>JAXIVH010001710.1:0-7500 GCA_036785325.1 Urophycis tenuis | reverse complement strand
GTACGGTAGTCTGGGGTGCGCCGCGGGGCCCCGGCGGTCGACCCTGGTGAGTGCGCACCACCGTCGGGTCATGCCAGGGCCGGCTGGCCAGCCTGCATCCCTCCTACCGTCCGTTGGTTCGATCCGACGGCTGTTCCCCCTCGGGTCCGGTCCTGGGGGGCTGGGCTCGGGTCTGGGGTGTGCACCGTGCCGCCGGGGAGGGCCGACGCCGGCCGCTCCTCACTCTGACAAACGGTGTTTGGTAAAATCGGCTGTTTGAGAAACGTACGCTTCGGAAGAACCGTGGCGATCGGGGGGACCGGATCGACTTAGGCCACAACCCGGGGCGGGTGCGTCTTCGTCGGGCTCCGGACTCTCCTCAACCACGGCCCGGCCTGGTAGGACAACCTGGGCAGACGGGGCGACTCGGGTCTCTTTCAAACGTGAGTTATTCACCGGTCCTCCAAAACGTTGGGAGACCGGGTCCGGGGGGGTCCGGGGGGTCTGGGGGGACGCTGGTGTGAGGAGCCTGTCGGGGTGGAGCGTGGCCACCCTGGAGGCCCTCACCGGGGCGTCCCTCTCTTGCCGTGTCCGGGAGAGGCGAGGTCATCTCGGATAAGAAACCTCATTCGAACTCCATGGAAGAAGCTTTGAAAGTGCCTCTCCTATATATGCTGCGGGAGGTGCTCAACTCGCCTCACAAAATTCGCACGCCTTGACTCAGAGAATTGAGTCAACTTTGCGAGTAAGCCCATGGTGATCCAAATCCCATTGAAATGAATGGGGCCCATGGTGATCCACTCTTTGGGTGAGCCCATGGTGATCCACTCGACACTTAGAATATTTTCAACATTTTGAGGGTGTCCCATGGTGATCTGCTCGACACTTAGAATATTTTCCACATTTTCAGAGTTGCCCATGGTGGTCCAGCTCGACACTTAGAATATTTTCACCACTTTCAGAGTTTCCCATGGTGGTCCAGCTCGACACTTAGAATATTTTCCACCACTTTCAGAGTTTCCCATGGTGGTCCAGCTCGACACTTAGAATATTTTCCACCACTTTCAGAGTTTCCCATGGTGGTCCAGCTCGACACTTAGAATATTTTTCACCACTTTCAGAGTTTCCCATGGTGGTCCAGCTCGACACTTAGAATATTTTTCACCACTTTCAGAGTTACCCATGGTGGTCCGTACCCATGGTGGTCCGGGCCCATGGTGATCCAACCCATGGTGGTCCAGCCCCATGGTGGTCCACTGAGTCTCATGGTGGTCCAGCTCGACACTTAGAATATTTTTCACCTCTTTCAGAGTTACCCATGGTGGTCCGTACCCATGGTGGTCCGGGCCCATGGTGATCCAACCCATGGTGGTCCAGCCCCATGGTGGTCCACTGAGTCTCATGGTGGTCCAGCTCGACACTTAGAATATTTTTCACCTCTTTCAGAGTTACCCATGGTGGTCCGTACCCATGGTGGTCCGGGCCCATGGTGATCCAACCCATGGTGGTCCAGCCCCATGGTGGTCCAGCCCTGACCATGGTGGTCCGCTGGGACACTTTGAATATTTTCATCGTTTTCAGCTAGGCCCATTGTGAATGGGGCTTACCCATAGTGGTCCGTGGTGGTCCAAGCAGATATGAAGCCCACAACCATGGGGGACCAGGCCGGTGCGGGGCCCTGGGAGCCCTGGGACCTGGCCCACCCCCGGGGGTCCGATGGGGGGGCCTCAGCCCATGGGGGACCAAGGTGGTCCCGGCCCTATAGGCCCATAGGGGAGCCTGGGCCCTGGGCCTTTTCGCGTGGACCCAGGGTGAGCGGGGCCTACCCATAGTGGTCCATGGTGGTCCGTGGTGGTCCAAGCAGATATGAAGCCCACAACCGTGGGGGACCAGGCCGGTGTGGGGCCCTGGGACCCCTGGGACCTGGCCCACCCCCGGGGGTCCGATGGGGGGGCCTCAGCCCATGGGGGACCAAGGTGGTCCCGGCCTTATAGGCCCATAGGGGAGCCTGGGCCCTGGGCCTTTTCGCACGGACCCAGGGTGAGCGGGGCCTACCCATAGTGGTCCATGGTGGTCCGTGGTGGTCCAAGCAGATATGAAGCCCGCAACCGTGGGGGACCAGGCCGGTGTGGGGCCCTGGGACCCCTGGGACCTGGCCCACCCCCGGGGGTCCGATGGGGGGGCCTCAGCCCATGGGGGACAAAGGTGGTCCCGGCCCTATAGGCCCATAGGGGGCCCTGGGCCCGGGGGCTTTTCGCACGGACCCAGGGTGAGCGGGGCCTACCCATAGTGGTCCACGGTGGTCCGTGGTGGTCCAAGCAGATATGAAGCCCGCAAGCGTGGGGGACCAGGCCGGTGTGGGGCCCTGGGAGCCCTGGGACCTGGCCCACCCCCGGGGGTCCGATGGGGGGGCCTCAGCCCATGGGGGACCAAGGTGGCCCCGGCCCTATAGGCCCATAGGGGGCCCTGGGCCCTGGGCCTTTTCGCACGGACCCAGGGTGAGCGGGGCCTACCCATAGTGGTCCACGGTGGTCCGTGGTGGTCCGGGCAGATGTGTAGCCCGCAAGCGTGGGGGACCAGGCCGGTGTGGGGCCCTGGGAGCCCTGGGACCTGGCCCAGACCCGGGGGTCTGATGGGGGGGCCTCAGCCCATGGGGGACCAAGGTGGCCCCGGCCCTATAGGCCCATAGGGGGCCCTGGGCCCGGGGGCTTTTCGCACGGACCCAGGGTGAGCGGGGCCTACCCATAGTGGTCCATGGTGGTCCGTGGTGGTCCAAGCAGATATGAAGCCCGCAAGCGTGGGGGACCAGGCCGGTGTGGGGCCCTGGGACCCCTGGGACCTTGCCCACCCCCGGGGGTCTGATGGGGGGGCCTCAGCCCATGGGGGACCAAGGTGGCCCCGGCCCTATAGGCCCATAGGGGGCCCTGGGCCCTGGGCCTTTTCACATGGACCCAGGGTGAGCGGGGCCTACCCATAGTGGTCCATGGTGGTCTGGGCAGATGTGTAGCCCGCAAGCGTGGGGGACCAGGCCGGTGTGGGGCCCTGGGACCCCTGGGACCTGGCCCACCCCCGGGGGTCCGATGGGGGGGCCTCAGCCCATGGGGGATCAAGGTGGTCCCGGCCCTATAGGCCCATAGGGGAGCCTGGGCCCGGGGGCTTTTCGCATGGACCCAGGGTGAGCTGGGCCTACCCATAGTGGTCCATGGTGGTCCGTGGTGGTCCACGCAGATATGAAGCCCGCCACCGTGGGGGACCAGGCCGGTGTGGGGCCCTGGGAGCCCTGGGACCTGGCCCACCCCCGGGGGTCTGATGGGGGGGCCTCAGCCCATGGGGGACCAAGGTGGCCCCGGCCCTATAGGCCCATAGGGGGCCCTGGGCCCGGGGGCTTTTCGCACGGACCCAGGGTGAGCGGGGCCTACCCATAGTGGTCCATGGTGGTCCGTGGTGGTCCAAGCAGATATGAAGCCCGCAAGCGTGGGGGACCAGGCCGGTGTGGGGCCCTGGGACCCCTGGGACCTTGCCCACCCCCGGGGGTCTGATGGGGGGGCCTCAGCCCATGGGGGACCAAGGTGGCCCCGGCCCTATAGGCCCATAGGGGGCCCTGGGCCCTGGGCCTTTTCACATGGACCCAGGGTGAGCGGGGCCTACCCATAGTGGTCCATGGTGGTCTGGGCAGATGTGTAGCCCGCAAGCGTGGGGGACCAGGCCGGTGTGGGGCCCTGGGACCCCTGGGACCTGGCCCACCCCCGGGGGTCCGATGGGGGGGCCTCAGCCCATGGGGGATCAAGGTGGTCCCGGCCCTATAGGCCCATAGGGGAGCCTGGGCCCGGGGGCTTTTCGCATGGACCCAGGGTGAGCTGGGCCTACCCATAGTGGTCCATGGTGGTCCGTGGTGGTCCACGCAGATATGAAGCCCGCCACCGTGGGGGACCAGGCCGGTGTGGGGCCCTGGGAGCCCTGGGACCTGGCCCACCCCCGGGGGTCCGATGGGGGGGCCTCAGCCCATGGGGGACCAAGGTGGTCCCGGCCCTATAGGCCCACAGGGGGCCCTGGGCCCGTGGCCTTTTCGCACGGACCCAGGGTGAGCGGGGCCTACCCATAGTGGTCCATGGTGGTCCGTGGTGGTCCAAGCAGATATGAAGCCCGCAAACGTGGGGGACCAGGCCGGTGTGGGGCCCTGGGAGCCCTGGGACCTGGCCCACCCCCGGGGGTCCGATGGGGGGGCCTCAGCCCATGGGGGACAAAGGTGGTCCCGGCCCTATAGGCCCATAGGGGGCCCTGGGCCCGGGGGCTTTTCGCACGGACCCAGGGTGAGCGGGGCCTACCCATAGTGGTCCACGGTGGTCCGTGGTGGTCCAAGCAGATATGAAGCCCGCAAGCGTGGGGGACCAGGCCGGTGTGGGGCCCTGGGAGCCCTGGGACCTGGCCCACCCCCGGGGGTCCGATGGGGGGGCCTCAGCCCATGGGGGACCAAGGTGGCCCCGGCCCTATAGGCCCATAGGGGGCCCTGGGCCCTGGGCCTTTTCGCACGGACCCAGGGTGAGCGGGGCCTACCCATAGTGGTCCACGGTGGTCCGTGGTGGTCCGGGCAGATGTGTAGCCCGCAAGCGTGGGGGACCAGGCCGGTGTGGGGCCCTGGGAGCCCTGGGACCTGGCCCAGACCCGGGGGTCTGATGGGGGGGCCTCAGCCCATGGGGGACCAAGGTGGCCCCGGCCCTATAGGCCCATAGGGGGCCCTGGGCCCGGGGGCTTTTCGCACGGACCCAGGGTGAGCGGGGCCTACCCATAGTGGTCCATGGTGGTCCGTGGTGGTCCAAGCAGATATGAAGCCCGCAAGCGTGGGGGACCAGGCCGGTGTGGGGCCCTGGGACCCCTGGGACCTTGCCCACCCCCGGGGGTCTGATGGGGGGGCCTCAGCCCATGGGGGACCAAGGTGGCCCCGGCCCTATAGGCCCATAGGGGGCCCTGGGCCCTGGGCCTTTTCACATGGACCCAGGGTGAGCGGGGCCTACCCATAGTGGTCCATGGTGGTCTGGGCAGATGTGTAGCCCGCAAGCGTGGGGGACCAGGCCGGTGTGGGGCCCTGGGACCCCTGGGACCTGGCCCACCCCCGGGGGTCCGATGGGGGGGCCTCAGCCCATGGGGGATCAAGGTGGTCCCGGCCCTATAGGCCCATAGGGGAGCCTGGGCCCGGGGGCTTTTCGCATGGACCCAGGGTGAGCTGGGCCTACCCATAGTGGTCCATGGTGGTCCGTGGTGGTCCACGCAGATATGAAGCCCGCCACCGTGGGGGACCAGGCCGGTGTGGGGCCCTGGGAGCCCTGGGACCTGGCCCACCCCCGGGGGTCTGATGGGGGGGCCTCAGCCCATGGGGGACCAAGGTGGCCCCGGCCCTATAGGCCCATAGGGGGCCCTGGGCCCGGGGGCTTTTCGCACGGACCCAGGGTGAGCGGGGCCTACCCATAGTGGTCCATGGTGGTCCGTGGTGGTCCAAGCAGATATGAAGCCCGCAAGCGTGGGGGACCAGGCCGGTGTGGGGCCCTGGGACCCCTGGGACCTTGCCCACCCCCGGGGGTCTGATGGGGGGGCCTCAGCCCATGGGGGACCAAGGTGGCCCCGGCCCTATAGGCCCATAGGGGGCCCTGGGCCCTGGGCCTTTTCACATGGACCCAGGGTGAGCGGGGCCTACCCATAGTGGTCCATGGTGGTCTGGGCAGATGTGTAGCCCGCAAGCGTGGGGGACCAGGCCGGTGTGGGGCCCTGGGACCCCTGGGACCTGGCCCACCCCCGGGGGTCCGATGGGGGGGCCTCAGCCCATGGGGGATCAAGGTGGTCCCGGCCCTATAGGCCCATAGGGGAGCCTGGGCCCGGGGGCTTTTCGCATGGACCCAGGGTGAGCTGGGCCTACCCATAGTGGTCCATGGTGGTCCGTGGTGGTCCACGCAGATATGAAGCCCGCCACCGTGGGGGACCAGGCCGGTGTGGGGCCCTGGGAGCCCTGGGACCTGGCCCACCCCCGGGGGTCCGATGGGGGGGCCTCAGCCCATGGGGGACCAAGGTGGTCCCGGCCCTATAGGCCCACAGGGGGCCCTGGGCCCGTGGCCTTTTCGCACGGACCCAGGGTGAGCGGGGCCTACCCATAGTAGTCCATGGTGGTCCGTGGTGGTCCACGCAGATATGAAGCCCGCAAACGTGGGGGACCAGGCCGGTGTGGGGCCCTGGGAGCCCTGGGACCTGGCCCACCCCCGGGGGTCCGATGGGGGGGCCTCAGCCCATGGGGGACCAAGGTGGCCCCGGCCCTATAGGCCCATAGGGGGCCCTGGGCCCGGGGGCTTTTCGCACGGACCCAGGGTGAGCGGGGCCTACCCATAGTGGTCCATGGTGGTCCGTGGTGGTCCACGCAGATGTGTAGCCCGCAACCGTGGGGGACCAGGCCGGTGTGGGGCCCTGGGACCCCTGGGACCTGGCCCAGACCCGGGGGTCCGATGGGGGGGCCTCAGCCCATGGGGGACCAAGGTGGCCCCGGCCCTATAGGCCCATAGGGGGCCCTGGGCCCGGGGGCTTTTCGCACGGACCCAGGGTGAGCGGGGCCTACCCATAGTGGTCCATGGTGGTCCGGGCAGATGTGTAGCCCGCAAGCGTGGGGGACCAGGCCGGTGTGGGGCCCTGGGAGCCCTGGGACCTGGCCCACCCCCGGGGGTCCGATGGGGGGGCCTCAGCCCATGGGGGACCAAGGTGGTCCCGGCCCTATAGGCCCACAGGGGACCCTGGGCCCGGGGGCTTTTCGCATGGACCCAGGGTGAGCGGGGCCTACCCATAGTGGTCCATGGTGGTCCGGGCAGATGTGTAGCCCGCAAGCGTGGGGGACCAGGCCGGTGTGGGGCCCTGGGAGCCCTGGGACCTGGCCCACCCCCGGGGGTCCGATGGGGGGGCCTCAGCCCATGGGGGACCAAGGTGGTCCCGGCCCTATAGGCCCACAGGGGGCCCTGGGCCCGGGGGCTTTTCGCACGGACCCAGGGTGAGCGGGGCCTACCCATAGTGGTCCACGGTGGTCCGTGGTGGTCCACGCAGATATGAAGCCCGCAACCGTGGGGGACCAGGCCGGTGTGGGGCCCTGGGACCCCTGGGACCTGGCCCAACCCCGGGGGTCTGATGGGGGGGCCTCAGCCCATGGGGGACCAAGACGGTCCCGGCCCTATAGGCCCAGAGGGGGCCCTGGGCCCGGGGGCTTTTCGCATGGACCCAGGGTGAGCGGGGCCTACCCATAGTGGTCCATGGTGGTCCACGCAGATGTGTAGCCCGCAAGCGTGGGGGACCAGGCCGGTGTGGGGCCCTGGGAGCCCTGGGACCTGGCCCACCCCCGGGGGTCCGATGGGGGGGCCTCAGCCCATGGGGGACCAAGGTGGTCCCGGACCTATAGGCCCACAGGGGGCCCTGGGCCCGGGGGCTTTTCGCATGGACCCAGGGTGAGCGGGGCCTACCCATAGTGGTCCACGGTGGTCCGTGGTGGTCCACGCAGAT
>JAXIVH010000171.1:292500-335000 GCA_036785325.1 Urophycis tenuis | reverse complement strand
ACCCTAACCCTAACCCTAACCCTAACCCTAACCCTAACCCTAACCCTAACCCTAACCCTAACCCTAACCCTAACCCTAACCCTAACCCTAACCCTAACCCTAACCCTAACCCTAACCCTAACCCTAACCCTAACCCTAACCCTAACCCTAACCCTAACCCTAACCCTAACCCTAACCCTAACCCTAACCCTAACCCTAACCCTAACCCTAACCCTAACCCTAACCCTAACCCTAACCCTAACCCTAACCCTAACCCTAACCCTAACCCTAACCCTAACCCTAACCCTAACCCTAACCCTAACCCTAACCCTAACCCTAACCCTAACCCTAACCCTAACCCTAACCCTAACCCTAACCCTAACCCTAACCCTAACCCTAACCCTAACCCTAACCCTAACCCTAACCCTAACCCTAACCCTAACCCTAACCCTAACCCTAACCCTAACCCTAACCCTAACCCTAACCCTAACCCTAACCCTAACCCTAACCCTAACCCTAACCCTAACCCTAACCCTAACCCTAACCCTAACCCTAACCCTAACCCTAACCCTAACCCTAACCCTAACCCTAACCCTAACCCTAACCCTAACCCTAACCCTAACCCTAACCCTAACCCTAACCCTAACCCTAACCCTAACCCTAACCCTAACCCTAACCCTAACCCTAACCCTAACCCTAACCCTAACCCTAACCCTAACCCTAACCCTAACCCTAACCCTAACCCTAACCCTAACCCTAACCCTAACCCTAACCCTAACCCTAACCCTAACCCTAACCCTAACCCTAACCCTAACCCTAACCCTAACCCTAACCCTAACCTCACTCAACCTTAACCTCAGCCCAACCCTTACCTCAATCCTGACCTTAACCCTAACCTCACCCCTAACCTTAAACTCACCCCTAACCTTAACCCTAACCTTAACTTCAACCCTAACCTTAACCTCAACCCTAACCTTAACCTCATCCCTAACCTTAACCTCACCCCTGACCTTAACCTCAACCCAAACATTAAACTCATCCCTAATCCTAAACTCAACCCTCACCCTAACCCCAACCTTAACCTCAAACCTAACCCCTAACCTTAACCATAAACTCACTCTCAACCCCACCCGAATCTAAGCCCTAATTCTAACCATAACCCCTAACCTTAACCTTAACCCTAACCCTAACCCTAACCCTCATCCCTAACTTTGACTTTAACCTCATTCCTAACTCTAATGTAACCTCATCCCTAACTCTAACCCTAACCCTAACCCTAACCCTTTACCTCAACCCTTAGCTTAACCTTATGCCCAACCTTAACCTCACACCTAACCTTAACCTCAACCCTAACCTTAACCTCAACCTTAACCTTAACCTCAACCTTAACCCTAACCTTAACCTCACCCCTAACCTTAGCTTTTACCTCAACCCTTACCTCACACCTGATCTTAACCTCACCTTAACCTCACCCCTAACCTTAACCTCAACCCTAACCTAAAACTCACCCCTAACCTTAACCTTACCTCAATCCTAACCTCACACCTGATCTTAACCTCAACTCTAAACTTAACCTCACCCCTAACCCCAACCTCACCCCTAACCTTAACCTTTACCTCAACTCTAACCTTAACCTCAACCCTAATCTCAACTTCACCCCTAACCTTAACCTCAACCTTAACCTCAACCCTAATCTTAACCTTAACCTCAAACCTAACCTTAACCTTACCCCTAACCTCACTCAACCTTAACCTCAGCCCAACCCTTACCTCAATCCTGACCTTAACCCTAACCTCACCCCTAACCTTAAACTCACCCCTAACCTTAACCCTAACCTTAACCTCAACCCTAACCTTAACCTCAACCCTAACCTTAACCTCATCCCTAACCTTAACCTCACCCCTGACCTTAACCTCAACCCAAACATTAAACTCATCCCTAATCCTAAACTCAACCCTCACCCTAACCCCAACCTTAACCTCAAACCTAACCCCTAACCTTAACCATAAACTCACTCTCAACCCCACCCGAATCTAAGCCCTAACTCTAACCATAACCCCTAACCTTAACCTTAACCCTAACCCTAACCCTAACCCTCATCTCTAACTTTGACTTTAACCTCATTCCTAACTCTAATGTAACCTCATCCCTAACTCTAACCCTAACCCTAACCCTAACCCTAACCCTTTACCTCAACCCTTAGCTTAACCTTATGCCCAACCTTAACCTCACACCTAACCTTAACCTCAACCCTAACCTTAACCTCAACCTTAACCTTAACCTCAACCTTAACCCTAACCTTAACCTCACCCCTAACCTTAGCTTTTACCTCAACCCTTACCTCACACCTGATCTTAACCTCACCTTAACCTCACCCCTAACCTTAACCTCAACCCTAACCTAAAACTCACCCCTAACCTTAACCTTACCTCAATCCTAACCTCACACCTGATCTTAACCTCAACTCTAAACTTAACCTCACCCCTAACCCCAACCTCACCCCTAACCTTAACCTTTACCTCAACTCTAACCTTAGCCTCAACCCTAATCTCAACTTCACCCCTAAACCTTAACCTCAACCTTAACCTCAACCCTAATCTTAACCTTAACCTCAAACCTAACCTTAACCTTACCCCTAACCTCACTCAACCTTAACCTCAACCCAACCCTTACCTCAATCCTGACCTTAACCCTAACCTCACCCCTAACCTTAACCTCACCCCTAACCTTAACCCTAACCTTAACCTCAACCCTAACCTTAACCTCAACCCTAACCTTAACCTCATCCCTAACCTTAACCTCACCCCTGACCTTAACCTCAACCCAAACATTAAACTCATCCCTAATCCTAAACTCAACCCTCACCCTAACCTCAACCCCAACCTTAACCTCAAACCTAACCCCTAACCTTAACCATAAACTCACTCTCAACCCCACCCGAATCTAAGCCCTAACTCTAACCATAACCCCTAACCTTAACCTTAACCCTAACCCTAACCCTCATCCCTGACTTTAACTTTAACCTCATTCCTAACTCTAATGTAACCTCATCCCTAACTCTAACTTTAACCTCATCCCCATAACTTTAACCTCATCCCTAACACTGACCTTACCCTCTTCTCTAACTCTGACTCCAACTCTAACCCCAAACCTTACCTCAACCCCCCTTAATTAATATAACCTTAACATCAACAATAATGGTATCCGGGCCTGGACCTGGTCCTGGCCTGTGCAGGGGCCCTGGCTTGGACCAGGGCCTTGGCTTGGACCTGGACCTTGACCCGGGTTTTATGTTGCCCTAAGTCTTGGCCCACGGCCCCCAAAGGGGCCCCCCATGTTTGAGGGGGATGGGGCCATGACTTTCAAAGTAAGACAATTGACATTAGACATGTTACGTTTTCTCGCCTAACATGAAATGACAGTATAAAATGCAAGCACCTTTTAATAAGGGTCCCACGGCAATTTTAGGAGCTATATACTGTGGGTTATACACACTGGACGGATGACCCAAAACAGGAAAAACCTTTCCCATTGGACAAAACATTTGAGTTTTAACATGTTAGAGGAAGAAAACATCAATTACCCAGCATACATTTCAAAGGAAAAAGCTCAAATGACAAAAATAACCCAAAATGCATTTCAACGTAGAAATTCGAACAACACCGCGAGGGACGTAGTTATGGCAGGAAGGGTCTAACCCAGTAAAAGTAGCTTTTTGGTAAGGAAATCTCACCTTGAGTCTTCTTTGAGGTAAGTTTCCTTCACAATTCCTGTAGTCGTGCGGTGTATGGGGCACAGGAATTGCTTTTAGCATGCTGTTCAGCATGGGTTCCTGGATGGGCCAAGTAGGCAGTGCTTTGTCACGGCTGGGCTTGGTCTTTCCTGCCCTGGGACTGACTGGGAAGGCACCGCTTGACGGGGCTGGTCCTGGTCTTTCCTGGGGTTCGGACACCCATCGCTGAATAGGTCTGGCTTGGGTTCCTTGGGGGACTGGGGAGGCAGTGCTTTGTCACGGCTGGCCTTGGTCCCTCTTGCCCCTTGGAATGGCTGGGAAGGCACCACTCTGTTGGGGCTGGTCCTGGTTATTCTTTTTGGGGGGGACACCCCATGCCGGCGGGTTAGTGGGTGTCTCTCTGGGGGGACCGGGGAGGCAGTGCGTGTCACGGCTGGCCTTGGTCCCCTTGGGTCCTGGAGTTGATCTGGAAGGCACCGCTTGATCGGCGCTGGTCCTTTTCATATCCCGGATATGACACCCTGGGTGGGAGGGATAGAAAGAATATTGTGTTTTGTTGGTGTTTTCAATCCCTAAGGGCGACACACAGTAGAGTTTATCGAAACCCTACGAACAACAAGAACCAAACTCCAGCCCTGATTGGCCGAACCAGAGCTACCTAGCGGTGTTAACAACTGGTTTGTGCCGGTCAGGGGGTAAGTATGCGGCCCCCCTGGGTTCCGACTCTAGGAACAGCACGCAGGGTGTGGTGGTCCAGGGTAGCAGGACCTTAATCGTAACCCAGTCTTCTACGAGGGTTAGCCTCACTCATACAACAGTCCATTTTACACCACATACGGCTGAATCTTACCTGCCCTAAACTAATTAACCTCCCCCCCCTTTTTTTAGTCCTCCACCCCCTAAATTCTCCATCCCCTAGTCCAGCTTAGGTGACTAGGCCGTGGATGCAACGGGACCTAGGAAATTCTCCACCCCCTAAATTCTCCATCCCCTAGTCCAGCTTAGGTGACTAGGCCGTGGATGCAACGGGACCTAGGAACACCAAGACCTTTAGGGCCCTTAGACCCCCTTCTTTCTCTCCCCATTTAACAAATAATAGGCTCAGATTCAGGACATATCCTCAAAAAAGGAAAAAAAACTGTTACACTTACCTCCGTTAGAAGTACCTCCATTAAAAATAAAGATTCTCTCAACAATACGTTCACCATTATAATAGGATTCGAATTAAATCAAACCAATCTAAGCGAAAACCCAACAAGACGTTGAAATTATCCCTCAAAAAATGTATGCAAAAAAACAATTTTACTTACCTGCCAAAGCCCAACAAGGGACTAACCTGTAAGAATCTACTTACCCAAAAAAAAGGAAAAAAAATGTTACCTCAACAAAAGACCACCCCTTTAAGCTTAAACCCAATACCAATTCCAATTCGGATTTGACACACCTTGAGAATTGATCAATCTCGGGGGGCCGCCTTGGGGGAGGGTGTCTAGTGATAATGGCCAGAAACACCCTATGATCCCAAGGTTCACTACTGATGATGTGTCCTAACATTTCGATAGTACCTTTATACTAAAACAGAAAAAAAGAAAAAAAGAAAAAAAAGAAAAAAAGAAAAAACAGTTGTGATCTAAATAAATAAATAAATTAATAAATTAATAAATAAATTAATAAATTAATAAATTAATAAATTAATAAATTAATAAATAAATTAATAAATTAATAAATTAATAAATTAATAAATTAATTGATAAATAAATTAATTAATGAATTGATAAATTGAAATTGATTAATTGGTTAATTGATTAATTAATAAATTAACTAATAAATTAATAAATAAATAAATAAATTAATAAATTAATTAACTAATAAATTAACTAATGAATTAATAAATAAATTAATAAATTAATAAATAAATTAATACATTAATAAATAAATTTATAAATGTATGATTACCAATACATAAATATATAAATTATATAAGTATGTAATTATAATTATATAAATTTTATAAATTTATAAAATATAAATATAACAAAGATGTGATTACGATACAATACATACCAATACATTACCAATACATAACCCCAACCAGCCAGACTCAAAATCTCCGTTTGACCTCCATCTGGAAACAAAGAGAACCTGGAAAGAAAAAAGGACAAAAAACAAGTCAATATTCCACAATCAGCGGTTATATCATAATGAGACAAACAACCATTACCTTTACTCCATTCTTGGTTTCAAGGAAAACCATCAAGTCTATGTCTCAAAATCAGCGGTTACTACACAACAAGACAAACAATCACTTCAGTTTACTCCACTAGTGGTGATAAGGAAAACCATCAGGTCTTTATTTCAAAATCAGCCTGAATATCATAACAAGACAAACAACCACTTAATTTCATTTCATATTGATAATATGGGGAAAGAGAACTGCGGATGACTGGATATTGGCGAGCGCAATTGCCTTTGATCCCCCATTCAACTGCCCAGTCGTTGGATGAGGTGGGGGGGATCATCGAGATAACTTAAAATGAACCTAACCGAGCCAGGGCCATCGAAAGAACGAGCTCTCTACAAACCCCATCTATATTATCTTAACAACTCTATCCTTTCTATGATTTTTACAGATTTCATCATGTCAAGCACAAAAGTCCTCAATGACTTCCAACTCCTTATCAGGGTGTTCACCAAATACATGAAGACCTGCCACCACCGACAACATACCAATTGCTCACCCGAAACCCCGACGCCAATAAGGCTAAGACGGATCCAGGATGGACTAACTAAAGCTGTCAAACCGGCATATCCCACCACACAAGTGGACACCTATAAAACATATAATGCCGTAAACTGGACACACACTACCCTCCAAATACTGGATGAGCACTACCAAACCTCAATAGAAGAGACACAAACCCAAATAAACCGGTTATCCACAAACGAGTGGGAAAAAGCCATGCAAATTGCAATTAGATGGGTAAAAAAAGACCTCCCTAGTATAAAAATGACAACAATTAACCAGGCAACAACCAACCTCAAGACAATGATCAACAAACACCCACAACCACACGGCTCCATCCAAGGCACACCCAACAAAACCCCCCCCTATGGCCTCTTACCTGACACCGGGACTGACACAAACAGACCACTAGAGGGAGATGCAAACCCTAGGGTACTAGTCAAACCCCCACAACCACAAAGCTCCACTCAGAGCACATCCAACCCAGACCAATTATCAGACCAGTTACCTACAACCAGGATCGTCACAAACAGAACACCAGAGGGAGACACACCACCAACAAAACGCCAAAGGAAGACTAATAACATTGAAACAAACACACCATATGCCAATAGCACCCCAATATCCAGACCTGAACTTAGACCAGAAACCTGTCTCTTTCAGCTCCATGATGACAATGACTACCAATATTGGGAACTAACCCCCACAAGACCAATTATTATCGCAGGAGACTTCAACATCTCCATACTACCACGCATCCCTGACAATAGAATCCAAGTAGACTGCTACCCAGGAGCCAACCTCAGCTATGCCAAGAACATCCTTAGGAACAGGACATCAATCTCACATGCCGTCACTAAGGTCATCCTATCATTCGGCCTCAAAAACATGAGCCAGGGAAATCCCTCCCTGCTAAAGAAAGATCTACACGGAATGCTTTCAGCCGCCAAAACAGCATTCCCACAAGCGGAAATATTCATCCCGATTATAAACCTTTCAGAAAACCTACCAAAACGTACAATAGCCAACGTAAAAACACTTAACTACCTTATTAAGGAGACGGGCCGCCAAATCCCACGTCTGGAGAAGGAGTCGTTCTCCACGGAGGCGTCGGACAACATACAGTGGACCCCCAGAACCGCACAACAAATGTGGCAAGCCTGGAGGGCTTTTTTAGATTAGGAGGGGCCCCCTTTGGGGCCCTGTCTCCTCTTAACCAGGACCAGGACAAGGAGGTGATCAACCTGTCATCACACCTGTCCTTATCGGAAAACCAGACCAGACTCCTCAAGAAGGGACTCTCCTTCGTCCCCACTTGGAACGCTGCTAGGAGCAAACGCAAGTCCATGATATTGGACCTCTCCCAATACCACCGCAAAATAAAAATACACACTTATTTCGGCCCCTCCAAACCCCCACAAACCAAGCAATTCTTACCTCAGTCACATTGGGAACCAGACCCAAGCAAATTACCCCCACAAGTACTCTCCCTCATCATCACAGATCAGAAAAACGTAGCAAACCAAAGACAATTCCCGGACAAACCCAACCTCACCCCCCAAGAAGAATACGCGCTACGGGAACTTAGGAAAAACACATCAATAGTAATAAAACCGGCAGACAAAGGCAGTGCCTCGGTCCTTATGGACAGAACGGATTATGTCTTTGAGGCCCAACGACAACTTAGCGATACTACATACTACATCCCCCTGCAGCGAGCCATGTACCCGGAGACAGCGGACTTGATCTCCGAGTTACTAGAAAAGCTACGGGAACGAAAGTTCCTATCCAAAAGACAAGTGACTTACCTTAAAGGGGCTCACCCCCACAGACCGAGGTACTTTTACCTCCTACCAAAAATTCATAAACCTCCACAGAAATGGACTGTCCCACACAGAATCCCAACTGGACGTCCTATCATCTCGGATTGTGGTAGTGAGAGCTACGGTGTGGCGGAGTACCTGGACTCCTTCCTGACGCCGCTCTCCACCAAACACCCTAGCTACATCCGGGACACCCAGGACTTTATTCAACACATACGATGTATGCAAGTAGAGGAACCCTGCCTCCTTTTTACCATGGACGTGAACAGTCTGTACACCAATATAGATATCCCCTTAGGGATGGCAGCCGTTAAAAAATGCCTAATAAAATATCCAGCAGAAAACAGACCAGATGATATACTTTTACAATTACTCCATCTTAGTCTAACAAGAAATGACTTCATGTTTAATGAAAAATACTACCTCCAAATTAAGGGCACAGCCATGGGTAAACGTTTTGCGCCAGCCTATGCCAACATCTATATGGCAGACTGGGAAAATACAGTTTTCAAAAAGTGCAGCAAACTCCCATCCCAATATTTCCGATACCTAGATGACATTTGGGGCATCTGGACCCACTCCCATGAGGACTTTCTTATGTTTGTCCAAACCGTGAACAAACATCACGTATCAATAAAGTTGGACCCAATCACGGACAGAACACAGGTAAACTTTCTGGACACAATCGTCTATAAGGGACCAGGTTTTAGTCACACAGGAATCCTGGATACCAAGGTGTACTTCAAACCAACAGACACACACGCCCTCCTCCACAAGCAGAGCTTCCACCCGAAACATGTTTTTAGTGGAATACTCAAAGCCCAATTACTTAGATTTCATAGGATCTGCTCCAGGCAGGAAGATAGAAACACAGCGGTTAGGACTCTCTTCTACACCCTACGCAGAAGGGATTATAGTAGATCCTTCCTACGACAAATACGCAAGGAAGTCTATAGACCCCACACAACAGCAATGACCTCGACATCGGACACACGGCAAATCATCCCCCTGATATCGACCTATTCAAATTACTCAAAACAGCTCAACAACAAACTTAAAATAAACTTCCAGGAAAAATTGGCTAACACCTCAATGGTACAGGACTTCAAGGTAATTTCGGCCTACAAAAAAAGCCCCAACTTGAAGGATCTCCTGGTCAGGGCCAATCTAAGGCCACCAATGATTCACAGGAGACTACCAGGAAACCCTAAAACAGCTAAGAACCACACCTCAGGGATGACCTACCCAATCCCCGGAAACACCCACCTGACACATTCCAACAGTGTCTACCTCATTCAATGCAAGAAATGCCCTATGCAGTATGTGGGAGAGACGCGCAACACACTAGCGGCGCGTCTCTCTCAACATATTTATAACATCAAAAAAGGACTTAAGAGCAATACATACCTTGTACGACACTTCAAAAAACATGGACTTGAAAACCTATTCCTTAAGGGTCTGGAACATGACCCACACTGGACAACTTACCAGAGAAGGAAAGTGGAACAACAGTGGATCAGAAGATTGAACACAGGATTTCCCCAAGGACTCAATGAAACAATCAACACCAGCGGAAATCCTGCCAGGACTCAAATACAAAACCGATTCAATTAGTTCAATAAGTTACACTTAATTTCAAATGTTCTCTATGATCTTCCTTATTATTCTTCTATTCTTCTATTGCATTAATGATTATAATTACTTCATACAGTTCGGATAAAAAAAAAAAAAAAAAAAAAAAAAAAAAAAAAAAAAAAAAAAAAAAAAAAAAAAAAAAAAAAATAAAAATAAAAAAATGGGTTAAACATGATGCAACATGGGACCATGTTTAAGGCCGTACGCCACGACCAAAAACCATTGGTTTTACTCAAGGCTGCAGCAAAACATACCCAGTCTGATTTTACCCATAAAAATCTAGTAGAGATGATCCCCAAAATATACCAATTACATTATATTCAAATACTCCGACCAGGATCACATACATACTTGGATACACACAATTCAATTTCTCTCTTCTCTCTTCTCTCTTCTCTCCTCTCTCTTTTCTTCTCTCTTCTCTATTCTCTCTTCTCTCCTCTCTCTTTTCTTCTCTCTTCTCTCTTCTCTCTTCTCTTCTCTCTTCTCTTCTCTCTTCTCTCTTCTGTCTTTTCTTCTGTCTTCTCCTCTCTCTTCTGTCTTCTCTTCTCTCTTCTGTCTTCTCTTCTCCCTTCTGTCTTCTCTTCTGTCTTCTCTTCTCTCTTCTGTCTTCTCTTCTCTCTTCTCTTTTCTCTTCTCTCCTCTTCTCTCTTCTCTCCTCTCTTCTCTCTTCTCTATTCTCTCTCCTCTCTTCTCTCTTCTCTTCTCTCTTCTCTTTCCTCTTCTCTCTTGTATTCTCTCTTGTATTCTCTCTTCTGTCTTGTATTCTCTCTTGTATTTTCTCTTCTGTCTTCTATTCTCTCTTCTATTCTCTCTTCTGTATTCTCTTCTGTCCTCCCTTCTCTCCTCTGTCTTTTCTTCTCTCTTCTGTCTTCTCTTCTCTCTTCTCTCTTCTCTTCTCTCTTCTCTTCTCTCCTCTCTCTTTTCTTCTCTCTTCTCTCTTCTCTCTTCTATTCTCTCTTCTGTCTTCTATATTCTCTCTTCTGTCTTCTATATTCTCTCTTCTGTCTTCTATTCTCTCTTCTATTCTCTCTTCTGTATTTTCTTTTCTCTTCTGTCTTCTCTTCTCTCTCTTCTCTTCTCTCTTCTCTCTTTTCTCTTTTCCCTTCTCTCTCCTCTCTTCTCTTCTCTCCTCTCTTCTCTCTTCTCTCTCCTCTCTCCCCTCTTCTCTCTCCTCCTCTCTTCTCTCTTCTCTCCTCTCTTCTCTCTTCCCTCTTCCCTCCTCCCTTTTCTCTTCTCCCTTCTCTCTTCTCTTTTCTCATTTCTCTCCTCTCTCCTCTCTTCTCTCTTCTCTTTCCCCTTCTCTCTCTTCTTTCTTCTCTCTTCTCTCTCCTCTCTCCTCTCTCCTCTCTTCTCTCTTCCCTCTTCCCTCTTCCCTCTTCCCTCTTCTCTCTTCTCTCCTCTTTTCCCTCACAAATGTGAGGGAGAAGGGGGAGGTAGAGTGCACAAGCCCGATCCGGCGGGGGTGAGTTCAATCCGAACAGATGTCTCACCCTGACTCTACCTTCCCTTCACTCTACCTTTCCTGAACTCTACCCTCCTTAACCATAACCCCTACTCTATATTAGATAACACACACTAATATTTTACCCATAAAACTCTAGTGAAGATGATCGCAAAAATATACCAATTACATTCTATTCAAATACTTTGGTAAGAATCACATAATACCTGGGTACATAAATTCAATTACCCTTAATCTTTAATGGTCTTCTCTTCTCTCTTCTCTCCTCTTTTCCCTCACAAATGTGAGGGAGTAGGGGGAGGTAGAGTGCACAAGCCCGATCCGGCGGGGGTGAGTTCAATCCGAACAGATGTCTCACCCTGACTCTACCTTCCCTTCACTCTACCTTCCTTAACTATAACCCCTACTCTATCTTTACTCAAACCTTGATATTATTCCTCCCGTAACCCTAACTTTAACCCCAAACTTAACCCTAACCCTAACCTTAACCCCGCCCCTAACCTTAACATCAATCTCAAACCTAACCCTAACCCTAACCTCAACCTCACCCCTAACCTTAACCTCAACCTCACCCACAACCCCAACTTTAACCTTAAACATAACTTCACTCTCAATTTCAACTTCAAGCCTAACCTTAACCCTAACTTTAACCTCGACCCTAACCCCACCCCTAACCTCACTCTCAACCCTAACCTTAACCTCACTCCTAGCCTTAACCTCACCCTCAATACTAACCCCAACCTCGCCCAAAACGTTTTTACCCCACTCCTAGCCTTAACCCCACTCTCAATCCTAACCTCACTCCTAAACATTAACCCTAACCTCAACCTTAACCTCAAACCTAACCTTAACCTCACCCCTAACCTAAACCCTAACCTCACTCAACCTTAACCTCAACCCAACACTTACCTCAATCCTAACCTTAACCCTAACCTCACCCCTAACCTTAGCCTTACTCCTAACCTTAACCTCAACCCTAACCTAACCTCAACCCAAACCTTAACCTCAACCCTAATCCTAAACTTAACCCTTACCCTAACCTCAACCCCAACCTTAATCTCAAACCTAACTTTAACCTTAACCTCACCCCTAACCTTAACTGTAAACTCACTCTCAACCCTAATCTTAACCCCACCCCAGCCTAAACCCTAATCTTAACCTTAACCTCAACCCAACCCTAACCCCTAACCCTAACCCTAACCCTAACCTTAACCCCAACCCTAACCTTGACCTCAGCCCTAACCTTAACCTGTTCCAAACCTTAACCTCACCCCTAATCATAACTCACCCTTAACCTTTACTCTAACCTTAACCTCAACCCTAACCCTAAAAACTCTTATCTAACCTTAACCCCAACCTCTAACCATAACCTTAATCTCAACCTCATCCCTCATCTTAACCTCACCCCCAATCTTAAGCCTTTACCTCAACCCTTACCTCACACCTGATCTTAACTTCAACGCTAACCTTAACCTCACCCCTAACCTTAACCTCAACCCTAACCTTAACCTCACCACTAAAACTTAATCTCACCTCAACCCTAGCCTCACACCTGATTTTAAGCTCAACTCTAAAACTTAACCTCACCCCCAACCTTAACGTCACCCCTAACCTTAACCTTTACCTCAACCCTAACCTTAACCTCAACCCTAATCTCAACTTCACCCCTAACCCTAACCCTAACCCTAACCTTAACCTCACCCCTAACCTTAACCTCACCACTGACCTTAACCTCAACCCAAAACTTTAACTTCATCCCTAATCCTAAACTCAACCCTTACCCTAACCTCAACCCCAACCTTAACCTCAAACCTAACCTTAACCTTAACCTCACCCCTAACCTTAACCGTAAACTCACTCTCAGCCCTAATCTTAACCCCACCCTAACCTAACCCCTATCCTAAACCCCTAATCCTAACCATAACCCCTAACCCCTAACCTTAGCTCCAACTCTTATCTTAACCTCAACCCTTACCCCAACCTCAACCCCAACTTTAACCTCAAACCTAACCTTAACCGCACCCCTAACCTTAACCCTAACCCCACTCTCGACCTTAGCCTTAATCCTGACCTCAACCCTAACCGTAATTCTGACCTCAACCCTAACCTTAACCCCAACCCTAACCTTGACCTCAACCCTAACCTTAACCTATTTCAAACCTTAACCTCACCCCTAACCTTAACCTCAACCCTAACCTTAACCTCACCACTAAAACTTAATCTCACCTCAACCCTAGCCTCACACCTGATTTTAAGCTCAACTCTAAAACTTAACCTCACCCCCAACCTTAACGTCACCCCTAACCTTAACCTTTACCTCAACCCTAACCTTAACCTCAACCCTAATCTCAACTTCACCCCTAACCCTAACCCTAACCTTAACCTCACCCCTAACCTTAACCTCACCACTGACCTTAACCTCAACCCAAAACTTTAACTTCATCCCTAATCCTAAACTCAACCCTTACCCTAACCTCAACCCCAACCTTAACCTCAAACCTAACCTTAACCTTAACCTCACCCCTAACCTTAACCGTAAACTCACTCTCAGCCCTAATCTTAACCCCACCCTAACCTAACCCCTATCCTAAACCCCTAATCCTAACCATAACCCCTAACCCCTAACCTTAGCTCCAACTCTTATCTTAACCTCAACCCTTACCCCAACCTCAACCCCAACCTTAACCTCAAACCTAACCTTAACCGCACCCCTAACCTTAACCCTAACCCCACTCTCGACCTTAGCCTTAATCCTGACCTCAACCCTAACCGTAATTCTGACCTCAACATTAAGCCCAACCCTAACCTTGACCTCAACCCTAACCTTAACCTATTTCAAACCTTAACCTCACCCCTAAACATAACTCACCCTTAACCTCTATCCTAACCTTAACCTCAACCCTAACCTTAAACTCTTCTCTAACCTTAACCCTAACCTCAACCTCATCCCTCATCTTAACTTCAACCCTAACATTAAGTGAGACCTAACCTTAAACCTTAACCATAATCTCACTCTCATTCCTGATCTTAACCTCAACCCAACCCTAACCCTAACCTCACCCCTAACCTTAGCCTTTACCTCAACCCTTACCTTAACCTTATGCCAAACCTTAACCTCACACCTAACCTTAACCTCAACCCTAACCTTAACCTCAACCCTAACCTTAACCTCAACCTCAACCCTAACCTTAACCTCACCCCTAACCTTAGCTTTTACCTCAACCCTTACCTCACAGCAGATCTTAACCTCACCTTAACCTCACCCCTAACCTTAACCTCAACCCTAACTTAAAACTCACCCCTAACCTTAACCTCACCTCAATCCTAACCTCACACCTGATCTTAACCTCAACTCTAAACTTAACCTCACCCCTAACCCCAACCTCACCCCTAACCTTAACCTTTACCTCAACTCTAACCTTAACCTCAACCCTAATCTCAACTTCACCCCTAACCTTAACCTCAACCTTAACCTCAACCCTAATCTTAACCTTAACCTCAAACCTAACCTTAACCTTACCCCTAACCTCACTCAACCTTAACCTCAGCCCAACCCTTACCTCAATCCTGACCTTAACCCTAACCTCACCCCTAACCTTAAACTCACCCCTAACCTTAACCCTAACCTTAACTTCAACCCTAACCTTAACCTCAACCCTAACCTTAACCTCATCCCTAACCTTAACCTCACCCCTGACCTTAACCTCAACCCAAACATTAAACTCATCCCTAATCCTAAACTCAACCCTCACCCTAACCCCAACCTTAACCTCAAACCTAACCCCTAACCTTAACCATAAACTCACTCTCAACCCCACCCGAATCTAAGCCCTAATTCTAACCATAACCCCTAACCTTAACCTTAACCCTAACCCTAACCCTAACCCTCATCCCTAACTTTGACTTTAACCTCATTCCTAACTCTAATGTAACCTCATCCCTAACTCTAACCCTAACCCTAACCCTAACCCTTTACCTCAACCCTTAGCTTAACCTTATGCCCAACCTTAACCTCACACCTAACCTTAACCTCAACCCTAACCTTAACCTCAACCTTAACCTTAACCTCAACCTTAACCCTAACCTTAACCTCACCCCTAACCTTAGCTTTTACCTCAACCCTTACCTCACACCTGATCTTAACCTCACCTTAACCTCACCCCTAACCTTAACCTCAACCCTAACCTAAAACTCACCCCTAACCTTAACCTTACCTCAATCCTAACCTCACACCTGATCTTAACCTCAACTCTAAACTTAACCTCACCCCTAACCCCAACCTCACCCCTAACCTTAACCTTTACCTCAACTCTAACCTTAACCTCAACCCTAATCTCAACTTCACCCCTAACCTTAACCTCAACCTTAACCTCAACCCTAATCTTAACCTTAACCTCAAACCTAACCTTAACCTTACCCCTAACCTCACTCAACCTTAACCTCAGCCCAACCCTTACCTCAATCCTGACCTTAACCCTAACCTCACCCCTAACCTTAAACTCACCCCTAACCTTAACCCTAACCTTAACCTCAACCCTAACCTTAACCTCAACCCTAACCTTAACCTCATCCCTAACCTTAACCTCACCCCTGACCTTAACCTCAACCCAAACATTAAACTCATCCCTAATCCTAAACTCAACCCTCACCCTAACCCCAACCTTAACCTCAAACCTAACCCCTAACCTTAACCATAAACTCACTCTCAACCCCACCCGAATCTAAGCCCTAACTCTAACCATAACCCCTAACCTTAACCTTAACCCTAACCCTAACCCTAACCCTCATCTCTAACTTTGACTTTAACCTCATTCCTAACTCTAATGTAACCTCATCCCTAACTCTAACCCTAACCCTAACCCTAACCCTAACCCTTTACCTCAACCCTTAGCTTAACCTTATGCCCAACCTTAACCTCACACCTAACCTTAACCTCAACCCTAACCTTAACCTCAACCTTAACCTTAACCTCAACCTTAACCCTAACCTTAACCTCACCCCTAACCTTAGCTTTTACCTCAACCCTTACCTCACACCTGATCTTAACCTCACCTTAACCTCACCCCTAACCTTAACCTCAACCCTAACCTAAAACTCACCCCTAACCTTAACCTTACCTCAATCCTAACCTCACACCTGATCTTAACCTCAACTCTAAACTTAACCTCACCCCTAACCCCAACCTCACCCCTAACCTTAACCTTTACCTCAACTCTAACCTTAGCCTCAACCCTAATCTCAACTTCACCCCTAAACCTTAACCTCAACCTTAACCTCAACCCTAATCTTAACCTTAACCTCAAACCTAACCTTAACCTTACCCCTAACCTCACTCAACCTTAACCTCAACCCAACCCTTACCTCAATCCTGACCTTAACCCTAACCTCACCCCTAACCTTAACCTCACCCCTAACCTTAACCCTAACCTTAACCTCAACCCTAACCTTAACCTCAACCCTAACCTTAACCTCATCCCTAACCTTAACCTCACCCCTGACCTTAACCTCAACCCAAACATTAAACTCATCCCTAATCCTAAACTCAACCCTCACCCTAACCTCAACCCCAACCTTAACCTCAAACCTAACCCCTAACCTTAACCATAAACTCACTCTCAACCCCACCCGAATCTAAGCCCTAACTCTAACCATAACCCCTAACCTTAACCTTAACCCTAACCCTAACCCTCATCCCTGACTTTAACTTTAACCTCATTCCTAACTCTAATGTAACCTCATCCCTAACTCTAACTTTAACCTCATCCCCATAACTTTAACCTCATCCCTAACACTGACCTTACCCTCTTCTCTAACTCTGACTCCAACTCTAACCCCAAACCTTACCTCAACCCCCCTTAATTAATATAACCTTAACATCAACAATAATGGTATCCGGGCCTGGACCTGGTCCTGGCCTGTGCAGGGGCCCTGGCTTGGACCAGGGCCTTGGCTTGGACCTGGACCTTGACCCGGGTTTTATGTTGCCCTAAGTCTTGGCCCACGGCCCCCAAAGGGGCCCCCCATGTTTGAGGGGGATGGGGCCATGACTTTCAAAGTAAGACAATTGACATTAGACATGTTACGTTTTCTCGCCTAACATGAAATGACAGTATAAAATGCAAGCACCTTTTAATAAGGGTCCCACGGCAATTTTAGGAGCTATATACTGTGGGTTATACACACTGGACGGATGACCCAAAACAGGAAAAACCTTTCCCATTGGACAAAACATTTGAGTTTTAACATGTTAGAGGAAGAAAACATCAATTACCCAGCATACATTTCAAAGGAAAAAGCTCAAATGACAAAAATAACCCAAAATGCATTTCAACGTAGAAATTCGAACAACACCGCGAGGGACGTAGTTATGGCAGGAAGGGTCTAACCCAGTAAAAGTAGCTTTTTGGTAAGGAAATCTCACCTTGAGTCTTCTTTGAGGTAAGTTTCCTTCACAATTCCTGTAGTCGTGCGGTGTATGGGGCACAGGAATTGCTTTTAGCATGCTGTTCAGCATGGGTTCCTGGATGGGCCAAGTAGGCAGTGCTTTGTCACGGCTGGGCTTGGTCTTTCCTGCCCTGGGACTGACTGGGAAGGCACCGCTTGACGGGGCTGGTCCTGGTCTTTCCTGGGGTTCGGACACCCATCGCTGAATAGGTCTGGCTTGGGTTCCTTGGGGGACTGGGGAGGCAGTGCTTTGTCACGGCTGGCCTTGGTCCCTCTTGCCCCTTGGAATGGCTGGGAAGGCACCACTCTGTTGGGGCTGGTCCTGGTTATTCTTTTTGGGGGGGACACCCCATGCCGGCGGGTTAGTGGGTGTCTCTCTGGGGGGACCGGGGAGGCAGTGCGTGTCACGGCTGGCCTTGGTCCCCTTGGGTCCTGGAGTTGATCTGGAAGGCACCGCTTGATCGGCGCTGGTCCTTTTCATATCCCGGATATGACACCCTGGGTGGGAGGGATAGAAAGAATATTGTGTTTTGTTGGTGTTTTCAATCCCTAAGGGCGACACACAGTAGAGTTTATCGAAACCCTACGAACAACAAGAACCAAACTCCAGCCCTGATTGGCCGAACCAGAGCTACCTAGCGGTGTTAACAACTGGTTTGTGCCGGTCAGGGGGTAAGTATGCGGCCCCCCTGGGTTCCGACTCTAGGAACAGCACGCAGGGTGTGGTGGTCCAGGGTAGCAGGACCTTAATCGTAACCCAGTCTTCTACGAGGGTTAGCCTCACTCATACAACAGTCCATTTTACACCACATACGGCTGAATCTTACCTGCCCTAAACTAATTAACCTCCCCCCCCTTTTTTTAGTCCTCCACCCCCTAAATTCTCCATCCCCTAGTCCAGCTTAGGTGACTAGGCCGTGGATGCAACGGGACCTAGGAAATTCTCCACCCCCTAAATTCTCCATCCCCTAGTCCAGCTTAGGTGACTAGGCCGTGGATGCAACGGGACCTAGGAACACCAAGACCTTTAGGGCCCTTAGACCCCCTTCTTTCTCTCCCCATTTAACAAATAATAGGCTCAGATTCAGGACATATCCTCAAAAAAGGAAAAAAAACTGTTACACTTACCTCCGTTAGAAGTACCTCCATTAAAAATAAAGATTCTCTCAACAATACGTTCACCATTATAATAGGATTCGAATTAAATCAAACCAATCTAAGCGAAAACCCAACAAGACGTTGAAATTATCCCTCAAAAAATGTATGCAAAAAAACAATTTTACTTACCTGCCAAAGCCCAACAAGGGACTAACCTGTAAGAATCTACTTACCCAAAAAAAAGGAAAAAAAATGTTACCTCAACAAAAGACCACCCCTTTAAGCTTAAACCCAATACCAATTCCAATTCGGATTTGACACACCTTGAGAATTGATCAATCTCGGGGGGCCGCCTTGGGGGAGGGTGTCTAGTGATAATGGCCAGAAACACCCTATGATCCCAAGGTTCACTACTGATGATGTGTCCTAACATTTCGATAGTACCTTTATACTAAAACAGAAAAAAAGAAAAAAAGAAAAAAAAGAAAAAAAGAAAAAACAGTTGTGATCTAAATAAATAAATAAATTAATAAATTAATAAATAAATTAATAAATTAATAAATTAATAAATTAATAAATTAATAAATAAATTAATAAATTAATAAATTAATAAATTAATAAATTAATTGATAAATAAATTAATTAATGAATTGATAAATTGAAATTGATTAATTGGTTAATTGATTAATTAATAAATTAACTAATAAATTAATAAATAAATAAATAAATTAATAAATTAATTAACTAATAAGTTAACTAATGAATTAATAAATAAATTAATAAATTAATAAATAAATTAATACATTAATAAATAAATTTATAAATGTATGATTACCAATACATAAATATATAAATTATATAAGTATGTAATTATAATTATATAAATTTTATAAATTTATAAAATATAAATATAACAAAGATGTGATTACGATACAATACATACCAATACATTACCAATACATAACCCCAACCAGCCAGACTCAAAATCTCCGTTTGACCTCCATCTGGAAACAAAGAGAACCTGGAAAGAAAAAAGGACAAAAAACAAGTCAATATTCCACAATCAGCGGTTATATCATAATGAGACAAACAACCATTACCTTTACTCCATTCTTGGTTTCAAGGAAAACCATCAAGTCTATGTCTCAAAATCAGCGGTTACTACACAACAAGACAAACAATCACTTCAGTTTACTCCACTAGTGGTGATAAGGAAAACCATCAGGTCTTTATTTCAAAATCAGCCTGAATATCATAACAAGACAAACAACCACTTAATTTCATTTCATATTGATAATATGGGGAAAGAGAACTGCGGATGACTGGATATTGGCGAGCGCAATTGCCTTTGATCCCCCATTCAACTGCCCAGTCGTTGGATGAGGTGGGGGGGATCATCGAGATAACTTAAAATGAACCTAACCGAGCCAGGGCCATCGAAAGAACGAGCTCTCTACAAACCCCATCTATATTATCTTAACAACTCTATCCTTTCTATGATTTTTACAGATTTCATCATGTCAAGCACAAAAGTCCTCAATGACTTCCAACTCCTTATCAGGGTGTTCACCAAATACATGAAGACCTGCCACCACCGACAACATACCAATTGCTCACCCGAAACCCCGACGCCAATAAGGCTAAGACGGATCCAGGATGGACTAACTAAAGCTGTCAAACCGGCATATCCCACCACACAAGTGGACACCTATAAAACATATAATGCCGTAAACTGGACACACACTACCCTCCAAATACTGGATGAGCACTACCAAACCTCAATAGAAGAGACACAAACCCAAATAAACCGGTTATCCACAAACGAGTGGGAAAAAGCCATGCAAATTGCAATTAGATGGGTAAAAAAAGACCTCCCTAGTATAAAAATGACAACAATTAACCAGGCAACAACCAACCTCAAGACAATGATCAACAAACACCCACAACCACACGGCTCCATCCAAGGCACACCCAACAAAACCCCCCCCTATGGCCTCTTACCTGACACCGGGACTGACACAAACAGACCACTAGAGGGAGATGCAAACCCTAGGGTACTAGTCAAACCCCCACAACCACAAAGCTCCACTCAGAGCACATCCAACCCAGACCAATTATCAGACCAGTTACCTACAACCAGGATCGTCACAAACAGAACACCAGAGGGAGACACACCACCAACAAAACGCCAAAGGAAGACTAATAACATTGAAACAAACACACCATATGCCAATAGCACCCCAATATCCAGACCTGAACTTAGACCAGAAACCTGTCTCTTTCAGCTCCATGATGACAATGACTACCAATATTGGGAACTAACCCCCACAAGACCAATTATTATCGCAGGAGACTTCAACATCTCCATACTACCACGCATCCCTGACAATAGAATCCAAGTAGACTGCTACCCAGGAGCCAACCTCAGCTATGCCAAGAACATCCTTAGGAACAGGACATCAATCTCACATGCCGTCACTAAGGTCATCCTATCATTCGGCCTCAAAAACATGAGCCAGGGAAATCCCTCCCTGCTAAAGAAAGATCTACACGGAATGCTTTCAGCCGCCAAAACAGCATTCCCACAAGCGGAAATATTCATCCCGATTATAAACCTTTCAGAAAACCTACCAAAACGTACAATAGCCAACGTAAAAACACTTAACTACCTTATTAAGGAGACGGGCCGCCAAATCCCACGTCTGGAGAAGGAGTCGTTCTCCACGGAGGCGTCGGACAACATACAGTGGACCCCCAGAACCGCACAACAAATGTGGCAAGCCTGGAGGGCTTTTTTAGATTAGGAGGGGCCCCCTTTGGGGCCCTGTCTCCTCTTAACCAGGACCAGGACAAGGAGGTGATCAACCTGTCATCACACCTGTCCTTATCGGAAAACCAGACCAGACTCCTCAAGAAGGGACTCTCCTTCGTCCCCACTTGGAACGCTGCTAGGAGCAAACGCAAGTCCATGATATTGGACCTCTCCCAATACCACCGCAAAATAAAAATACACACTTATTTCGGCCCCTCCAAACCCCCACAAACCAAGCAATTCTTACCTCAGTCACATTGGGAACCAGACCCAAGCAAATTACCCCCACAAGTACTCTCCCTCATCATCACAGATCAGAAAAACGTAGCAAACCAAAGACAATTCCCGGACAAACCCAACCTCACCCCCCAAGAAGAATACGCGCTACGGGAACTTAGGAAAAACACATCAATAGTAATAAAACCGGCAGACAAAGGCAG
This sequence comes from Urophycis tenuis, assembly GCA_036785325.1. NCBI lineage: Eukaryota > Metazoa > Chordata > Actinopteri > Gadiformes > Phycidae > Urophycis > Urophycis tenuis. The sequence goes on along the minus strand of JAXIVH010000171.1, from coordinate 312,828 downwards.
TGCCTCGGTCCTTATGGACAGAACGGATTATGTCTTTGAGGCCCAACGACAACTTAGCGATACTACATACTACATCCCCCTGCAGCGAGCCATGTACCCGGAGACAGCGGACTTGATCTCCGAGTTACTAGAAAAGCTACGGGAACGAAAGTTCCTATCCAAAAGACAAGTGACTTACCTTAAAGGGGCTCACCCCCACAGACCGAGGTACTTTTACCTCCTACCAAAAATTCATAAACCTCCACAGAAATGGACTGTCCCACACAGAATCCCAACTGGACGTCCTATCATCTCGGATTGTGGTAGTGAGAGCTACGGTGTGGCGGAGTACCTGGACTCCTTCCTGACGCCGCTCTCCACCAAACACCCTAGCTACATCCGGGACACCCAGGACTTTATTCAACACATACGATGTATGCAAGTAGAGGAACCCTGCCTCCTTTTTACCATGGACGTGAACAGTCTGTACACCAATATAGATATCCCCTTAGGGATGGCAGCCGTTAAAAAATGCCTAATAAAATATCCAGCAGAAAACAGACCAGATGATATACTTTTACAATTACTCCATCTTAGTCTAACAAGAAATGACTTCATGTTTAATGAAAAATACTACCTCCAAATTAAGGGCACAGCCATGGGTAAACGTTTTGCGCCAGCCTATGCCAACATCTATATGGCAGACTGGGAAAATACAGTTTTCAAAAAGTGCAGCAAACTCCCATCCCAATATTTCCGATACCTAGATGACATTTGGGGCATCTGGACCCACTCCCATGAGGACTTTCTTATGTTTGTCCAAACCGTGAACAAACATCACGTATCAATAAAGTTGGACCCAATCACGGACAGAACACAGGTAAACTTTCTGGACACAATCGTCTATAAGGGACCAGGTTTTAGTCACACAGGAATCCTGGATACCAAGGTGTACTTCAAACCAACAGACACACACGCCCTCCTCCACAAGCAGAGCTTCCACCCGAAACATGTTTTTAGTGGAATACTCAAAGCCCAATTACTTAGATTTCATAGGATCTGCTCCAGGCAGGAAGATAGAAACACAGCGGTTAGGACTCTCTTCTACACCCTACGCAGAAGGGATTATAGTAGATCCTTCCTACGACAAATACGCAAGGAAGTCTATAGACCCCACACAACAGCAATGACCTCGACATCGGACACACGGCAAATCATCCCCCTGATATCGACCTATTCAAATTACTCAAAACAGCTCAACAACAAACTTAAAATAAACTTCCAGGAAAAATTGGCTAACACCTCAATGGTACAGGACTTCAAGGTAATTTCGGCCTACAAAAAAAGCCCCAACTTGAAGGATCTCCTGGTCAGGGCCAATCTAAGGCCACCAATGATTCACAGGAGACTACCAGGAAACCCTAAAACAGCTAAGAACCACACCTCAGGGATGACCTACCCAATCCCCGGAAACACCCACCTGACACATTCCAACAGTGTCTACCTCATTCAATGCAAGAAATGCCCTATGCAGTATGTGGGAGAGACGCGCAACACACTAGCGGCGCGTCTCTCTCAACATATTTATAACATCAAAAAAGGACTTAAGAGCAATACATACCTTGTACGACACTTCAAAAAACATGGACTTGAAAACCTATTCCTTAAGGGTCTGGAACATGACCCACACTGGACAACTTACCAGAGAAGGAAAGTGGAACAACAGTGGATCAGAAGATTGAACACAGGATTTCCCCAAGGACTCAATGAAACAATCAACACCAGCGGAAATCCTGCCAGGACTCAAATACAAAACCGATTCAATTAGTTCAATAAGTTACACTTAATTTCAAATGTTCTCTATGATCTTCCTTATTATTCTTCTATTCTTCTATTGCATTAATGATTATAATTACTTCATACAGTTCGGATAAAAAAAAAAAAAAAAAAAAAAAAAAAAAAAAAAAAATAAAAAAATGGGTTAAACATGATGCAACATGGGACCATGTTTAAGGCCGTACGCCACGACCAAAAACCATTGGTTTTACTCAAGGCTGCAGCAAAACATACCCAGTCTGATTTTACCCATAAAAATCTAGTAGAGATGATCCCCAAAATATACCAATTACATTATATTCAAATACTCCGACCAGGATCACATACATACTTGGATACACACAATTCAATTTCTCTCTTCTCTCTTCTCTCTTCTCTCCTCTCTCTTTTCTTCTCTCTTCTCTATTCTCTCTTCTCTCCTCTCTCTTTTCTTCTCTCTTCTCTCTTCTCTCTTCTCTTCTCTCTTCTCTTCTCTCTTCTCTCTTCTGTCTTTTCTTCTGTCTTCTCCTCTCTCTTCTGTCTTCTCTTCTCTCTTCTGTCTTCTCTTCTCCCTTCTGTCTTCTCTTCTGTCTTCTCTTCTCTCTTCTGTCTTCTCTTCTCTCTTCTCTTTTCTCTTCTCTCCTCTTCTCTCTTCTCTCCTCTCTTCTCTCTTCTCTATTCTCTCTCCTCTCTTCTCTCTTCTCTTCTCTCTTCTCTTTCCTCTTCTCTCTTGTATTCTCTCTTGTATTCTCTCTTCTGTCTTGTATTCTCTCTTGTATTTTCTCTTCTGTCTTCTATTCTCTCTTCTATTCTCTCTTCTGTATTCTCTTCTGTCCTCCCTTCTCTCCTCTGTCTTTTCTTCTCTCTTCTGTCTTCTCTTCTCTCTTCTCTCTTCTCTTCTCTCTTCTCTTCTCTCCTCTCTCTTTTCTTCTCTCTTCTCTCTTCTCTCTTCTATTCTCTCTTCTGTCTTCTATATTCTCTCTTCTGTCTTCTATATTCTCTCTTCTGTCTTCTATTCTCTCTTCTATTCTCTCTTCTGTATTTTCTTTTCTCTTCTGTCTTCTCTTCTCTCTCTTCTCTTCTCTCTTCTCTCTTTTCTCTTTTCCCTTCTCTCTCCTCTCTTCTCTTCTCTCCTCTCTTCTCTCTTCTCTCTCCTCTCTCCCCTCTTCTCTCTCCTCCTCTCTTCTCTCTTCTCTCCTCTCTTCTCTCTTCCCTCTTCCCTCCTCCCTTTTCTCTTCTCCCTTCTCTCTTCTCTTTTCTCATTTCTCTCCTCTCTCCTCTCTTCTCTCTTCTCTTTCCCCTTCTCTCTCTTCTTTCTTCTCTCTTCTCTCTCCTCTCTCCTCTCTCCTCTCTTCTCTCTTCCCTCTTCCCTCTTCCCTCTTCCCTCTTCTCTCTTCTCTCCTCTTTTCCCTCACAAATGTGAGGGAGAAGGGGGAGGTAGAGTGCACAAGCCCGATCCGGCGGGGGTGAGTTCAATCCGAACAGATGTCTCACCCTGACTCTACCTTCCCTTCACTCTACCTTTCCTGAACTCTACCCTCCTTAACCATAACCCCTACTCTATATTAGATAACACACACTAATATTTTACCCATAAAACTCTAGTGAAGATGATCGCAAAAATATACCAATTACATTCTATTCAAATACTTTGGTAAGAATCACATAATACCTGGGTACATAAATTCAATTACCCTTAATCTTTAATGGTCTTCTCTTCTCTCTTCTCTCCTCTTTTCCCTCACAAATGTGAGGGAGTAGGGGGAGGTAGAGTGCACAAGCCCGATCCGGCGGGGGTGAGTTCAATCCGAACAGATGTCTCACCCTGACTCTACCTTCCCTTCACTCTACCTTCCTTAACTATAACCCCTACTCTATCTTTACTCAAACCTTGATATTATTCCTCCCGTAACCCTAACTTTAACCCCAAACTTAACCCTAACCCTAACCTTAACCCCGCCCCTAACCTTAACATCAATCTCAAACCTAACCCTAACCCTAACCTCAACCTCACCCCTAACCTTAACCTCAACCTCACCCACAACCCCAACTTTAACCTTAAACATAACTTCACTCTCAATTTCAACTTCAAGCCTAACCTTAACCCTAACTTTAACCTCGACCCTAACCCCACCCCTAACCTCACTCTCAACCCTAACCTTAACCTCACTCCTAGCCTTAACCTCACCCTCAATACTAACCCCAACCTCGCCCAAAACGTTTTTACCCCACTCCTAGCCTTAACCCCACTCTCAATCCTAACCTCACTCCTAAACATTAACCCTAACCTCAACCTTAACCTCAAACCTAACCTTAACCTCACCCCTAACCTAAACCCTAACCTCACTCAACCTTAACCTCAACCCAACACTTACCTCAATCCTAACCTTAACCCTAACCTCACCCCTAACCTTAGCCTTACTCCTAACCTTAACCTCAACCCTAACCTAACCTCAACCCAAACCTTAACCTCAACCCTAATCCTAAACTTAACCCTTACCCTAACCTCAACCCCAACCTTAATCTCAAACCTAACTTTAACCTTAACCTCACCCCTAACCTTAACTGTAAACTCACTCTCAACCCTAATCTTAACCCCACCCCAGCCTAAACCCTAATCTTAACCTTAACCTCAACCCAACCCTAACCCCTAACCCTAACCCTAACCCTAACCTTAACCCCAACCCTAACCTTGACCTCAGCCCTAACCTTAACCTGTTCCAAACCTTAACCTCACCCCTAATCATAACTCACCCTTAACCTTTACTCTAACCTTAACCTCAACCCTAACCCTAAAAACTCTTATCTAACCTTAACCCCAACCTCTAACCATAACCTTAATCTCAACCTCATCCCTCATCTTAACCTCACCCCCAATCTTAAGCCTTTACCTCAACCCTTACCTCACACCTGATCTTAACTTCAACGCTAACCTTAACCTCACCCCTAACCTTAACCTCAACCCTAACCTTAACCTCACCACTAAAACTTAATCTCACCTCAACCCTAGCCTCACACCTGATTTTAAGCTCAACTCTAAAACTTAACCTCACCCCCAACCTTAACGTCACCCCTAACCTTAACCTTTACCTCAACCCTAACCTTAACCTCAACCCTAATCTCAACTTCACCCCTAACCCTAACCCTAACCCTAACCTTAACCTCACCCCTAACCTTAACCTCACCACTGACCTTAACCTCAACCCAAAACTTTAACTTCATCCCTAATCCTAAACTCAACCCTTACCCTAACCTCAACCCCAACCTTAACCTCAAACCTAACCTTAACCTTAACCTCACCCCTAACCTTAACCGTAAACTCACTCTCAGCCCTAATCTTAACCCCACCCTAACCTAACCCCTATCCTAAACCCCTAATCCTAACCATAACCCCTAACCCCTAACCTTAGCTCCAACTCTTATCTTAACCTCAACCCTTACCCCAACCTCAACCCCAACTTTAACCTCAAACCTAACCTTAACCGCACCCCTAACCTTAACCCTAACCCCACTCTCGACCTTAGCCTTAATCCTGACCTCAACCCTAACCGTAATTCTGACCTCAACCCTAACCTTAACCCCAACCCTAACCTTGACCTCAACCCTAACCTTAACCTATTTCAAACCTTAACCTCACCCCTAACCTTAACCTCAACCCTAACCTTAACCTCACCACTAAAACTTAATCTCACCTCAACCCTAGCCTCACACCTGATTTTAAGCTCAACTCTAAAACTTAACCTCACCCCCAACCTTAACGTCACCCCTAACCTTAACCTTTACCTCAACCCTAACCTTAACCTCAACCCTAATCTCAACTTCACCCCTAACCCTAACCCTAACCTTAACCTCACCCCTAACCTTAACCTCACCACTGACCTTAACCTCAACCCAAAACTTTAACTTCATCCCTAATCCTAAACTCAACCCTTACCCTAACCTCAACCCCAACCTTAACCTCAAACCTAACCTTAACCTTAACCTCACCCCTAACCTTAACCGTAAACTCACTCTCAGCCCTAATCTTAACCCCACCCTAACCTAACCCCTATCCTAAACCCCTAATCCTAACCATAACCCCTAACCCCTAACCTTAGCTCCAACTCTTATCTTAACCTCAACCCTTACCCCAACCTCAACCCCAACCTTAACCTCAAACCTAACCTTAACCGCACCCCTAACCTTAACCCTAACCCCACTCTCGACCTTAGCCTTAATCCTGACCTCAACCCTAACCGTAATTCTGACCTCAACATTAAGCCCAACCCTAACCTTGACCTCAACCCTAACCTTAACCTATTTCAAACCTTAACCTCACCCCTAAACATAACTCACCCTTAACCTCTATCCTAACCTTAACCTCAACCCTAACCTTAAACTCTTCTCTAACCTTAACCCTAACCTCAACCTCATCCCTCATCTTAACTTCAACCCTAACATTAAGTGAGACCTAACCTTAAACCTTAACCATAATCTCACTCTCATTCCTGATCTTAACCTCAACCCAACCCTAACCCTAACCTCACCCCTAACCTTAGCCTTTACCTCAACCCTTACCTTAACCTTATGCCAAACCTTAACCTCACACCTAACCTTAACCTCAACCCTAACCTTAACCTCAACCCTAACCTTAACCTCAACCTCAACCCTAACCTTAACCTCACCCCTAACCTTAGCTTTTACCTCAACCCTTACCTCACAGCAGATCTTAACCTCACCTTAACCTCACCCCTAACCTTAACCTCAACCCTAACTTAAAACTCACCCCTAACCTTAACCTCACCTCAATCCTAACCTCACACCTGATCTTAACCTCAACTCTAAACTTAACCTCACCCCTAACCCCAACCTCACCCCTAACCTTAACCTTTACCTCAACTCTAACCTTAACCTCAACCCTAATCTCAACTTCACCCCTAACCTTAACCTCAACCTTAACCTCAACCCTAATCTTAACCTTAACCTCAAACCTAACCTTAACCTTACCCCTAACCTCACTCAACCTTAACCTCAGCCCAACCCTTACCTCAATCCTGACCTTAACCCTAACCTCACCCCTAACCTTAAACTCACCCCTAACCTTAACCCTAACCTTAACTTCAACCCTAACCTTAACCTCAACCCTAACCTTAACCTCATCCCTAACCTTAACCTCACCCCTGACCTTAACCTCAACCCAAACATTAAACTCATCCCTAATCCTAAACTCAACCCTCACCCTAACCCCAACCTTAACCTCAAACCTAACCCCTAACCTTAACCATAAACTCACTCTCAACCCCACCCGAATCTAAGCCCTAATTCTAACCATAACCCCTAACCTTAACCTTAACCCTAACCCTAACCCTAACCCTCATCCCTAACTTTGACTTTAACCTCATTCCTAACTCTAATGTAACCTCATCCCTAACTCTAACCCTAACCCTAACCCTAACCCTTTACCTCAACCCTTAGCTTAACCTTATGCCCAACCTTAACCTCACACCTAACCTTAACCTCAACCCTAACCTTAACCTCAACCTTAACCTTAACCTCAACCTTAACCCTAACCTTAACCTCACCCCTAACCTTAGCTTTTACCTCAACCCTTACCTCACACCTGATCTTAACCTCACCTTAACCTCACCCCTAACCTTAACCTCAACCCTAACCTAAAACTCACCCCTAACCTTAACCTTACCTCAATCCTAACCTCACACCTGATCTTAACCTCAACTCTAAACTTAACCTCACCCCTAACCCCAACCTCACCCCTAACCTTAACCTTTACCTCAACTCTAACCTTAACCTCAACCCTAATCTCAACTTCACCCCTAACCTTAACCTCAACCTTAACCTCAACCCTAATCTTAACCTTAACCTCAAACCTAACCTTAACCTTACCCCTAACCTCACTCAACCTTAACCTCAGCCCAACCCTTACCTCAATCCTGACCTTAACCCTAACCTCACCCCTAACCTTAAACTCACCCCTAACCTTAACCCTAACCTTAACTTCAACCCTAACCTTAACCTCAACCCTAACCTTAACCTCATCCCTAACCTTAACCTCACCCCTGACCTTAACCTCAACCCAAACATTAAACTCATCCCTAATCCTAAACTCAACCCTCACCCTAACCCCAACCTTAACCTCAAACCTAACCCCTAACCTTAACCATAAACTCACTCTCAACCCCACCCGAATCTAAGCCCTAATTCTAACCATAACCCCTAACCTTAACCTTAACCCTAACCCTAACCCTAACCCTCATCCCTAACTTTGACTTTAACCTCATTCCTAACTCTAATGTAACCTCATCCCTAACTCTAACCCTAACCCTAACCCTAACCCTTTACCTCAACCCTTAGCTTAACCTTATGCCCAACCTTAACCTCACACCTAACCTTAACCTCAACCCTAACCTTAACCTCAACCTTAACCTTAACCTCAACCTTAACCCTAACCTTAACCTCACCCCTAACCTTAGCTTTTACCTCAACCCTTACCTCACACCTGATCTTAACCTCACCTTAACCTCACCCCTAACCTTAACCTCAACCCTAACCTAAAACTCACCCCTAACCTTAACCTTACCTCAATCCTAACCTCACACCTGATCTTAACCTCAACTCTAAACTTAACCTCACCCCTAACCCCAACCTCACCCCTAACCTTAACCTTTACCTCAACTCTAACCTTAACCTCAACCCTAATCTCAACTTCACCCCTAACCTTAACCTCAACCTTAACCTCAACCCTAATCTTAACCTTAACCTCAAACCTAACCTTAACCTTACCCCTAACCTCACTCAACCTTAACCTCAGCCCAACCCTTACCTCAATCCTGACCTTAACCCTAACCTCACCCCTAACCTTAAACTCACCCCTAACCTTAACCCTAACCTTAACCTCAACCCTAACCTTAACCTCAACCCTAACCTTAACCTCATCCCTAACCTTAACCTCACCCCTGACCTTAACCTCAACCCAAACATTAAACTCATCCCTAATCCTAAACTCAACCCTCACCCTAACCCCAACCTTAACCTCAAACCTAACCCCTAACCTTAACCATAAACTCACTCTCAACCCCACCCGAATCTAAGCCCTAACTCTAACCATAACCCCTAACCTTAACCTTAACCCTAACCCTAACCCTAACCCTCATCTCTAACTTTGACTTTAACCTCATTCCTAACTCTAATGTAACCTCATCCCTAACTCTAACCCTAACCCTAACCCTAACCCTAACCCTTTACCTCAACCCTTAGCTTAACCTTATGCCCAACCTTAACCTCACACCTAACCTTAACCTCAACCCTAACCTTAACCTCAACCTTAACCTTAACCTCAACCTTAACCCTAACCTTAACCTCACCCCTAACCTTAGCTTTTACCTCAACCCTTACCTCACACCTGATCTTAACCTCACCTTAACCTCACCCCTAACCTTAACCTCAACCCTAACCTAAAACTCACCCCTAACCTTAACCTTACCTCAATCCTAACCTCACACCTGATCTTAACCTCAACTCTAAACTTAACCTCACCCCTAACCCCAACCTCACCCCTAACCTTAACCTTTACCTCAACTCTAACCTTAGCCTCAACCCTAATCTCAACTTCACCCCTAAACCTTAACCTCAACCTTAACCTCAACCCTAATCTTAACCTTAACCTCAAACCTAACCTTAACCTTACCCCTAACCTCACTCAACCTTAACCTCAACCCAACCCTTACCTCAATCCTGACCTTAACCCTAACCTCACCCCTAACCTTAACCTCACCCCTAACCTTAACCCTAACCTTAACCTCAACCCTAACCTTAACCTCAACCCTAACCTTAACCTCATCCCTAACCTTAACCTCACCCCTGACCTTAACCTCAACCCAAACATTAAACTCATCCCTAATCCTAAACTCAACCCTCACCCTAACCTCAACCCCAACCTTAACCTCAAACCTAACCCCTAACCTTAACCATAAACTCACTCTCAACCCCACCCGAATCTAAGCCCTAACTCTAACCATAACCCCTAACCTTAACCTTAACCCTAACCCTAACCCTCATCCCTGACTTTAACTTTAACCTCATTCCTAACTCTAATGTAACCTCATCCCTAACTCTAACTTTAACCTCATCCCCATAACTTTAACCTCATCCCTAACACTGACCTTACCCTCTTCTCTAACTCTGACTCCAACTCTAACCCCAAACCTTACCTCAACCCCCCTTAATTAATATAACCTTAACATCAACAATAATGGTATCCGGGCCTGGACCTGGTCCTGGCCTGTGCAGGGGCCCTGGCTTGGACCAGGGCCTTGGCTTGGACCTGGACCTTGACCCGGGTTTTATGTTGCCCTAAGTCTTGGCCCACGGCCCCCAAAGGGGCCCCCCATGTTTGAGGGGGATGGGGCCATGACTTTCAAAGTAAGACAATTGACATTAGACATGTTACGTTTTCTCGCCTAACATGAAATGACAGTATAAAATGCAAGCACCTTTTAATAAGGGTCCCACGGCAATTTTAGGAGCTATATACTGTGGGTTATACACACTGGACGGATGACCCAAAACAGGAAAAACCTTTCCCATTGGACAAAACATTTGAGTTTTAACATGTTAGAGGAAGAAAACATCAATTACCCAGCATACATTTCAAAGGAAAAAGCTCAAATGACAAAAATAACCCAAAATGCATTTCAACGTAGAAATTCGAACAACACCGCGAGGGACGTAGTTATGGCAGGAAGGGTCTAACCCAGTAAAAGTAGCTTTTTGGTAAGGAAATCTCACCTTGAGTCTTCTTTGAGGTAAGTTTCCTTCACAATTCCTGTAGTCGTGCGGTGTATGGGGCACAGGAATTGCTTTTAGCATGCTGTTCAGCATGGGTTCCTGGATGGGCCAAGTAGGCAGTGCTTTGTCACGGCTGGGCTTGGTCTTTCCTGCCCTGGGACTGACTGGGAAGGCACCGCTTGACGGGGCTGGTCCTGGTCTTTCCTGGGGTTCGGACACCCATCGCTGAATAGGTCTGGCTTGGGTTCCTTGGGGGACTGGGGAGGCAGTGCTTTGTCACGGCTGGCCTTGGTCCCTCTTGCCCCTTGGAATGGCTGGGAAGGCACCACTCTGTTGGGGCTGGTCCTGGTTATTCTTTTTGGGGGGGACACCCCATGCCGGCGGGTTAGTGGGTGTCTCTCTGGGGGGACCGGGGAGGCAGTGCGTGTCACGGCTGGCCTTGGTCCCCTTGGGTCCTGGAGTTGATCTGGAAGGCACCGCTTGATCGGCGCTGGTCCTTTTCATATCCCGGATATGACACCCTGGGTGGGAGGGATAGAAAGAATATTGTGTTTTGTTGGTGTTTTCAATCCCTAAGGGCGACACACAGTAGAGTTTATCGAAACCCTACGAACAACAAGAACCAAACTCCAGCCCTGATTGGCCGAACCAGAGCTACCTAGCGGTGTTAACAACTGGTTTGTGCCGGTCAGGGGGTAAGTATGCGGCCCCCCTGGGTTCCGACTCTAGGAACAGCACGCAGGGTGTGGTGGTCCAGGGTAGCAGGACCTTAATCGTAACCCAGTCTTCTACGAGGGTTAGCCTCACTCATACAACAGTCCATTTTACACCACATACGGCTGAATCTTACCTGCCCTAAACTAATTAACCTCCCCCCCCTTTTTTTAGTCCTCCACCCCCTAAATTCTCCATCCCCTAGTCCAGCTTAGGTGACTAGGCCGTGGATGCAACGGGACCTAGGAAATTCTCCACCCCCTAAATTCTCCATCCCCTAGTCCAGCTTAGGTGACTAGGCCGTGGATGCAACGGGACCTAGGAACACCAAGACCTTTAGGGCCCTTAGACCCCCTTCTTTCTCTCCCCATTTAACAAATAATAGGCTCAGATTCAGGACATATCCTCAAAAAAGGAAAAAAAACTGTTACACTTACCTCCGTTAGAAGTACCTCCATTAAAAATAAAGATTCTCTCAACAATACGTTCACCATTATAATAGGATTCGAATTAAATCAAACCAATCTAAGCGAAAACCCAACAAGACGTTGAAATTATCCCTCAAAAAATGTATGCAAAAAAACAATTTTACTTACCTGCCAAAGCCCAACAAGGGACTAACCTGTAAGAATCTACTTACCCAAAAAAAAGGAAAAAAAATGTTACCTCAACAAAAGACCACCCCTTTAAGCTTAAACCCAATACCAATTCCAATTCGGATTTGACACACCTTGAGAATTGATCAATCTCGGGGGGCCGCCTTGGGGGAGGGTGTCTAGTGATAATGGCCAGAAACACCCTATGATCCCAAGGTTCACTACTGATGATGTGTCCTAACATTTCGATAGTACCTTTATACTAAAACAGAAAAAAAGAAAAAAAGAAAAAAAAGAAAAAAAGAAAAAACAGTTGTGATCTAAATAAATAAATAAATTAATAAATTAATAAATAAATTAATAAATTAATAAATTAATAAATTAATAAATTAATAAATTAATTGATAAATAAATTAATTAATGAATTGATAAATTGAAATTGATTAATTGGTTAATTGATTAATTAATAAATTAACTAATAAATTAATAAATAAATAAATAAATTAATAAATTAATTAACTAATAAATTAACTAATGAATTAATAAATAAATTAATAAATTAATAAATAAATTAATACATTAATAAATAAATTTATAAATGTATGATTACCAATACATAAATATATAAATTATATAAGTATGTAATTATAATTATATAAATTTTATAAATTTATAAAATATAAATATAACAAAGATGTGATTACGATACAATACATACCAATACATTACCAATACATAACCCCAACCAGCCAGACTCAAAATCTCCGTTTGACCTCCATCTGGAAACAAAGAGAACCTGGAAAGAAAAAAGGACAAAAAACAAGTCAATATTCCACAATCAGCGGTTATATCATAATGAGACAAACAACCATTACCTTTACTCCATTCTTGGTTTCAAGGAAAACCATCAAGTCTATGTCTCAAAATCAGCGGTTACTACACAACAAGACAAACAATCACTTCAGTTTACTCCACTAGTGGTGATAAGGAAAACCATCAGGTCTTTATTTCAAAATCAGCCTGAATATCATAACAAGACAAACAACCACTTAATTTCATTTCATATTGATAATATGGGGAAAGAGAACTGCGGATGACTGGATATTGGCGAGCGCAATTGCCTTTGATCCCCCATTCAACTGCCCAGTCGTTGGATGAGGTGGGGGGGATCATCGAGATAACTTAAAATGAACCTAACCCTAACCCTAACCCTAACCCTAACCCTAACCCTAACCCTAACCCCTAACCCCTAACCCTAACCCTAACCCTAACCCTAACCCTAACCCTAACCCTAACCCCTAACCCTAACCCTAACCCTAACCCTAACCCTAACCCTAACCCTAACCCTAACCTAACCCTAACCCTAACCCTAACCCTAACCCTAACCCTAACCCTTACCCTAACCCTTACCCTAACCCTAACCCTAACCCTAACCCTAACCCTAACCCTAACCCTAACCCCTAACCCTAACCCTAACCCTAACCCTAACCCTAACCCCTAACCCTAACCCTAACCCTAACCCTAACCCTAACCCCTAACCCTAACCCTAACCCTAACCCTAACCCTAACCCCTAACCCTAACCCTAACCCTAACCCTAACCCCTAACCCTAACCCTAACCCTAACCCTAACCCTAACCCCTAACCCTAACCCCTAACCCTAACCCCTAACCCCTAACCCTAACCCCTAACCCCTAACCCTAACCCCTAACCCTAACCCTAACCTAACCCTAACCCTAACCTAACCCTAACCCTAACCCTAACCCCTAACCCCTAACCCTAACCCTAACCCTAACCCTAACCCTAACCCCTAACCCCTAACCCCTAACCCTAACCCTAACCCTAACCCTACCCCTAACCCCTAACCCCTAACCCCTAACCCTAACCCTAACCCTAACCCTAACCCACATCAAGCGCCTTAGATTAGAAGTGCACCTCAAGGGGGACCTTGACTCACCGGTGGTGCAGCATTTCCTTATGCATGGTCTGGGTGCCTTTAGGTATACTGTACTACAGAGCAATGTTACCTGGACCCCTGCACAGAGGAGGGACAGGGTGATGGTTTGGCTCCACCTGCTGGGGGCAAAATCCATCTACCCCTGGTGAGGACTCCTGAGCTGAACCCTCACCCTCACCCCAACCCTAACCTCAATACAATAATTAATTTAATTGTAATATAACATTTTTTCCTTAGGCCTAACCTTAACCTCAGCCTAACATCATAATCCAATTTGACCTAACCCTAACCCAATTTATTCTAATCCTAACCCTAACCCTAACCATAACCCTATTTGTTCTAATCCTAACCCTAACCCTAACCATAACCTAATTTAATCTTACCCTAACCCTAAACCCTAACCATAACCCAATTTGATCCAACCCTAACCCTAATCCTAACCATAATCAACATTTATTTTCAAAAACCTCAACTTAACCTCAATATAACATTGTTCCTCAGACCTAACCAAAACCCTCACCCCAACCCTAACCTCAATACAATAATTAATTTAATTGCAATATAACATTGTTTTTTTTAGGCCTAACCTTAATCTCAGCCTAACATCATAATCCAATTTGACCTAACCTTAACCCAATTTATTCTAATCCTAACCCTAACCCTAACCATAACCCTATTTGTTCTAACCCTAACCCTAACCCTAACCATAACCTAATTTAATCTTACCCTAACCCTAAACCCTAACCATAACCCTATTTGTTCTAACCCTAACCCTAACCCTAATCCTAAACATAACCTAATTTAATCTTACCCTAACCCTAAACCCTAATCATAACCCAATTTGATCCAACCCTAACCCTAATCCTAACCATAATCAACATTCATTTTCAAAAACCTCAATTTAACCTCAATATAACATTGTTCCTCAGACCTAACCATAACCTACCTTAACAGTGACCTCTGACCTCTATTGGAACTGCTTTGGATGACCCTGACCTGGACCCTAATCAACATCATAATTTACAATTCAAGTTTAGATCCAGGATATTTTGGGTGTAGGTGAGTATTGCAAGTATCAATAAAAATAAATATATATGGATGTAATGTTTGGAATTTGATTGCGTGGGGCTTGGACCATGATGTCATTTACTGACTGCTGGCCAATGACATCATGGTAACAGCGATCGCGACTTTTCTAATTGATTCATTTCTTTGTTTGTATTAAATGTTTAGTTTTTATAAAAACACTATAATCAGTTCTATATATAACAACTTTGTTTATTATTATCAACTCCACTAATGTTCATTGTTTTTCTTTTTAACTCGTTTGTAGAAGTGACGTTAGTCACATGATCGCCTTACATAAAAAAATATATTTAATTTTTTTTCTACATATATGTTCGCTGTTACCGTGTTCAGTTATTATTTATTTACTTATCTGTGTCTCTTATTACTTGTATTATATTTCAATAAAAGAAAGTTATATTAACTGTTGCACAGGGGGTGGGATTGTGGGCTGCCGCGATCTGGAACCAACCTGTTGGCTCCAATCAAATGGGAGGGCGTTCCCTGTTGGAGTCAATTGGGTTGGGGTCCTTGCGATCTCACAGTCTCAACCTTACCTGCCAAGAGAGAGTTCGCCACAACATTTGTGCTTTTTATGTTTTTTATTTTTGTGCAAACCTGAAGAAGGCCAGAATACTGGCCGAAACGTCGTTTTTTGCACTTGTTTTAAATAAATAGTTACTTTGTTAAACTTTTACTCTCGTTCCAATTTTTTATTTAATTTTTTTCGAGACACAGCGTTATCACACTCTCCGCTAATACAATGTCCGAGTGGACATTGGTTAGATACGGCAGGCGCCGTTATCGCCGACGCTCGCCATCCTGGGACGGACACGTTTATGCGCCTACGGATAGGCCGCGCACGTGGTCCGATGATCGACGGGCTCCATCACCCCGGTGGCACGGACGTCCGCCTGGCAGGGTGAGGGAGAGACCACGCTCGCCGCAGAGGTACGTGCGGGTTTACTCCCCTCCGATGACGAGACGCCCTCGCTCGCCACCCAGGGCTCGGCGTCCATCACCGCCACCGGGCCCTCCCCGTCGTCCACCCAGGGGGCCTACCAATAGGCGCCCCGCCTCACCATCCAGAGAGAGACGTCGACACCCACACCAGAGGGACCAACGCCCCCTATCATACACCAGGGATACGCACCCCCGATCACCTATGAGAGACGTGGGTCCTCGGGCCGGGTACCGGGGCTATGACCGCCGGGGGTTCCACGGTCGGATGGACCGTGCACCTCCCCTCCGTTATTGGAGGGGTAACCCCCCTAACCTAAACTGGCCAGTGCCTCCGCCTGGGGCTTCTCGGCGGTCTGGCTTTGGGCCTGGTACCGGGACCTACGCTGACGTCGCCAGAGGACCGGATCGCGACCGCGATGGACATGAGGTGAGGCGTATCCCTGCCAATTTGGAATTGAAGCGTCTCATTAAAGAACTGTACGCTGTAATTAAGGTGACCCACCACCTTTCTAACGTGTCATCTGGGGCCCGTGGGGAAGGGCCCCGGACCATTCACAAAATGGTGGCCACGCTGGCCGCCATGATTAAACCAGCGGTCCCTACTCAGACCACGCGCCTCCTGATAGAGGGGGCTGCGAGGGAGTGGGGACACACAATTTGCCTTATATTAAGGCAACACTATGAGGAATGCCTTGAGGACTTGTTTGGGAGACTCAGGGGTCTCCTCAATGAGACCTGGAGGGAGGCCTTCGGTGTGGCGACCCGCTGGGCCCGCAGGAACCTGCCCCGTCTCACTGGGGAGACGCTCGACGCCGCTGAGACCAGGCTCACGACGCTGTGGGAGCAGGAGAGGGACCCCACACCGATCCTGGTCCCTGACGTTCTGCCCCCGAGGTCCAGGGCTCCGTCGGCGTCGCTGTTGCCTTCCGGCCGCGCACTGTCTTCCCCCACCTCATCGCCGGCTCGTCATGCTGGCCCTCACCGCCCACCTCCGGCGACCGGGACCCGGGGCACGCCAGCGAGACCGGCCTCTGCGGGGTCCGGCACCGTGACGGGCTTGGAGGAGCTGTCGCCGGATTGGTTCGTCCCCCCGACGGCGGCCGTCCTCACCCCCTCGCGGCCAATGGCGTGTCCCCCCCTGGAACGGAGGGCCCCCAGGAGGGCCAGGAGGGCGTCCCCTGAGGTCTCGTCGGACGAGGATGACGGGGCTGACGGGGAGGACGGCCTTCTGGGACTCACACGAGGGAGAAGAGGTGAGTTGGTGGGAGGACCCACCCCCTGTTCTCCTTCTCCATCCCCGGGGCCCGACGCATCGGGGACCGGGGACCTCCTCGATCTGGAGGACCACGACGAGGGCCCTTCCACCTCACGGGCCGCCGCGGAGGTATTGCGGTCTGTCCGGGACCGAGGTGAGGAGCCGAGAGACGAGACCACCACCGAGAGAAGGGGAGGTCGCAGGGTCAGGGTGCACCCACATACGGCACGTAAGTTGTTGGACTGGAACCTCAACGTGGGCTCTAAGTGGCTCATTATGGGTGACTCTAACCTTGCTAGCCTCCCTGAACATGACATCCAGGACCTGCAGGTGGACTGTTTCCCTGAATCCCATTTCAGGCACGCGCAGGCCCTGATGGAGAAGACCACCCCTATTGAGGGGCTGGTCGTAGAAAAAATAATCATGTCGTTTGGTATCTATAGCAGGGCCAACAAGTCAAAAGAGACAACGATTAAGAATGCCCAGGCTGCGTTGAGAGCGGCCAGGAAGCGGTTCCCTGGAGCGGAGGTGTTGATCCAGCAGGTCAACTTCTCCACGGCCCTCCCTACAGAGGAGCAGGAGAACCTCGCCGTCCTCAACCAGCAGTTGGAGAGGAACATGCCCCACATCCCCCTCCTGCCGCAAAGCCAGTTCTCCACTGAGGAGGACAACATCAGCTGGACAGCGGAGACTGGCGACGCTTTCTTCCATCACTGGAGGGGGGTGTTAAACGCCGGGTCCCCTTGAGCCCGACACCGGCAGGGGTAAAGGACGTTCCCTCCTTAGGGGGTAAGACAATTGTCAATTTGACCAAGGACCTACGCTTAACAGCGCCACAGACAACCCTCTTGAACAGAGGTTTGTCTTTTATCCCTACTCACTGTTTAGAACGGGAGCTTAAAAAACAATTGAAATGTGATGTTTATAATTACCATAGGAGGCTCAAATTAATCAGCTTTTTCCAGGATAGTACTGGTACTGCACCGCCTTTCGGGGGCCCTTCCCTTTGGACGCCCCCATCGGGGGCCCTCCCGGAGGCGTTGCACAGACTCATAACATGTGACCTTTCAACACTCAAAAAACAGTATAGGACGCCCAGCGAGAAGCCCAACCTATCGCCTGGCGAACTAGAGGCCCTTACCCAACTAAAACAAAACAGGGAGATTGTTATTAAACCCGCTGACAAGGGATCTGCAGTGGTTGTCCTCAGCAGGGACCAATATGTCCTAGAGGCAGAGCGCCAGCTCAGGGATGAGGTCTACTATCGGAAATTAGACGGACCTATTTACCTTGACACCATTAAAGAGGTCATAAACATCATTGACTCCCTCTTTAGAGCTAAATTCATCAATTCTAAACAACGCCGTTATCTAATCGGGGGGGATGAGGAACCGAGGGCCAGACGCTTTTATATACTGCCAAAAATACATAAGGACCCCGCCACCTGGACGGTCCCCTTTGAGGTCCCTCCGGGTAGGCCCATAGTTTCAGACTGTGGCAGTGAGACGTACCGGACAGCAGAATACATCGACCACTTCCTTAACCCCCTCTCGACCAGACACCCCTCCTATATTAAGGATACCTACCACTTTGTGGGGATCGTCAAGGGCCTCAAGGTGCCACCGGGGGCCCTACTGTTTTCCATGGATGTCAAGAGCCTCTACACCAACATCCCTATAGAGGCCGGCATCCAGTGTGTAAGACGATTCTTCAACAGGTATCCCGACCCGACCCGACCCGACATGCAGCTCTTAAAGCTGCTAGACATTAACCTGACTAAAAACGATTTCATTTTCAATGGGGACTTTTATCTCCAAACTAAAGGCACGGCTATGGGCAAGAAATTCGCCCCGGCCTACGCCAATATTTATATGGCCAATTGGGAGGAGGAGGCCCTGGCCACTTGTCCCCTAAGGCCCCTACACTACTACAGATATTTGGATGACATATGGGGAATTTGGCCGGGCTCCAAAATTCAATTCACACAATTTGTACTGACACTTAACGCTTACGACCCTTCTATCCAATTGACCTATGAACTCAACTCCCAGACCATAGACTTCCTTGACACCACGACTTACAAGGGACCGGACTTTCTGACCGATTTAAAATTAAACATCAAAGTCTTCTTTAAGAAGACTGACACCCACGCCCTCTTGCATAAAAGCAGCTTCCACCCGAAGCACACCTACAAGGGACTGGTGAAATCCCAGATCCTTAGATTCAGGAGGATTTGTACAAGGGACGGGGACTTTGGGCAGGCGGTCGCCATTCTCTTTAGGGCCTTGAGGGATAGGGGTTATTCCAGGTCCTTCCTCAGGCTCTGTCTGAAGACTTTCTCGGACAGGACTGAGAGGGGCCTGGACAAGCCCATTCCCCTTATCAACACATATAGCTCAATGACGGTTACTCTGAACAGCAGCCTGAAGGCCAACTTCGCGAGGTTCCTGGGGCAGCAGGAGCCCTTTACAGAATATAGGGTCATCTCGGCCTTCAGGCGTAGTAAAAACTTGAGGGACATGTTAGTACGGGCTACCCTGTCCTCATCAGAGGACAGAGCAAGGACGACCATTATAGACACACATTTCATGAAATTGAGATTTATTTCTAATAAGCAAACGCATGCCTGGCACGAGGTCACACAGGCCTCGACCCCAAAAACATCCAACTGCATTTATCTGATTTTCTGCTCCCTTTGTCCAGCGCAGTTTGTTGGCGGCACCGGCGTCCAGGTATCGTCCCACATCAAGCGCCTTAGATTAGAAGTGCACCTCAAGGGGGACCTTGACTCACCGGTGGTGCAGCATTTCCTTATGCATGGTCTGGGTGCCTTTAGGTATACTGTACTACAGAGCAATGTTACCTGGACCCCTGCACAGAGGAGGGACAGGGTGATGGTTTGGCTCCACCTGCTGGGGGCAAAATCCATCTACCCCTGGTGAGGACTCCTGAGCTGAACCCTCACCCTCACCCCAACCCTAACCTCAATACAATAATTAATTTAATTGTAATATAACATTTTTTCCTTAGGCCTAACCTTAACCTCAGCCTAACATCATAATCCAATTTGACCTAACCCTAACCCAATTTATTCTAATCCTAACCCTAACCCTAACCATAACCCTATTTGTTCTAATCCTAACCCTAACCCTAACCATAACCTAATTTAATCTTACCCTAACCCTAAACCCTAACCATAACC
>JAXIVH010000171.1:202500-287500 GCA_036785325.1 Urophycis tenuis | reverse complement strand
TAACCCTAACCCCTAACCCTAACCCTAACCCTAACCCTAACCCTTAACCCTAACCCTAACCCTAACCCTAACCCCTAACCCTAACCCCTAACCCTAACCCTAACCCTAACCCTAACCCTAACCTAACCCTAACCCTAACCCTAACCCTAACCCCTAACCCTAACCCTAACCCCTAACCCTAACCCTAACCCTAACCCTAACCCTAACCCCTAACCCTAACCCTAACCCTAACCCCTAACCCTAACCCTAACCCTAACCCTAACCCTAACCCTAACCCTTACCTCAACCCTAACCTTAACCCCAATCTCAGCCGTAACCCCAACCCTAACCTTATCCCTAACCTTAAACCTAACCCTAACCTCAGCCCTAACCTTAACCCTAACCTCAGCCCTCATCTTAACCCTAACCCCTAACCCCTAACCTCTAACCCTAACCCTAACCTTACCCTAACCGTAACGCTAACCCTAACCCTTACTCTAACCTTAGCCCTAACCTTAGCCCTAACCGTAACCCTAACCTTAACCCTAACCTTAACCCTAAACCGTAACCTTATACCTAACCCTAACCTCAGCCCTAACCTTAACCCTAACCGCAACCCCTCCCATTTACTTCAAACCTAACGTTAAGGTTAACTGCTAACTCTACCCCTAAATCTACCCTAACCTTAACCTACACTTGACATATGGAGGAAGAAGACAATTACCCAGCATGCATTTCATCCGGAAAACTTTTCACAAAAAAACCCATTACCGAAGTACCTACGGCGAGAATAGACTACCCCAAGAAATTGTTGTTTTGGGTGAGGAAAGTAAGCCATTGAGTCTTCTCTAAGGTCAACTTCCTACACAATCTCTGTAGTCGCGCGGTGTATGGGGCACAGGAATTGTTATTAACAGGCTGTTCGGCATGGGGTCCTGGAGGGGCCAGGGAGGCAGTGCTTAGTCGCGGCTGGCCTTGGCCTTTCCTACCCTGGGACCGACTGGGAAGGCACCGCTGGTCGGGGCTGGTCTTGGTCTTTCCTAGGTCTGGACACCCATCGCTGAGGATAGCTGCATTGGGGGACCGTGGAGGCAGTGCTTTGTCACGGCTG
The DNA here is from genome assembly GCA_036785325.1 of Urophycis tenuis. Classification (NCBI taxonomy): domain Eukaryota; kingdom Metazoa; phylum Chordata; class Actinopteri; order Gadiformes; family Phycidae; genus Urophycis; species Urophycis tenuis. The sequence continues at coordinate 286,410 of JAXIVH010000171.1, read as the reverse complement.
GCCTCGGTCCTTCGTGACCCCAGTTTTCTGCTAGTTCATCTGGACCCAACAGAGGACAATAACCAAGCTCCGGCCCTGATTGGCCAAACCAGGGCTACCTAGCGGTGTTAACAACTGGTTTGTGCTGGTCAGGGGGTAAGTATGTGCCCCCTCCTCTCCATAACCAAAACAATGTATCCTAAAAAGTGTTTTACTTACCTTTACTTACCTCGACGTTACCTCAACAAATGATCACTCCTAAAAAAGCTTAAGCCCAATACCAATTCCATTTCGGAAACGACACACCTTGAGAATTGATCACTCTCGGGGGGGCCTCCCTTGGGTGAGGGTGTATAGTGACAATGGCCAGAAACACCCTATGATCCCAGGGTCCACTACTGATGACGTGTCCTAATATTTCGATAGCACGTTTATACTAAAAAAGAAAAGTCTCACTCCAGCTGTGACTCGTCTTTATTCAAATAAGTAAATATACCAATGCATTGGAAGTACCTTCAATCAAACTAGATTGACCTTCATCTTGGAACAAAGAAAACCTTTGGGAAAAGGAAAAACAAGTCTATATCTCAAAATCAGCGGTTATATCACAACAAGACAGATAACCATTTCGTTTTACTTCATTCTTGGTAATATGGGAAAAGAGAGCTGCGGATGACTAGATATTGGCGAGTGCAACTGCCTTTGATCCCCTATTCAACTACCGAGTCGTTGGATGAGGTGGGGGGGGTCATCGAGATAACTCTAACGAACCTAACCCTAACCCTAACCCCTAACCCTAACCCTAACCCCTAACCCCTAACCCACAGCCCAGCATTTACTTTCTAAAAACCTCAACCTAACCTCAGTATAGTATCATTCCCCAAGCCTAACCATAATCCAACACAACAGTGACCTCTGACCTCTGCTGGACCTACTTTGGATGACCCTGACCTGGACCCCAAGCAACATCACAAACCACAATCCAAGGTTAGATTTAGGATATTTTGACAGCTGACAGACAGCTGGAAAGACAGCAACCGGGGCAGTGAGGGCTAGCACCCCAAACTGCAGCTCCCGTGAGGGAGCAACCACAATAAGCTACGGAAAACCCTAAAGAGTTATACCCCCGGGGGTGCCCGAGAGGGGGGGAGGATGAGCACCCCAACAGGATGGACGTACAGGTTTTGACCCAAGCTAACGGAATTACGACTATGAGTGCAGTTTGCTTATGTGGTAAAGTCTGCAAAAACCCGCGTGGTCTTAAGATCCACCAGACCAAGATGAAATGCTTGACTGGGAGGCAAGTGGTGCAACGCACAGGACCAGTGCCTGGTGAGACGCAGGAGGAGCCCGGCCCGGAGTCACCCCACAGTGCCCAGACCCTCCACGCCCCACAAGCCCTACCCCAAGTCATGCATTCAGAACACCGTCGGGTTAAGTGGCCTTCAGCCAACATGGTGAAGGAGTGGTGCCAGTTCGATGCGGATGTTGATCAGATTCTCGAAGCCACAGCCAGGGGAGATGCTGACCAGAAATTGCGCACAATGAGTGCAATGATTGTCAGCATCGCCGCCGAAAGGTTTGGCACCAAGGAGCACCACCCGATCAGCGGTGCAGGGGAGCCAAACCGACGGCAGAAGAAGATCAGCCAGCTGCGGCAAGAGCTTAGACTGCTGGGACGGCAGTACAAGCAGGCAAGAGAGGAAGAGAAGGTAAGTATAGCAGAGCTCCGCAACATCGTAAGGAGGAATCTCACGACACTCCGTCGTGCTGAATGGCACAGGAAGAGGGGGAAGGAGAGAGCCAAGAAGCGTGCCGCCTTCATTTCAGGCCCTTTCAACTTCACCAAGAAGATCCTTGGGCAGAAGCGAGGTGGACAATTGGCCTGCTCTCAAGAAGAGGTTGACAAGTACCTCAGGGCAACTTACAGCGACAGCGCAAGGGAGCAGGATCTTGGACCCTGCAGCTTTCTGATTACACCACCAGAACCCACTTCAGCATTTAATACCAAGGAGCCAACCCTGAGAGAAGTTGAGGACATAGTCAGAGCAGCTAGATCCAACTCAGCTCCAGGTCCCAGTGGAGTACCATATGTTGTCTACAAGAGGTGCCCCAGGCTCGTGCAGCGACTCTGGAAGATCCTTAGGGTCATCTGGAGGAGGGGGAAGGTGGCTCAGCAGTGGAGGCATGCAGAGGGTGTATGGATTCCGAAGGAAGAGAACTCTCGCACCATCGAGCAGTTTAGAAACATCTCACTCCTGAGTGTGGAGGGCAAGGTGTTCTTCAGCATTGTTGCCCGGCGCATGACAGAGTTCTTCCTGAAGAATGCATACATCGACACCTCTGTGCAGAAGGGGGGGGTCCCAAGGGTACCAGGGTGCATTGAGCACACGGGAGTTGTTACTCAGCTCATCCGGGAGGCCCGGGAGGGCAATGGGGACCTGGCAGTTTTGTGGCTTGACCTGTCTAATGCTTACGGGTCAATTCCCCACAAACTGGTGGAGACCTCGCTTGACCGGCATCATGTTCCAGGCAAGATCAGGGACCTCATACTGGACTATTACAACTCTTTCAGTTTGAGAGTCACCTCGGGGACAGTAACATCAGCATCACATCGGCTGGAGAAAGGCATAATCACTGGGTGTACAGTCTCAGTGATTTTGTTTGCCTTGGCCATGAACATGCTTGTTAAGTCAGCGGAGGTGGAGTGCAGAGGACCGCTCACCAAGTCAGGTGTGCGGCAGCCTCCCATCAGAGCTTTTATGGATGACCTGACAGTTACTACAACATCAGTTCCAGGTTGTAGGTGGGTTCTCCAAGGCCTTGAGCGGCTCATTAACTGGGCGCGTATGGGCTTTAAGCCTGCTAAGTCCCGTTCCCTGGTGGTGAAGAAGGGGAAGGTTACAGACAAGTTCCGGTTCTCGCTGGGAGGTGTCCAGATTCCATCGGTTTCAGAGGAGCCAGTGAAGAGCCTGGGGAAGATCTTTGATGGCACCCTGAGGGACAAAGCAGCGCTCAAGGCGACCAGCAGAGAACTGGGTAACTGGCTAGTGGCGGTGGATAAGTCAGGGCTGCCAGGTAAGTATAAAGCATGGATATATCAGCATGGCATCCTGCCACGCCTCCTCTGGCCACTACTGGTCTACGATGTCCCACTAACGACCGTTGAGGGCTTCGAGCGTAAGGTAAGTAGCTTCCTTCGCAGGTGGTTGGGCCTACCAAGAAGCCTCAGCAGCATAGCCTTGTATGGGCATAAGAACAAGCTGCGACTTCCCTTCAGTAGTCTGTCGGAGGAGTTCATGGTTACCCGTGCGAGAGAGGTGCTGCTGTACAGAGACTCGAGTGACACCAAAGTCTCCTTAGCGGGGATTGAAGTGCGGACTGGGCGGAAGTGGAGAGCCCAGGAGACGGTCGAGCAAGCTGAGGCGCGGCTGCGCCACGGTGTTCTGGTGGGAACAGTGGCGACAGGCCGGGCAGGGCTTGGGAGCAACCCAGGGCCTCGGTACAACAAGGCCCGGGGGAAGGAGAGGCGGCAGCTTATCCAGGAAGAGGTTCGAGCAGGGCTGGAGGAGACCCGCTCAAGCAAGATGGTCGGGATGAGACAACAGGGGGCGTGGACTAGATGGGAGCAGACACTGGATAGGAAGATTTCTTGGTCAGAGCTTTGGAAGGCAGAGCCATTCCGTATAAAGTTTTTGATCCAGTCAGTCTACGACGTCCTCCCCAGCCCTTCCAACCTCTTCTGTTGGGGCCTGGCAGAAACACCTGCTTGCCCTTTGTGTCAGAGGAGAGGATCACTGGAGCACATCCTAAGCTGTTGCCCGAAAGCCCTGGGCGAGGGGCGCTATCGTTGGCGCCACGACCAGGTGCTGAAGGTGATAGCAGATACCATCTGCTCGGGGATCTCACTCAGCAAGCAGCAACAGCCAGCTAGGCATTCAATCACCTTTGTTAAATCTGGTGAGAAGCCTCAACAACGCCCAGGCCAAACAGGGGGGCTCCTGACAACAGCTAGGGACTGGCAGCTGAAGGTGGACTTGGGGAAACAGCTTAAATTCCCAGAGACCATCGCAGTGACCACACTTAGGCCGGACTTGGTTCTTATGTCAGAATCAACAAGGCAGGTGATACTGCTGGAGTTGACTGTGCCCTGGGAAGACCGGATGGAGGAGGCATTTGAGAGGAAGAGGGCCAAGTATGAGGAGCTGGCAGGCGAATGCCGGCGCAACGGATGGAAGACTCGTTGTAGTCCCATTGAGGTTGGTTGCCGAGGTTTCGCAGGCCAGTCACTCTGCAGGGCCCTCAAGTTGTTGGGAATAAGGGGACTGCACAGCAAGAAAGCCATCAAGAACATCACTGATGCTGCTGAGAAGGCATCAAGATGGCTGTGGATCAGGAGGGGTGATCCGTGGGCCACACAAGCTACCTAGACACAAGCCGGGGTCTGATCACCCCCGGCTGGGTCGCCTGGGCGAGGGTGTCTGATGTTGAGAGACCCGAAACACCCTATGACCTCAGGTTACATCACTGATGATGTGTCTAGGTTGCACCAGAGGGTGTATATTAAACCTGGGTTTTTATCAGTGTAAATAACAATAACAATAAATATATATATAGGTGTGATGTATATTATTTGTTTGTGTGTGAATTGGACGATGATGTCATTCACTGATTGCTGGTGAATGACATCATTGTGACAGCGATTGTTCCAGAACGACTTTGTTAATTTTTTCATTTATTCATTTCTGCTTTTATATTTAATGTTTATTCTTATAATAACACTATAATCAGTTCTATTTATAACAGTTTTGTTTACGTTTTTCAACCCTATTAATGTACATTTTTTGTCTATTTAACGTGTTTGTGACGTTCATCACATGACCGCATTATATTAAAAAAATATTTTTTTTTTCTATATATATATATATATATATATATATTCGCTGTTAACTTGTTCAATTATTACTTATCTTGTTATCTGTGTCTCATTTCTTTCTGTATTATTATATTATTATATTTCAATTAAAAAAAAGTTATTCTTACTGTTGCACAGGGGGTGGGACTGTGGGCTGTCGATCCTATTTTTTATTATTATTTTTTTTTGGAGACACACCGTTGGGGATTTACATAATATATTCTCCACTAATACAATGTCCGAGTGGACATTGGTTAGATACGGCAGGCGCCGTTATCGCCCACGTTCGCCATCCTGGGACGGATACGTCTATGCGCCTACGGGCCTAGATAGGCCGCGCACGAGGTCCAATGATCGGCAAGCTCCATCACCCCGGTGGCACGGACGTCCGCCTGGGAGGAGGAGGGAGAGACCACGCTCGCCGCAGAGGTACGTGCGGGTTTACTCCCCTCCGGTGACGAGACGCCCTCGCTCGCCACCCAGGACTCGGCGTCCACCACTGCCACCGGACCCTCCCCGTCGTCCACCCAGGGGGCCTACCAGCAGGCGCCCCGCCTCACCATCCAGAGAGGGACGTCGACATCTACAAGAGAGGGACCAACGCCCCCTATCACACACCAGAGACACGCAACCCCGACCACCTATGAGGGACGTGGGTCCTGGGGCCGGGTACCGGGGCTATGACCGCCGGGGGTTTCACGGTCGGATGGACCGTGCACCTCCCCTCCGTTATTGGAGGGGCAACCCCCCTAACCAATACTGGTACGGCTTGGAGGGAGCAATCGGCCCTTTGGGTGAGAATATCTGCAATTCGAGAGAAAAGACATCGTCTACAAAAATGACCAGAGGAAACCAACGTGAGCTCGCACGCCTGAAGAATGCCAAGAAGTCTGGTGTGCAGAACAAGGGAAAGAAGACCGAAGATGGGCTGTCTGCAGCGGCCCGTAAGCAGAGGGATGCTGAGATAATGCAGCAGAAGCAGAGGAAAGCGAACGACACCGGTGCAAAGGGAACTGAACCGGCTAAGTAATGCCAACCCCCGCCCCCATGAACAGCACCCGGTTCAACTTTTCTTCCTGACATGTATGAGAATATTCTAGACTTAAACCATCAACGATCCTACAACCCCCTCCTGTGGCAGTTGACATTGCTTGTTGCTTATTGGAATTGTCTTTTTTGTTCTGGTGAAATAAAAAGTCTGAGCAAGTAGACGGCCAGCCAACCCTGATAACGCATGTCTCGTTCAGGGATGATCAGTGGTATAGGCTCCAAGAGAACAATAGAACAACGGTTCACATTTACATGTTGATTGTGTAACCTTTTTAGTTAAAAAAAAAAGAAAAAAAAGAAAAAAAAGAGAAAAAAAAAAGTGGCACGGACGTCCGCCTGGGAGGAGGAGGGAGAGACCACGCTCGCCGCAGAGGTACGTGCGGGTTTACTCCCCTCCGGTGACGAGACGCCCTCGCTCGCCACCCAGGACTCGGCGTCCACCACTGCCACCGGACCCTCCCCGTCGTCTACCAAGGGGGCCTACCAGCAGGCGCCCCGCCTCACCATCCAGAGAGGGACGTCGACACCCACACCAGAGGGACCAACGCCCCCTATCACACACCAGAGACACGCAACCCCAACCACCTATGAGGGACGTGGGTCCTGGGGCCGGGTATCGGGGCTATGACCTCAAATCAGCGGTTATATCACAACAAGACAGATAACCATTTCATTTTACTTCATTCTTAGTAATATGGGAAAAGAGAGCTGCGGATGTCTAGATATTGGCGTGCTGCCTTTGATCCCCCATTCAACTACCCAGTCGTTGGATGAGGTGGGGGGGATCATCGAGATAACTTAAAATGAACCAAACCCTAACCCTTATTAGGAATATCGAGCCGCCTAGACTTTGGTTTTTGAACCCGGTCCTGATTTTTGGAATTCAAGATGCCAAGTTTTCAATTTCACCCTAAATTAATAATCCTATGGCAAAGGTCACAATTTGAGATTGTGCGGAGGTTTATTAAGATTTTTTTGAAACCATTAAAAAAATGTTAGGACCTTCCTATGATTTTATACGGCAAAAAAACACTTTAGGCTAATTTACCCGAGATATAGGCCTCTACCACCAGGTGGCGACACTGGTCACGGACCAGGTTACTGGAATATTCCCTAGATCAGGGGTCGGCAATTAAGTTTGGACCCGGGCCAATTTTTTTCGGACAATGGCATCGCGGGCCATAGCTTTTGTAATGGGAGGGGGGTTGGTTATAGGCCTACTATTTATATTATTAATTATTGTATTATATTAAAATAAACATCATTTAACTTTTAAAATGCATTTATTCCATTAAAAACGTTTATTTGCTTATGTGCGCTGTTTTTATGCAGCCTGCTGCATCTCCCGCCGTCTCTCATGAAACAGGCGACTTGCCTAGCAACCTGCCATAACTAATGTATACAAATTGGATGACATGTAAATGAATAGCTGAACATTGCTTGTTATCGATGCAAAATGTCATTGTCGAAAGCCTTGAAAAGAAAAATTGATTCAGAATGTAGGACCTAGAAAGAAGAATGGAAGCAGAGGTATGCGTTTATTGTGCCTGCTTTTATTAATGCCAAGCCTACGTGTCTCATTTGCAACGAGGCGGTTGCCGTTTGCAAAGAATACAACATTAGAAGACACCATGAGACAAAGCATGGCCACTTCAAAAAAGGTTATCCTCCCGGGACAGAGGTGCGAACCACAAAAAACTATCAAAAAATACTTTTGGGGTATCTGAGAATTATTCTCTACCAAATGATGTTGTTTATTTGAAAAAAAAATCATCTTACCTCCCCTTTAATGTAAAATTCAAAAGGTGTTCCAAAATATTTCATTCACAATGGTATTATGAGACAGATTTCAGCTTACACTTGCTTCTCTCAGCCCCAAGGCTTGCGTGATGTGCTTTTGTCTTTACGTTTCGTATCGGTTGTGAAACTTTACATGACTTTGCAAGCTATGTAACTTGCCATTCAGAATGTTTTGTTGGGGCTTGGCAGAAACACCTGCTTGCCCTTTGTGTCAGAGGAGAGGATCACTGGAGCACATCCTAAGCTGTTGCCCGAAAGCCCTGGGCGAGGGGCGCTATCTTTGGTGCCACGACCAGGTGCTGAAGGTGATAGCAGATACATATGTACAATACAATACATACAATGTTTTATTAAAGGATGACGACTTCTTTTCGTTGTCGGAGGGGGAGGAGGCCCCCGCTCCCCAGCCCGCTCCCCAGCCCGCTCCCCAGCCCGCACCCCTTCCTGCTCCCCAGCCCGCTACCCAGCTTGCTCCCCTTCAGCTACCCCCGGCCAAGGAGGGGGACGAGGAGGGATACTTTGCAGATGACGAGGAGGAGGGGGAAGATTGAGGCTTGTTTTTTTGTTTATAAAAAATCTTTGTCCAGTCATTTTCAATACACACACACCTACTTTTGGGTATCGCACACAACTTTCCCTGATTTTTTGTGAATATTTTGTATCAATTCAGTTCGGCCTACTGTCGAGTGCGTTTGGGCCCGCCGATCGGGACAGGAACGTCGTAGAGACTTGCCGCAAGCGTCCACTGACTACAACAGGAAAGCCCTGCAGCGTATAGTGAACTCAGCTGAGAAGATCATCAAGGCACACTCTCTCTCTCTATCTCACACACACACACACACAGACACAAACACCCTCTCCCCTTCTCTCTCCCCTTCACGCACACACACACACTCTCTCTCTCTCTCTCTCTCTCTCTCTCCCTCTCTAGGGTAACCTGAGAAAACTTCATCTGGAAAAAGCCTTGTAGTTCGGTCTCTGAAAGACGTCAGAGAAAAGTTTTACCACGGGTTCGTGCATGCCCGCCCACTACCAAAATCCCATGGCACAAGACCCTAGCCCAAAAAGCTTGGCCATGGGGGGAGAAAAAGTGATATTCCAACTTTCAATGCTTTAACATTGGGTTCATGCCAAAAACAGGTCTGATCTCCTACCTGTACTCCGCAGCTCAGGAGACGAGACGTGGGAAACTTCTGTGGATCTACCGGCTGGTCGAAGGATGATGTGCATGCTCGGATCTATGACTCTGACTCACGTGGACTACTAACCTTTTAAAACAGAAGGAATGCATATGTTCTTTGGGAAACTTATTGTGTTGTTGTCGCTAGTAGCACTGACACAAGGCCTGAGATGCTCCGTGGCCTCTGAATTATGTCTGAATGATGGGAGGTGTGAGACGTCCCCGGACGGCGATGGGGACTGCAACTGGGCCTGGAGAGTCTCTGTACGGCATCAAACCAAACGCATCGAGCCAACATGCTATCTACGAAGCTCTGCTAAACAAAGGCCAAGCTACCCTGTCAAATCATACAGGTATCCGAAGGGCAGTAAAATCAAGACGGTCCTACCAGGATATCCTGCTGTTGACAATCCTCCTCTTGTCTGGAGATGTCGAGCCTAACCCTGGGCCGTACAGATCCATAGACGCACATGGCGGTCGCCTGGCACCTGCCTTGGACTACCGGCGGGACAACAACAGCAATCGGAGTCTGAACGTAGGAGGAGGCCGAAGATCAGCTGGGTGCTCGTGGATGGCATCGATGGACATCATGCTACAGTCTTCCCTGGATGCGCTAATTCCATGTGTAACCTCCGGTTTTGATTCTACATCACACGGAGCGACATAAGAGGAACACTGCGGAACTTTGGCGCACGCCAGCGGTGAGTTTCCATCACTCATGCCACCTACGCTGGGGATCGCTACACCGGTAAAGCAGCCTGCTAGTTCAGCTCATTCCTGTTTTACAGCAGATCTCATCATAACTGTGAAAGCCGGTGTAGAGCCGGGGGGGCGGGCTCTTCTCGTCCCGACACACCTTCACAGGAAACTTCTGCAGTCGCCGTATCAGTCCCTTCATCAGGCCAAACTGGACCAGTCTCCTCTCGTCCACTCTGAAGCTGCTGTGAGTATCAAGAGCCGAGGTCCCGAACGGTGATCCCCGGGGTCAGACCGCAGTATAGCTGGAACACGTCTCTGAGGCTGGCCTGCTTCTGACCTTGCTTTGTGACATATCTCAGGCATTCCTCCTGAATGGACTTGTTGTCAATAAGGCTCTGGACTGTGGGTGTTGTGCAGTACACATTGGAGTACTGAAATATTGACACCATGGTGACCACGCCATAGTACAGTATTGGACCCTAAAAACAATGGCTTTTGTTGCCCAGCAACCGTACACTGATACGTCCCATCATAGCAATGAACAAGTAAGGTGCAAATCACCAAACACTCGCACACACACACACACACACTCTCTCTCTCTTTCTCTCTCTCTCTCTCTCTCTAGGGTAACCTGAGAAAACTTCGTCTGGAAAAAGCCTTGTAGTTCGGTCTCTGAAAGACGTCCGGCCAACAATTAAATGGAACGCAACTGGACTAAGACTTGTCTGTGAAGAAAGTAAAAAAAAAAAGATTTTTCTTTGCAGCTAGCCAAGTAATATCGGGCTTTAGGCTAGCTGTCACCGCTAGCTAGCGCCTCCATCGGTCCCACCGTCCGCTCAGAACGACGGGACGGCGACACGGGACCATCGGCACCGCTGAAGCGAACACATCGAAATAATTAAACATTTTTGTAGACCGTGTAAAAGCCTCCAGAGAAAGGGATAGTCAGCAGGAACAAAAGGCGTTATCAAGAAGATGGCTTTGACTTGGACCTGACCTACATATACCACAACATCATCGCCATGGGGTTCCCCGCTGAGAAGCTCGAGGGCGTCTACCCCAACAACATAGACGACGTTGTACGGTTCCTGGACTCAAAACAAAAGAATCACTACAAGATTTATAATCTCTGCATCGAGCAACAGTACGACGCCACGAAGTTCAACTGCCAGGTGGCCCAGTACCCGTTTGAGGACCACAACCCACCGCAGCTGGAGCTCATCAAGCCCTTCTTCGAAGACCTGGACCAGTGGCTGAGCGAGGATGACAATCACGTGGCGGCCATCCACTGCAAGGCCGGCAAGGGCAGGACCGGCGTCATGATCTGTGCCTACCTGCTGCACCGCCGCAAGTTCCTCAAGGCCCAGGAGGCCCTGGACTTCTACGGGGAGGTCCGCACCAGGGACAAAAAGGGAGTGACCATCCCGAGCCAGCGGAGATACGTCTACTACTACAGCCACATCCTGCACAACAACCTGGACTACAAGCCAGTGGCACTGTTGTTCCACAAGATGGTGTTCGAGACGGTGCCCATGTTCACCGGAGGAACATGCAATCCTCAATTTGTGGTGTATCAGGTGAAGGTGAAGATCCATACATCAAACCCAACCCACACACGGCGAGAAGAAATTCCCACAGCCACTTCCTGTCTGCGGGGACATCAAGGTGGAGTTCTTCCACAAGCAGAACAAAATGATGAAGAAGGATAAGATGTTCCACTTCTGGGTCAACACCTTCTTCATTCCCGGGCCCGAGGAGCACGTGGAAAGGCTGGAAAACGGCAGCGCCGGGACAGAGCGGGACCCAGTGGACGGCATCCTCCGCAGCTCAGGAGACGAGACGTGGGAAACTTCTGTGGATCTACCGGCTGGTCGAAGGATGACGTGCATGCTCGGATCTATGACTCTGACTCACGTGGACTACTAACCTTTTAAAACAGAAGGAATGCATATGTTCTTTGGGAAACTTATTGTGTTGTTGTCGCTAGTAGCACTGACACAAGGCCTGAGATGCTCCGTGGCCTCTGAAGCATGTCTGAATGATGGGAGGTGTGAGACGTCCCCGGACGGCGATGGGGACTGCAACTGGGCCTGGAGAGTCTCTGTACGGCATCAAACCAAACGCATCGAGCCAACATGCTATCTACGAAGCTCTGCTAAACAAAGGCCAAGCTACCCTGTCAAATCATACAGGTATCCGAAGGGCAGTAAAATCAAGACGGTCCTACCAGGATATCCTGCTGTTGACAATCCTCCTCTTGTCTGGAGATGTCGAGCCTAACCCTGGGCCGTACAGATCCATAGACGCGCATGGCGGTCGCCTGGCACCTGCCTTGGACTACCGGCGGGACAACAACAGCAATCGGAGTCTGAACGTAGGAGGAGGCCGAAGATCAGCTGGGTGCTCGTGGATGGCATCGATGGACATCATGCTACAGTCTTCCCTGGATGCGCTAATTCCATGTGTAACCTCCGGTTTTGATTCTACATCACACGGAGCGACATAAGAGGAACACTGCGGAACTTTGGCGCACACTCATGCCACCTACGCTGGGGATCGCTACACCGGTAAAGCAGCCTGCTAGTTCAGCTCATTCCTGTTTTACAGCAGATCTCATCATAACTGTGAAAGCCGGTGTAGAGCCGGGGGGGCGGGCTCTTCTCGTCCCGACACACCTTCACAGGAAACTTCTGCAGTCGCCGTATCAGTCCCTTCATCAGGCCAAACTGGACCAGTCTCCTCTCGTCCACTCTGAAGCTGCTGTGAGTATCAAGAGCCGAGGTCCCGAATGGTGATCCCCGGGGTCAGACCGCAGTATAGCTGGAACACGTCTCTGAGGCTGGCCTGCTTCTGACCTTGCTTTGTGACATATCTCAGGCATTCCTCCTGAATGGACTTGTTGTCAATAAGGCTCTGGACTGTGGGTGTTGTGCAGTACACATTGGAGTACTGAAATATTGACACCATGGTGACCACGCCATAGTACAGTATTGGACCCTAAAAACAATGGCTTTTGTTGCCCAGCAACCGTACACTGATACGTCCCATCATAGCAATGAACAAGTAAGGTGCAAATCACCAAACACTCGCACACACACACACACACACACACACTCTCTCTCTCTTTCTCTCTCTCTCTCTCTCTCTAGGGTAACCTGAGAAAACTTCGTCTGGAAAAAGCCTTGTAGTTCGGTCTCTGAAAGACGTCCAGCCAACAATTAAATGGAACGCAACTGGACTAAGACTTGTCTGTGAAGAAAGTAAAAAAAAAAAGATTTTTCTTTGCAGCTAGCCAAGTAATATCGGGCTTTAGGCTAGCTGTCACCACTAGCTAGTGCCTCCATCGGTCCCACCGTCCGCTCAGAACGACGGGACGGCGACATGGGACCATCGGCACCGCTGAAGCGAACACATCGAAATAATTAAACATTTTTGTAGACCGTGTAAAAGCCTCCAGAGGCACCGACATGACTGCCATTATCAAAGAGATAGTCAGCAGGAACAAAAGGCGTTATCAAGAAGATGGCTTTGACTTGGACCTGACCTACATATACCACAACATCATCGCCATGGGGTTCCCCGCTGAGAAGCTCGAGGGCGTCTACCCCAACAACATAGACGACGTTGTACGGTTCCTGGACTCAAAACAAAAGAATCACTACAAGATTTATAATCTCTGCATCGAGCAACAGTACGACGCCACGAAGTTCAACTGCCGGGTGGCCCAGTACCCGTTTGAGGACCACAACCCACCGCAGCTGGAGCTCATCAAGCCCTTCTGCGAAGACCTGGACCAGTGGCTGAGCGAGGATGACAATCACGTGGCGGCCATCCACTGCAAGGCCGGCAAGGGCAGGACCGGCGTCATGATCTGTGCCTACCTGCTGCACCGCCGCAAGTTCCTCAAGGCCCAGGAGGCCCTGGACTTCTACGGGGAGGTCCGCACCAGGGACAAAAAGGGAGTGACCATCCCGAGCCAGCGGAGATACGTCTACTACTACAGCCACCTCCTGCACAACAACCTGGACTACAAGCCAGTGGCGCTGTTGTTCCACAAGATGGTGTTCGAGACGGTGCCCATGTTCACCGGAGGAACATGCAATCCTCAATTTGTGGTGTATCAGGTGAAGGTGAAGATCCACACATCAAACCCAACCCACACACGGGGAGAAGAAATTCCCACAGCCACTTCCTGTCTGCGGGGACATCAAGGTGGAGTTCTTCCACAAGCAGAACAAAATGATGAAGAAGGATAAGATGTTCCACTTCTGGGTCAACACCTTCTTCATTCCCGGGCCCGAGGAGCACGTGGAAAGGCTGGAAAACGGTGGACGGCATTCTCCAGAACCAGGGGACGGGCGGCGGCGGCGTTCCAGACAGCGACCGGGACTTCCTGGTGCTTTTGGCAACATTATTTGGTAGAGCACAATTCTAAGATACCACTTTTTCACTAAAAGCCTTTAAGGTGCAGTGCCAATTTTACACTTTGTGTGTGGAGTTAAGTCATTACACTTTAAAGCACCCAATTCGCGGCCAAGTTGTAATTCCACAACATTGGGAAGATTCCAAATTCTCTGTCTGTTGTTCTAACCCCAATGCTGATGACTTTGGACACTGTTTTCCTTTCAACATACAATCTTATCAATTAAAAACTGAAAATGTCAAGACACTTTCCATCTGTTTACACACACTTTTTTGTTTTCTTTACATTGTTCTTTGTGTATGTTATCACATGTATGCTCAATATCAATTTTAAATTTATTTCAGATTTAGTGGTGCTGTTTTCACACAACTCTTGTGGTGTAACAGTAACACAGCCAACCCTTGGGGTGGAAATTCCAGGTGCAACTCCTGGCAAGAGTGTCATCCGATTCAGCCCAAAAAATCTACCTAACCTAACCAAACCCAATACCAAGTCTCCATTCCAAATACCAAGTCTACCAGTAGAGATTCCAGATAGAAATTCTTGGACCGCAGTTTTGGAAACCCTAATCCAAAAATCAAGTCTCAATTCCAACTACCTATTCTCTATATTCTCTAATTCAACTACCTATTACCTATTCCAGATATCAAGTCTGCATTCCAAATACCAAGTCTCAGCCAGGGGTGTGTCTGGGCCAATCAGAATTGAGTTTGGAGCAGGTTCCAAAAAAAGTGTTTAAATTCCTGAAACGATGTCTGGGGGCGTGGTTTAGGGGTCATGTGGTGTGTCTGGGCCAATCAGAATTGAGTTTGGACCAAGTTCCAAAAAAGCTGTCTGAATTCCAATAAGTAGTATAGACATCATCTAGGGAATATTCCAGTAAGCTGGTCTCGGCTAAATTAGCCTAAAGTGTTTTTTGCCGTATAAAATCATAGGAAGGTCCTAAAATTTTTTTAATGGTTTCAAAAAATTTGTAATAAACCTCCGCACAATCTCAAATTGTGACCTATGCCATAGGGTTATTAATTTAGGGTGAAATTGAAAACTTGGCATCTTGAATTCCAAAAATCAGGACCGGGTTCAAAAACCAAAGTCTAGGCGGCTCGATATTCCCAATTAGGGTTAGGGTTAGGTTCATTTTAAGTTATCTCGATGATCCCCCCCACCTCATCCAACGACTGGGTAGTTGAATGGGGGATCAAAGGCAGTTGCGCACGCCAATATCTAGACATCCGCAGCTCTCTTTTCCCATATTACTAAGAATGAAGTAAAATGAAATGGTTATCTGTCTTGTGATATAACCGCTGATTTGAAGATATAGACTTGATGGTTTTCTTTGTAACCAAGAATGGAGTAAATGGGATGGTTGTTTGTCTTTTTGTGATATAACCGCTGATTTTGGAATATGGACTTGTTTTTCTTTTCCCAAAGGTTTTCTTTGTTCCAAGATGAAGGTCAATCGGGTTTGATTGAAGGTACTTCCAATGCATTGGTATATTTATTTATTTGAATAAAGAGGAGTCACAGCTGGAGTGAGACTTTTCTTTTCCATTTCTGTTTTAGTATAAACGTGCTATCGAAATATTAGGACACGTCATCAGTAGTGGAGCCTGGGATCATAGGGTGTTTCTGGCCATTGTCACTATACACCCTCACCCAAGGGAGGCCCCCCCGAGAGTGATCAATTCTCAAGGTGTGTCGATTCCCAAATGGAATTGGTATTGGGTTTAAACAATTTTGCAATTACCCAGCTTGGGATTAATAAAGTATTTTCTATTCTATTCTATTCTAAACCTTTTTAGGAGTGATCATTTGTCGAGGTAACGTCGAGGTAAGTAAAGGTAAGTAAAACACTTTTTAGGATACATTGTTTTAGTTATGGACAGCAAGAAGGGGGGCGCATACTTACCTCCTGACCAGCACAAACCAGTTGTTAACACCGCTAGGTAGCCCTGGTTTGGCCAATCAGGGCCGGAGCCTGGTTCTTGTCCTCTGTTGGGTCCAGATGAACTAACAGGAAAACGGGGGTACGAAGGACCGAGGCCAGCCGTGACAAAACACTGCCTCCACGGTCCCACGGAGTTGTCGCCACTCTCTCTCTATAGGACTCTAACTGTAACTAGCTGCTAACGGGCTGGAGTGCAGCAGCATTTCCCAGTCTGGTTTGTGGTGCAAGTTTGCTGCTGAGGGCTCGTCCGAGAGCTGTGTTGGGACGCTTCGAGTGACAGGCCTGGATTAGCATACAGCGTCTCTGGTGGGAGCGTCGACACTGCTAGACTGCAAAGAAATTAACGTTTTCGATCTGGATTGTAATGGGCATGGCGAGTCGCATAGAGTGTGTCTTCTTCAGTGAGTTTCACCCTACTCTCGGCCCCAACATCACATACCAGGTGCCGGAGGAATACATCTCTCGCGAGCTGTTCGATACGGTGCAGGTGTATATTATTACCAAGCCAGAACTACAGAACAAGCTCATCACTGTGACTGCCATGGGCAAGAAGAAGTACAGCCAGAACGCTCTGCTGTTTAACCTGGGGCCTTGTGTGTGATGCCCTGGAGCCCATAGTCAAAAAGCTCTCTGGGTAACTGACCACCCTGGAGCTGGAGACAGGTTCGATAATGTCGACATTGTTGGAGGAGATCAACGCCACGGGGGCGTGCACCCTGCCCATAGACGAGTCCAACACCATCCACCTGAAGCTTATCGAGCAGCGCAAAGATCCACCCATAGTGCAAGAATCTGACGTTCCAGTGTTTGCTAAATGCAAAGATAATTTCATTAAATCCCAGTGGGACCTGACCACTCAACAGATCCTGCCCTATATTGATGGGTTTCGACATATCCAGAAGATCTCAGCTGAGGCAGATGTTGAGTTAAATCTGGTTCGCATAGCTGTGCAGAATCTCCTGTACTATGGCGTGGTCACCATGGTGTCAATATTTCAGTACTCCAATGTGTACTGCACAACACCCACAGTCCAGAGCCTTATTGACAACAAGTCCATTCAGGAGGAATGCCTGAGATATGTCACAAAGCAAGGTCAGAAGCAGGCCAGCCTCAGAGACGTGTTCCAGCTATACTGCGGTCTGACCCCGGGGATCACCGTTCGGGACCTCGGCTCTTGATACTCACAGCAGCTTCAGAGTGGACGAGAGGAGACTGGTCCAGTTTGGCCTGATGAAGGGACTGATACGGCGACTGCAGAAGTTTCCTGTGAAGGTGTGTCGGGACGAGAAGAGCCCGCCCCCCCGGCTCTACACCGGCTGTCACAGTTATGATGAGATCTGCTGTAAAACAGGAATGAGCTACAAAGAACTGGACGAGCGGCTAGAGAACGACCCAAATATCATTGTGTGTTGGAAGTAGCTTGAGCCAATTGAGACACACCCACAATGGATGGGTCTGCCTTGAACAAAGATTTTTCCCCCAAAGACCGATGAAAAGCCGTACATTTAACTTGTGAAGTAATGTAAAAATAAGAAGGATTTTATCAATCCAATGGTAAAAAAAAAAAAAAAAGTTTTAAACTTATAATACATGTTATTACATGTTTAATGTTTAAAGGTGTCATTTCAGGACTCAGTGGTCAATAGTAACTATTAGAACTCAGTAACTAAATTCTGTCCTCATCCTTCCTCTTCCTCCCCCTTTACTGTGTGACAGTTATGAGTCATTCACATCTGAATAGATTCATTAGCATGGGTTGGGCACATTGTGGGCGGAGCCCCATTCACACCTTGACCCTGCCTTGCTTTCAGAAATGATGTTGGAAACCCCTCCATGTGAAAAGACAAAATCAGGAGAGGTTTCACTCTGACTAAGTTTTACACTTAGAATACATTTTATTACATGTTAAATGTTTAAAGGTGTCATTTCAGGACTCAGTGGTCAATAGTAACTTTTAAAATTTAGGAAACAACTTCACCGATTACAGATGACACTCACAGGTCACTTTTTTAATTTTTTAAGTTATTTCTTCTGCACTAAATTAACTTAATAACATTTTAAAGTAATATTTTAAACACTGGAACTTATTACAGCTAAAAATCTCACGTCACTTACTCAAGCTAAGTTTTACAGCAAATGAGGTGAAATCTCCCCAACTAAGGAGGCTGTGACAGAATTTAGTTACTGTTCTGATTGCACCAAAGGCATGGAATTACCTTCAACACACCAATTAATCACATTTTAAACTTTTCAAGTTTTAAACTAGTATGTATAAATCTTATAAAGAACAGTAACTCCAATTCTGTCCTCCAGCCTTCCTTCCCCACCATTCACCTGACAAAATCTGGAGAAGTTTCACTCTGACTGAGTAAGTTTTACACTTATAATATACGTTATTACATGTTTAATGTTTAAAGGTGTCATTTCAGGACTCAGTGGTCAATAGTAACTTTTAAAATTCAGTAAACAATTTCACTGATTACAGATGACACTCACAGGTCACTTAGTTACTTTTTTTTAAATTTTTTGAGTTATTTATTCTGCACTAAATTAACTTAATAACATTTTAAAGTAATATTTTAACCACTGGAACTTATTACAGCTAAAAATCTCACGTCACTTACTCAAGCTAAGTTTTACAGCAAATGAGGTGAAATCTCCCCAACTAAGGAGGCTGTGACAGAATTTAGTTACTGTTCTAATTGCACCAAAGGCATGGAATTACCTTCAACACACCAATTAATCACATTTTAAACTTTTCAAATTTTAAACTAGTATGTATAAATCTTATAAAGAACAGTAACTCCAATTCTGTCCTCCAGCCTTCCTTCCCCACCATTCACCTGACAAAATCTGGAGAAGTTTCACTCTGACTGAGTAAGTTTTACACTTATAATATACGTTATTACATGTTTAATGTTTAAAGGTGTCATTTCAGGACTCAGTGGTCAATAGTAACTTTTAAAATTCAGTAAACAACTTCACTTATTACAGATGACACTCACAGGTCACTTAGTTACTTTTTTTATTTTTTTTAAGTTATTTCTTCTGCACTAAATTAACTTAATAACATTTTAAAGTAATATGTTAACCACTGGAACTTATTACAGCTAAAAATCTCATGTCACTTACTCAAGCTAAGTTTTACAGCAAATGAGGTGAAATCTCCCCAACTAAGGAGGCTGTGACAGAATTTAGTTACTGTTCTGATTGCACCAAAGGCATGGAATTACCTTCAACACACCAATCAATCACATTTTAACTTTTCAAGTTTTAAACTAGTCTGTATAAATCTTATAAAGAACAGTAACTCCAATTCTGTCCTCCAGCCTTCCTTCCCCACCATTCACCTGACAAAATCTGGAGAAGTTTCACTCTGACTGAGTAAGTTTTACACTTATAATATACGTTATTACATGTTTAATGTTTAAAGGTGTCATTTCAGGACTCAGTGGTCAATAGTAACTTTTAAAATTCAGTAAACAACTTCACTGATTACAGATGACACTCACAGGTCACTTAGTTACTTTTTTAAGTTATTCCTTCTGCACTAAATTAACTTAATAACATTTTAAAGTAATATTTTAACCACTGGAACTTATTACAGCTAAAAATCTCACGTCACTTACTCAAGCTAAGTTTTACAGCAAATGAGGTGAAATCTCCCCAACTAAGGAGGCTGTGACAGAATTTAGTTTCTGTTCTGATTGCACCAAAGGCATGGAATTACCTTCAACAAACCAATTAATCACATTTTAACTTTTCAAGTTTTAAACTAGTATGTATAAATCTTATAAAGAACAGTAACTCCAATTCTGTCCTCCAGCCTTCCTTCCCCACCATTCACCTGACAAAATCTGGAGAAGTTTCACTCTGACTGAGTAAGTTTTACACTTATAATATACGTTATTACATGTTTAATGTTTAAAGGTGTCATTTCAGGACTCAGTGGTCAATAGTAACTTTTAAAATTCAGTAAACAACTTCACTGATTACAGATGACACTCACAGGTCACTTAGTTACTTTTTTTTAATTTTTTAAGTTATTTCTTCTGCACTAAATTAACTTAATAACATTTTAAAGTAATATTTTAACCACTGGAACTTATTACAGCTAAAAATCTCATGTCACTTACTCAAGCTAAGTTTTACAGCAAATGAGGTGAAATCTCCCCAACTAAGGAGGCTGTGACATAATTTAGTTACTGTTCTGATTGCACCAAAGGCATGGAATTACCTTCAACACACCAATTAATCACATTTTAACTTTTCAAGTTTTAAACTAGTCTGTATAAATCTTATAAAGAACAGTAACTCCAATTCTGTCCTCCAGCCTTCCTTCCCCACCATTCACCTGACAAAATCTGGAGAAGTTTCACTCTGACTGAGTAAGTTTTACACTTATAATATACGTTATTACATGTTTAATGTTTAAAGGTGTCATTTCAGGACTCAGTGGTCAATAGTAACTTTTAAAATTCAGTAAACAACTTCACTGATTACAGATGACACTCAAAGGTCACTTAGTTACTTTTTAAAATTTTTAAGTTATTTCTTCTGCACTAAATTAACTTAATAACATTTTAAAGTAATATTTTAACCACTGGAACTTATTACAGCTAAAAATCTCACGTCACTTACTCAAGCTAAGTTTTACAGCAAATGAGGTGAAATCTCCCCAACTAAGGAGGCTGTGACAGAATTTAGTTACTGTTCTGATTGTACCTAGGGCATGGAATTACCTTCAACACACCAATTAATCACATTTTAACTTTTCAAGTTTTAAACTAGTATGTATAAATCTTATAAAGAACAGTAACTCCAATTCTGTCCTCCAGCCTTCCTTCCCCACCATTCACCTGACAAAATCTGGAGAAGTTTCACTCTGACTGAGTAAGTTTTACACTTATAATATACGTCATTACATGTTTAATGTTTAAAGGTGTCATTTCAGGACTCAGTGGTCAATAGTAACTTTTAAAATTCAGTAAACAACTTCACTGATTACAGATGACACTCACAGGTCACTCAGTTACTTTTTTTTTAATTTTTTAAGTTATTTATTCTGCACTAAATTAACTTAATAACATTTTAAAGTAATATTTTAACCACTGGAACTTATTACAGCTAAAAATCTCATGTCACTTACTCAAGCTAAGTTTTACAGCAAATGAGGTGAAATCTCCCCAACTAAGGAGGCTGTGACAGAATTTAGTTACTGTTCTGATTGCACCAAAGGCATGGAATTACCTTCAACACACCAATTAATCACATTTTAACTTTTCAAGTTTTAAACTAGTATGTATAAATCTTATAAAGAACAGTAACTCCAATTCTGTCCTCCAGCCTTCCTTCCCCACCATTCACCTGACAAAATCTGGATAAGTTTCACTCTGACTGAGTAAGTTTTACACTTATAATATACGTTATTACATGTTTAATGTTTAAAGGTGTCATTTCAGGAGTCAGTGGTCAATAGTAACTATTAAAACTCTGTAACTAAATTCTGTCCTCAGCCTTCCTCTTCCTCCTCTTCCTCCCCCTTTACTGTGTGCCAGTTATGAGTCATTCACATCTGAATAGATTCATTAGCATGGGTTGGGCACATTGTGGGCGGAGCCCCATTCACACCTTGACCCTGCCTTGCTTTCAGAAAAGATGTTGGAAACCCCTCCATGTGAAAAGATAAATCAGGAGAGGTTTCACTCTGACTTTATAAGTTTTAAACCTATAATACATTTTATTACATGTTAAATGTTTAAAGGTGTCATTTCAGGACTCAGTGGTCAATAGTAACTTTTAAAATTCAGTAAACAACTTCACTGATTACAGATGACACTCACAGGTCACTTAGTTACTTTTTTAATTTTTTAAGTTATTTCTTCTGCACTAAATTAACTTAATAACATTTTAAAATAATATTTTAACCACTGGAACTTATTACAGGTAAAAATCTCACGTCACTTACTCAAGCTAAGTTGGTGAAATCTCCCCAACGTGACAGCCTACTTCTAACCCTCTCTTATGCTTCTTCCTATTGGCATGTTCCAGGCCGTCACCTGGTTGGCTACACCTTGAGAGGGTGGAGCTATAAATAGGGCGGCCATCTTTGAGTCTCTCTCCATCTCCTCAATCTGGTTCTGGCAGCATGGGAACTCTGTGTTGGCGTTTGTTCCTTATTTTACCACTCACACATACACTTGCTTTACACCACTGATAACTAGCATTCATTAAGTTAGTTTAGTTAAAATAAATGGTTATTGCCCTATGTTGTTGTGTGGACTCCTCCTTCTTTGTTGCAAACCTTTGAGCCAGGTTCGTAACAAATGGGGGCTCGTCCGGGATCTTGGATCCTCTGTTTGTATGATACTTGTTAGTGTTTGGCAGCTGTAGGCTGAAATGCATGGTATTGGAGAGTCTTACACACAGGGATGGTAGTCTAAGCATGTCAGAGTAGGGTGATTTGAGGTTCAGGGCTCCCAGTTGATCCTGCCGGTAAGGTTGTAGCTACCTGCACTGAGAAACTGCTTTTCATTTTGTGTTGCCCTGGTCTGCAAATTTAAAACTAGCCTTGTTTGTGGAACTCCTTTCCTAGTAGGTATTAGAACGATATCCATCTCTGGATTCGGTGTTTGTTGTTTTAGTTTATTTTTTTTGTGCAGTAGTGTGGCCAGAGCATTTTGCTGAGGGTACACCTCCATGACTGTCTAGGTAAGTCGCTGGCTATCACGTAAGGTACATATCGTGCGAAATGAGAGACGTAGTGCGCTTTTGCACGACAAATATGATATAATAGAATAATATAGAACTGACAAACATTTGTGCAATTTATGGCATGATTCAAGCGGGATCCAAAGATCTCTCGCCATTGGCTTTTTTTTCCTCCCAAAATAAGGTACCACGGTGGTCACACAGAAGGGGCGTGGCTAAGAAGACCCCATGAGTGCGTGCCATCCAGACGATGGCTGCGTTGTGTAAAACCATGACGAACACATGTTCATCATGGTCTTACAAATAATAATAGTGAAAATGGATTTCTAACCAGGACGTCTACCATCAATATAATTTGTCCCATTGGGTTGATAGTTGGCCCATTCACTTATTCGGTATGTTTAATCATATTTGTTGTTTTCCAATAATTTCTTGGGCCATTATTGTTTCACGTATGACCATATTGAATGTAACCCCTTGTGTAACAGGTCACCTATGATCACTAATGATGTCTGCAAGGCACTACCTATTAATGAAAGATTCCGTTCCTTTGCACTGTTTTCTGGGACAAAATAATTGTGTATTTTCTTGTCATATCAATGAAGGCTTTTCTTTTCACCCAGTAGAGCAGTATGTTGACATCTACAACTATTAAAGCTAACGTTGCATAAAACGGGGTTCACTGGAAAAAAAAAAAAAAAAAAAATCTGATGTCTTCTGCTCCTGTTTTGGCAGCTCCCCATCTTGGTGAACCATTTCAGTTGCAGGTAGATGCCAGCAATTTGGGGGCTGGAGCTGTGCTCTTGCATAATGGTACGGATGGCATTGATCACCCTGTGAGTTTCTTTTCAAGGAAGTTCAACTCGTACCAGTTGAATTATTCCATTGTGGAAAAAGAGGCCTTGGCTCTGACTTGGGCATTAATACATTTTGAGGTCCATGTTAGTGGTGGGGGAAAACCACTGGTGGTTTACACTGATCACAACCCCCTGACATTCTTGAACTCATTACAGAACCCCAATCAGCGCCTTGTGCGGTGGTGTCTATTTCTTCAACCATTCCATCTGGACATTCGCCATATCAAGGGGTCTGATAATGTCTTGGCGGATGCTCTGTCGCGTGCATTACCTTCTTAAAGTCAGTCTTAAATGCTAAATTTTCCTTTTAAAGCTGCTTTCCTTTTCGCTTCCATCTCTTAAACTGCTTCTTCCAGGTACCAGAAGTTGCTGAGGGGCAGTGAATAGAGCGAGTGGTTTGAAGGACTGGATGGTGTGGGTAACAGATTGAGTGTGTTGACATGATTGTGTTAATTTTTTTGATTTTCCTGCCGTATTTGAGGTACCCTTTTGGGCCCTTATCGTTGTGGGGGGGGGGGGATGTGACGGCCTACTACTAACCCTCTCTTATGCTTCTTCCTATTGGCATGTTCCAGGCCGTCACCTGGTTGGCTACACCTTGAGAGGGTGGAGCTATAAATAGGGCGGCCATCTTTGAGTCTCTCTCTCTTCTCACTCTGGTTCTGGCAGCATGGGAACTCTGTGTTGGCGTTTGTTCCTTATTTTACCACTCACACATACACTTGCTTTACACCACTGATAACTAGCATTCATTATAGTTACATTGAGTTAGTTTAGTTAAAATAAATGGTTATTGCCCTATGTTGTGTGGACTCCTCCTTCTTTGTTGCAAACCTTTGAGCCAGGTTCGTAACACCAACTAAGGAGGCTGTGACAGAATTTAGTCACTGTTCTGATTGCACCAAAGGCATGGAATTACCTTCAACACACCAATTAATCACATTTTAACTTTTCAAGTTTTATACTAGTCTGTATAAATCTTATAAAGAACAGTAACTCCAATTCTGTCCTCCAGCCTTCCTTCCCCACCATTCACCTGACAAAATCTGGAGAATTTTCACTCTGACTGAGTAAGTTTTACACTTATAATATATGTTATTACATGTTTAATGTTTAAAGGTGTCATTTCAGGTCTCAGTGGTCAATAGTAACTTTTAAAATTCAGTAAACAACTTCACTGATTACAGTTCACACTCAAAGGTCACTTAGTTACTTTTTTAATTTTTTAAAGTTATTTCTTCTGCACTAAATTAACTTAATAACATTTTAAAGTAATATTTTAACCACTGGAACTTATTACAGCTAAAAATCTCACGTCACTTACTCAAGCTAAGTTTTACAGCAAATGAGGTGAAATCTCCCCAACTAAGGAGGCTGTGACAGAATTTAGTTAATGTTCTGATTGCACCAAAGGCATGGAATTACCTTCAACACACCAATTAATCACATTTTAACTTTTCAAGTTTTAAACTAGTCTGTATAAATCTTATAAAGAACAGTAACTCCAATTCTGTCCTCCAGCCTTCCTTCCCCACCATTCACCTGACAAAATCTGGAGAAGTTTCACTCATATACGTTATTACATGTTTAATGTTTAAAGGTGTCATTTCAGGACTCAGTGGTCAATAGTAACTTTTAAAATTCAGTAAACAACTTCACTGATTACAGATGACACTCAAAGGTCACTTAGTTACTTTTTTAATTTTTTAAGTTATTTCTTCTGCACTAAATTAACTTAATAACATTTTAAAGTAATATTTTAACCACTGGAACTTATTACAGCTAAAAATCTCACGTCACTTACTCAAGCTAAGTTTTACAGCAAATGAGGTGAAATCTCCCCAACTAAGGAGGCTGTGACAGAATTTAGTTACTGTTCTGATTGCACCAAAGGCATGGAATTACCTTCAACACACTAATTAATCACATTTTAACTTTTCAAGTTTTAAACTAGTATGTATAAATCTTATAAAGAACAGTAACTCCAATTCTGTCCTCCAGCCTTCCTTCCCCACCATTCACCTGACAAAATCTGGAGAAGTTTCACTCTGACTGAGTAAGTTTTACACTTATAATATACGTTATTACATGTTTAATGTTTAAAGGTGTCATTTCAGGACTCAGTGGTCAATAGTAACTTTTAAAATTCAGTAAACAACTTCACTGATTACAGATGACACTCACAGGTCACTTAGTTACTTTTTTTTAATTTTTTAAGTTATTTCTTCTGCACTAAATTAACTTAATAACATTTTAAAGTAATATTTTAACCACTGGAACTTATTACAGCTAAAAATCTCATGTCACTTACTCAAGCTAAGTTTTACAGTAAATGAGGTGAAATCTCCCCAACTAAGGAGGCTGTGACACAATTTAGTTACTGTTCTGATTGCACCAAAGGCATGGAATTACCTTCAACACACCAATTAATCACATTTTAACTTTTCAAGTTTTAAACTAGTCTGTATAAATCTTATAAAGAACAGTAACTCCAATTCTGTCCTCCAGCCTTCCTTCCCCACCATTCACCTGACAAAATCTGGAGAAGTTTCACTCTGACTGAGTAAGGTTTACACTTATAATATATGTTATTACATGTTTAATGTTTAAAGGTGTCATTTCAGGACTCAGTGGTCAATAGTAACTTTTAAAATTCAGTAAACAACTTCACTTATTACAGATGACACTCACAGGTCACTTAGTTACTTTTTTTTTATTTTTTAAGTTATTTCTTCTGCACTAAATTAACTTAATAACATTTTAAAGTAATATGTTAACCACTGGAACTTATTACAGCTAAAAATCTCATGTCACTTACTCAAGCTAAGTTTTACAGCAAATGAGGTGAAATCTCCCCAACTAAGGAGGCTGTGACAGAATTTAGTTACTGTTCTGATTGAACCAAAGGCATGGAATTACCTTCAACACACCAATTAATCACATTTTAACTTTTCAAGTTTTAAACTACTCTGTATAAATCTTATAAAGAACAGCAACTCCAATTCTGTCCTCCAGCCTTCCTTCCCCACCATTCACCTGACAAAATCTGGAGAAGTTTCACTCTGACTGAGTAAGTTTTACACTTATAATATACGTTATTACATGTTTAATGTTTAAAGGTGTCATTTCAGGACTCAGTGGTCAATAGTAACTTTTAAAATTCAGTAAACAACTTCACTGATTACAGATGACACTCACATGTCACTTAGTTACTTTTTTTAAGTTATTCCTTCTGCACTAAATTAACTTAATAACATTTTAAAGTAATATTTTAACCACTGGAACTTATTACAGCTAAAAATCTCACGTCACTTACTCAAGCTAAGTTTTACAGCAAATGAGGTGAAATCTCCCCAACTAAGGAGGCTGTGACAGAATTTAGTTTCTGTTCTGATTGCACCAAAGGCATGGAATTACCTTCAACAAACCAATTAATCACATTTTAACTTTTCAAGTTTTAAACTAGTATGTATAAATCTTATAAAGAACAGTAACTCCAATTCTGTCCTCCAGCCTTCCTTCCCCACCATTCACCTGACAAAATCTGGAGAAGTTTCACTCTGACTGAGTAAGTTTTACACTTATAATATACGTTATTACATGTTTAATGTTTACAGGTGTCATTTCAGGACTCAGTGGTCAATAGTAACTTTTAAAATTCAGTAAACAACTTCACTGATTACAGATGACACTCACAGGTCACTTAGTTACTTTTTTTAATTTTTTAAGTTATTTCTTCTGCACTAAATTAACTTAATAACATTTTAAAGTAATATTTTAACCACTGGAACTTATTACAGCTAAAAATCTCATGTCACTTACTCAAGCTAAGTTTTACAGCAAATGAGGTGAAATCTCCCCAACTAAGGAGGCTGTGACAGAATTTAGTTACTGTTCTGATTGCACCAAAGGCATGGAATTACCTTCAACACACCAATTAATCACATTTTAACTTTTCAAGTTTTAAACTAGTCTGTATAAATCTTATAAAGAACAGTAACTCCAATTATGTCCTCCAGCCTTCCTTCCCCACCATTCACCTGACAAAATCTGGAGAAGTTTCACTCTGACTGAGTAAGTTTTACACTTATAATATACGTTATTACATGTTTAATGTTTAAAGGTGTCATTTCAGGACTCAGTGGTCAATAGTAACTTTTAAAATTCAGTAAACAACTTCACTGATTACAGATGACACTCAAAGGTCACTTAGTTACTTTTTAAATTTTTTAAGTTATTTCTTCTGCACTAAATTAACTTAATAACATTTTAAAGTAATATTTTAACCACTGGAACTTATTACAGCTAAAAATCTCACGTCACTTACTCAAGCTAAGTTTTACAGCAAATGAGGTGAAATCTCCCCAACTAAGGAGGCTGTGACATAATTTAGTTACTGTTCTGATTGCACCTAGGGCATGGAAATTACCTTCAACACACCAATTAATCACATTTTAACTTTTCAAGTTTTAAACTAGTATGTATAAATCTTATAAAGAACAGTAACTCCAATTCTGTCCTCCAGCCTTCCTTCCCCACCATTCACCTGACAAAATCTGGAGAAGTTTCACTCTGACTGAGTAAGTTTTACACTTATAATATACGTCATTACATGTTTAATGTTTAAAGGTGTCATTTCAGGACTCAGTGGTCAATAGTAACTTTTAAAATTCAGTAAACAACTTCACTGATTACAGATGACACTCACAGGTCACTTAGTTACTTTTTTTTAAGTTATTCCTTCTGCACTAAATTAACTTAATAACATTTTAAAGTAATATTTTAACCACTGGAACTTATTACAGCTAAAAATCTCACGTCACTTACTCAAGCTAAGTTTTACAGCAAATGAGGTGAAATCTCCCCAACTAAGGAGGCTGTGACAGAATTTAGTTACTGTTCTGATTGCACCAAAGGCATGGAATTACCTTCAACAAACCAATTAATCACATTTTAACTTTTCAAGTTTTAAACTAGTATGTATAAATCTTATAAAGAACAGTAACTCCAATTCTGTCCTCCAGCCTTCCTTCCCCACCATTCACCTGACAAAATCTGGAGAAGTTTCACTCTGACTGAGTAAGTTTTACACTTATAATATACGTTATTACATGTTTAATGTTTAAAGGTGTCATTTCAGGACTCAGTGGTCAATAGTAACTTTTAAAATTCAGTAAACAACTTCACTTATTACAGATGAAACTCAAAGGTCACTTAGTTACTTTTTAAATTTTTTAAGTTATTTCTTCTGCACTAAATTAACTTAATAACATTTTAAAGTAATATGTTAACCACTGGAACTTATTACAGCTAAAAATCTCATGTCACTTACTCAAGCTAAGTTTTACAGCAAATGAGGTGAAATCTCCCCAACTAAGGAGGCTTTGACAGAATTTAGTTACTGTTGTGATTGCACCAAAGGCATGGAATTACCTTCAACACACCAATCAATCACATTTTAACTTTTCAAGTTTTAAACTAGTCTGTATAAATCTTATAAAGAACAGTAACTCCAATTCTGTCCTCCAGCCTTCCTTCCCCACCATTCACCTGACAAAATCTGGAGAAGTTTCACTCTGACTGAGTAAGTTTTACACTTATAATATACGTTATTACATGTTTAATGTTTAAAGGTGTCATTTCAGGACTCAGTGGTCAATAGTAACTTTTAAAATTCAGTAAACAACTTCACTGATTACAGATGACACTCACAGGTCACTTAGTTACTTTTTTTAAGTTATTCCTTCTGCACTAAATTAACTTAATAACATTTTAAAGTAATATTTTAACCACTGGAACTTATTACAGCTAAAAATCTCACGTCACTTACTCAAGCTAAGTTTTACAGCAAATGAGGTGAAATCTCCCCAACTAAGGAGGCTGTGACAGAATTTAGTTTCTGTTCTGATTGCACCAAAGGCATGGAATTACCTTCAACAAACCAATTAATCACATTTTAACTTTTCAAG
The DNA here is from genome assembly GCA_036785325.1 of Urophycis tenuis. NCBI lineage: Eukaryota > Metazoa > Chordata > Actinopteri > Gadiformes > Phycidae > Urophycis > Urophycis tenuis. The sequence continues at coordinate 256,879 of JAXIVH010000171.1, read as the reverse complement.
TTTTAAACTAGTATGTATAAATCTTATAAAGAACAGTAACTCCAATTCTGTCCTCCAGCCTTCCTTCCCCACCATTCACCTGACAAAATCTGGAGAAGTTTCACTCTGACTGAGTAAGTTTTACACTTATAATATACGTTATTACATGTTTAATGTTTACAGGTGTCATTTCAGGACTCAGTGGTCAATAGTAACTTTTAAAATTCAGTAAACAACTTCACTGATTACAGATGACACTCACAGGTCACTTAGTTACTTTTTTTAATTTTTTAAGTTATTTCTTCTGCACTAAATTAACTTAATAACATTTTAAAGTAATATTTTAACCACTGGAACTTATTACAGCTAAAAATCTCATGTCACTTACTCAAGCTAAGTTTTACAGCAAATGAGGTGAAATCTCCCCAACTAAGGAGGCTGTGACAGAATTTAGTTACTGTTCTGATTGCACCAAAGGCATGGAATTACCTTCAACACACCAATTAATCACATTTTAACTTTTCAAGTTTTAAACTAGTCTGTATAAATCTTATAAAGAACAGTAACTCCAATTATGTCCTCCAGCCTTCCTTCCCCACCATTCACCTGACAAAATCTGGAGAAGTTTCACTCTGACTGAGTAAGTTTTACACTTATAATATACGTTATTACATGTTTAATGTTTAAAGGTGTCATTTCAGGACTCAGTGGTCAATAGTAACTTTTAAAATTCAGTAAACAACTTCACTGATTACAGATGACACTCAAAGGTCACTTAGTTACTTTTTAAATTTTTTAAGTTATTTCTTCTGCACTAAATTAACTTAATAACATTTTAAAGTAATATTTTAACCACTGGAACTTATTACAGCTAAAAATCTCACGTCACTTACTCAAGCTAAGTTTTACAGCAAATGAGGTGAAATCTCCCCAACTAAGGAGGCTGTGACATAATTTAGTTACTGTTCTGATTGCACCTAGGGCATGGAAATTACCTTCAACACACCAATTAATCACATTTTAACTTTTCAAGTTTTAAACTAGTATGTATAAATCTTATAAAGAACAGTAACTCCAATTCTGTCCTCCAGCCTTCCTTCCCCACCATTCACCTGACAAAATCTGGAGAAGTTTCACTCTGACTGAGTAAGTTTTACACTTATAATATACGTCATTACATGTTTAATGTTTAAAGGTGTCATTTCAGGACTCAGTGGTCAATAGTAACTTTTAAAATTCAGTAAACAACTTCACTGATTACAGATGACACTCACAGGTCACTTAGTTACTTTTTTTTAAGTTATTCCTTCTGCACTAAATTAACTTAATAACATTTTAAAGTAATATTTTAACCACTGGAACTTATTACAGCTAAAAATCTCACGTCACTTACTCAAGCTAAGTTTTACAGCAAATGAGGTGAAATCTCCCCAACTAAGGAGGCTGTGACATAATTTAGTTACTGTTCTGATTGCACCTAGGGCATGGAAATTACCTTCAACACACCAATTAATCACATTTTAACTTTTCAAGTTTTAAACTAGTATGTATAAATCTTATAAAGAACAGTAACTCCAATTCTGTCCTCCAGCCTTCCTTCCCCACCATTCACCTGACAAAATCTGGAGAAGTTTCACTCTGACTGAGTAAGTTTTACACTTATAATATACGTCATTACATGTTTAATGTTTAAAGGTGTCATTTCAGGACTCAGTGGTCAATAGTAACTTTTAAAATTCAGTAAACAACTTCACTGATTACAGATGACACTCACAGGTCACTTAGTTACTTTTTTTTAAGTTATTCCTTCTGCACTAAATTAACTTAATAACATTTTAAAGTAATATTTTAACCACTGGAACTTATTACAGCTAAAAATCTCACGTCACTTACTCAAGCTAAGTTTTACAGCAAATGAGGTGAAATCTCCCCAACTAAGGAGGCTGTGACATAATTTAGTTACTGTTCTGATTGCACCTAGGGCATGGAAATTACCTTCAACACACCAATTAATCACATTTTAACTTTTCAAGTTTTAAACTAGTATGTATAAATCTTATAAAGAACAGTAACTCCAATTCTGTCCTCCAGCCTTCCTTCCCCACCATTCACCTGACAAAATCTGGAGAAGTTTCACTCTGACTGAGTAAGTTTTACACTTATAATATACGTCATTACATGTTTAATGTTTAAAGGTGTCATTTCAGGACTCAGTGGTCAATAGTAACTTTTAAAATTCAGTAAACAACTTCACTGATTACAGATGACACTCACAGGTCACTTAGTTACTTTTTTTTTTTTTTTTTTTAAGTTATTTCTTCTGCACTAAATTAACTTAATAACATTTTAAAGTAATATTTTAACCACTGGAACTTATTACAGCTAAAAATCTCATGTCACTTACTCAAGCTAAGTTTTACAGCAAATGAGGTGAAATCTCCCCAACTAAGGAGGCTGTGACAGAATTTAGTTACTGTTCTGATTGCACCAAAGGCATGGAATTACCTTCAACACACCAATTAATCACATTTTAACTTTTCAAGTTTTAAACTAGTCTGTATAAATCTTATAAAGAACAGTAACTCCAATTCTGTCCTCCAGCCTTCCTTCCCCACCATTCACCTGACAAAATCTGGAGAAGTTTCACTCTGACTGAGTAAGTTTTACACTTATAATATACGTTATTACATGTTTAATGTTTAAAGGTGTCATTTCAGGACTCAGTGGTCAATAGTAACTTTTAAAATTCAGTAAACAACTTCACTGATTACAGATGACACTCACAGGTCACTTAGTTACTTTTTTTTAAATTTTTTAAGTTATTTCTCCTGCACTAAATTAACTTAATAACATTTTAAAGTAATATTTTCACCACTGGAACTTATTACAGCTAAAAATCTCATGTCACTTACTCAAGCTAAGTTTTACAGCAAATGAGGTGAAATCTCCCCAACTAAGGAGGCTGTGACAGAATTTAGTTACTGTTCTGATTGCACCAAAGGCATGGAATTACCTTCAACACACCAATTAATCACATTTTAACTTTTCAAGTTTTAAACTAGTCTGTATAAATCTTATAAAGAACAGTAACTCCAATTCTGTCCTCCAGCCTCCTTCCCCACCATTCACCTGACAAAATCTGGAGAAGTTTCACTCTGACTGAGTAAGTTTTACACTTATAATATACGTTATTACATGTTTAATGTTTAAAGGTGTCATTTCAGGACTCAGTGGTCAATAGTAACTTTTAAAATTCAGTAAACAACTTCACTTATTACAGATGACACTCAAAGGTCACTTAGTTACTTTTTTAATTTTTTAAGTTATTTCTTCTGCACTAAATTAACTTAATAACATTTTAAAGTAATATTTTAACCACTGGAACTTATTACAGCTAAAAATCTCACGTCACTTACTCAAGCTAAGTTTTACAGCAAATGAGGTGAAATCTCCCCAACTAAGGAGGCTGTGACAGAATTTAGTTACTGTTCTGATTGCACCAAAGGCATGGAATTACCTTCAACACACCAATTAATCACATTTTAACTTTTCAAGTTTTAAACTAGTATGTATAAATCTTATAAAGAACAGTAACTCCAATTCTGTCCTCCAGCCTTCCTTCCCCACCATTCACCTGACAAAATCTGGAGAAGTTTCACTCTGACTGAGTAAGTTTTACACTTATAATATACGTCATTACATGTTTAATGTTTAAAGGTGTCATTTCAGGACTCAGTGGTCAATAGTAACTTTTAAAATTCAGTAAACAACTTCACTGATTACAGATGACACTCACAGGTCACTTAGTTACTTTTTTTAATTTTTTAAGTTATTTCTTCTGCACTAAATTAACTTAATAACATTTTAAAGTAATATTTTAACCACTGGAACTTATTACAGCTAAAAATCTCATGTCACTTACTCAAGCTAAGTTTTACAGCAAATGAGGTGAAATCTCCCCAACTAAGGAGGCTGTGACAGAATTTAGTTACTGTTCTGATTGCACCAAAGGCATGGAATTACCTTCAACACACCAATTAATCACATTTTAACTTTTCAAGTTTTAAACTAGTCTGTATAAATCTTATAAAGAACAGTAACTCCAATTCTGTCCTCCAGCCTTCCTTCCCCACCATTCACCTGACAAAATCTGGAGAAGTTTCACTCTGACTGAGTAAGTTTTACACTTATAATATACGTTATTACATGTTTAATGTTTAAAGGTGTCATTTCAGGACTCAGTGGTCAATAGTAACTTTTAAAATTCAGTAAACAACTTCACTGATTACAGATGACACTCACAGGTCACTTAGTTACTTTTTTTAAGTTATTCCTTCTGCACTAAATTAACTTAATAACATTTTAAAGTAATATTTTAACCACTGGAACTTATTACAGCTAAAAATCTCACGTCACTTACTCAAGCTAAGTTTTACAGCAAATGAGGTGAAATCTCCCCAACTCAGGAGGCTGTGACAGAATTTAGTTACTGTTCTGATTGCACCAAAGGCATGGAATTACCTTCAACACACCAATTAATCACATTTTAACTTTTCAAGTTTTAAACTAGTATGTATAAATCTTATAAAGAACAGTAACTCCAATTCTGTCCTCCAGCCTTCCTTCCCCACCATTCACCTGACAAAATCGGGAGAAGTTTCACTCTGACTGAGTAAGTTTTACACTTATAATATACGTTATTACATGTTTAATGTTTAAAGGTGTCATTTCAGGACTCAGTGGTCAATAGTAACTTTTAAAATTCAGTAAACAACTTCACTGATTACAGATGACACTCACAGGTCACTTAGTTACTTTTTTTTAAAGTTTTTAAGTTATTTCTTCTGCACTAAATTAACTCAATAACATTTTAAAGTAATATTTTAACCACTGGAACTTATTACAGCTAAAAATCTCATGTCACTTACTCAAGCTAAGTTTTACAGCAAATGAGGTGAAATCTCTCCAACTAAGGAGGCTGTGACAGAATTTAGTTACTGTTCTGATTGCACCAAAGGCATGGAATTACCTTCAACACACCAATTAATCACATTTTAACTTTTCAAGTTTTAAACTAGTATGTATAAATCTTATAAAGAACAGTAACTCCAATTCTGTCCTCCAGCCTTCCTTCCCCACCATTCACCTGACAAAATCTGGAGAAGTTTCACTCTGACTGAGTAAGTTTTACACTTATAATATACGTTATTACATGTTTAATGTTTAAAGGTGTCATTTCAGGACTCAGTGGTCAATAGTAACTTTTAAAATTCAGTAAACAACTTCACTGATTACAGATGACACTCACAGGTCACTTAGTTACTTTTTTTTTAATTTTTTAAGTTATTTCTTCTGCACTAAATTAACTTAATAACATTTTAAAGTAATGTTTTCACCACTGGAACTTATTACAGCTAAAAATATCATGTCACTTACTCAAGCTAAGTTTTACAGCAAATGAGGTGAAATCTCCCCAACTAAGGAGGCTGTGACAGAATTTAGTTACTGTTCTGATTGCACCAAAGGCATGGAATTACCTTCAACACACCAATTAATCACATTTTAACTTTTCAAGTTTTAAACTAGTCTGTATAAATCTTATAAAGAACAGTAACTCCAATTCTGTCCTCCAGCCTCCTTCCCCACCATTCACCTGACAAAATCTGGAGAAGTTTCACTCTGACTGAGTAAGTTTTACACTTATAATATACGTTATTACATGTTTAATGTTTAAAGGTGTCATTTCAGGACTCAGTGGTCAATAGTAACTTTTAAAATTCAGTAAACAACTTCACTGATTACAGATGACACTCAAAGGTCACTTAGTTACTTTTTTAATTTTTTAAGTTATTTCTTCTGCACTAAATTAACTTAATAACATTTTAAAGTAATATTTTAACCACTGGAACTTATTACAGCTAAAAATCTCACGTCACTTACTCAAGCTAAGTTTTACAGCAAATGAGGTGAAATCTCCCCAACTAAGGAGGCTGTGACAGAATTTAGTTACTGTTCTGATTGCACCAAAGGCATGGAATTACCTTCAACACACCAATTAATCACATTTTAACTTTTCAAGTTTTAAACTAGTATGTATAAATCTTATAAAGAACAGTAACTCCAATTCTGTCCTCCAGCCTTCCTTCCCCACCATTCACCTGACAAAATCTGGAGAAGTTTCACTCTGACTGAGTAAGTTTTACACTTATAATATACGTCATTACATGTTTAATGTTTAAAGGTGTCATTTCAGGACTCAGTGGTCAATAGTAACTTTTAAAATTCTGTAAACAACTTCACTGATTACAGATGACACTCACAGGTCACTTAGTTACTTTTTTTAATTTTTTAAGTTATTTCTTCTGCACTAAATTAACTTAATAACATTTTAAAGTAATATTTTAACCACTGGAACTTATTACAGCTAAAAATCTCATGTCACTTACTCAAGCTAAGTTTTACAGCAAATGAGGTGAAATCTCCCCAACTAAGGAGGCTGTGACAGAATTTAGTTACTGTTCTGATTGCACCAAAGGCATGGAATTACCTTCAACACACCAATTAATCACATTTTAACTTTTCAAGTTTTAAACTAGTCTGTATAAATCTTATAAAGAACAGTAACTCCAATTCTGTCCTCCAGCCTTCCTTCCCCACCATTCACCTGACAAAATCTGGAGAAGTTTCACTCTGACTGAGTAAGTTTTACACTTATAATATACGTTATTACATGTTTAATGTTTAAAGGTGTCATTTCAGGACTCAGTGGTCAATAGTAACTTTTAAAATTCAGTAAACAACTTCACTGATTACAGATGACACTCACAGGTCACTTAGTTACTTTTTTTAAATTTTTTAAGTTATTTCTTCTGCACTAAATTAACTGAATAACATTTTAAAGTAATATTTTAACCACTGGAACTTATTACAGCTAAAAATCTCATGTCACTTACTCAAGCTAAGTTTTACAGCAAATGAGGTGAAATCTTCCCAACTAAGGAGGCTGTGACAGAATTTAGTTACTGTTCTGATTGCACCTAGGGCATGGAATTACCTTCAACACACCAATTAATCACATTTTAACTTTTCAAGTTTTAAACTAGTATGTATAAATCTTATAAAGAACAGTACTCCAATTCTGTCCTCCAGCCTTCCTTCCCCACCATTCACCTGACAAAATCTGTTGAAGTTTCACTCTGACTGAGTAAGTTTTACACTTATAATATACGTTATTACATGTTTAATGTTTAAAGGTGTCATTTCAGGACTCAGTGGTCAATAGTAACTTTTAAAATTCAGTAAACAACTTCACTGATTACAGATGACACTCACAGGTCACTTTTTTAATTTTTTAAGTTATTTCTACTGCACTAAATTAACTTAATAACATTTTAAAGTAATATTTTAACCACTGGAACTTATTACAGCTAAAAATCTCACGTCACTTACTCAAGCTAAGTTTTACAGCAAATGAGGTGAAATCTCCCCAACTAAGGAGGCTGTGACAGAATTTAGTTACTGTTCTGATTGCACCAAAGGCATGGAATTACCTTCAACACACCAATTAATCACATTTTAACTTTTCAAGTTTTAAACTAGTATGTATAAATCTTATAAAGAACAGTAACTCCAATTCTGTCCTGCAGCCTTTCTTCCCCACCATTCACCTGACAAAATCTGGAGAAGTTTCAATCTGACTGAGTAAGTTGTACACTTATAATATGTGTTATTCCATGTTCAATTTTTATATGTGTCATTTCAGGAGTCAGTGGTCAATAGTAACTATTAAAACTCTGTAACTAAATTCTGTCCTCAGCCTTCCTCTTCCTCCCCCTTTACTGTGTGCCAGTTATGAGTCATTCACATCTGAATAGATTCATTAGCATGGGTTGGGCACATTGTGGGCGGAGCCCCATTCACACTGTTACGCCCCCTGATGGCTCGGGGTGGGAAGGCGCAACATAAGGCAACAGGGTTGGGTAGGTGACGGTGTAGACACACAAACTCCAGGAAACCGTTGTACAATGAATGAAAGTATTTATTTACAAGTAGTAACACAGGGAACAACGAGGACTACAGTGGCACCAAAGAAATGAAAAGAACATAACCCCACCCCCCCTTTTACAGGTGCTGAGCACCCAAAAGTACAGCAGGTGGTGCACAATCTTACCTAATGTTTCTAACAAAAGATAAATCTACGTGAATGTAAGATGTAGACCCCAGGGTATCTTACCTATCCTCGAAGTCCCTGTGCACCCAACAAAAGAATTAACAAGAGACAAATCAATAACTAAAGTAGGCTGCTAACAGTAAATAATATAACAAAGGTGAACTAACTGAGGCTTAAACAAAAGTCAATGAACGGACAAAACAAGCCAAAAAAACTATCAAGATTAACCAGAGCTCTACCACAGCTCACAACTCACACAACACCAACTCTCTCACAACTCACAAACTCTCTCTCTCTCACAACTCACCAACTCTCTCTCACAACTCACCAACTCTCTCTCTCACAACTCACCAACTCTCTCTCTCACAACTCACCAACTCTCTCTCTCACAACTCACCAACTCTCTCTCTCTCACAACTCACCAACTCTCTCTCTCTCTCACAACTCACCAAATCTCTCTCTCTCACAACTCACCAACTCTCTCTCTCTCTCTCTCTCACAACTCACCAACTCTCTCACAGGAAACAAACAAAGGGCTATATAAAGGGGACTGGCTGATTGAAGATCTGGATCAGGTGTAGATGAATGATTGGATTGGATGATCGGTGTGCACATCTGTGAAGTGGGAGAATGGAACCAGGAGGGGGAGACAAAACAGCAACACAAACCAACACCACAAAACAGAACACAATACATACCACAAGACATGTACAACATGCATACATAAAAGACATACAGAACACTGTATCCGTAACACACACCTTGACCCTGCCTTGCTTTCAGAAAAGATGTTGGAAACCCCTCCATGTGAAAAGATAAATCAGGAGAGGTTTCACTCTGACTTTATAAGTTTTAAACTTATAATACATTTTATTACATGTTTAATGTTTAAAGGTGTCATTTCAGAACTCAGTGGTCAATAGTAACTTTTAAAATTCAGTAAACAACTTTACTGATTACAGATGACACTCACAGGTCACTTCGTTACTTTTTTTTTAAATTTTTTAAGTTATTTCTTCTTCACTAAATTAACTTAATAACATTTTAAAATAATATTTTAACCACTGGAACTTATTACAGGTAAAAATCTCACGTCACTCACTCAAGCTAAGTTTTACAGCAAATGAGGTGAAATCTCCCCAACTAAGGAGGCTGTGACAGAATTTAGTTACTTTTCTGATTGAAAAAAAAACTTCACTTATTACAAATGACATTCACAAGTCACTTACTCAAGCTGAGAGCTTCAGCACAGGAGCTGAACCCTCCCAAAATGAGTATGTGTGTGTCACGTATTAACTTTAATTGTAATCAGGTTAAAATGCAATAAACACATGAGTGGACATGCCTAAACATGTCCCAGTGGAATTGCACATTTTTTGTTGATCAAGCAATTTTAGAAAACCACTTCACTTGTTACAAATGACATTCACAGGTCACTTACTCAAGCTGAGAGCTTCAGCACATTAGCTGAACCCTCCCAAAATGAGTATGTGTGTGTCAGAATTTATTAACTTTAATTGTAATCAGGTTAACATACAATAAACACATGAGTGGACATGCCTTAAAATGTCCCAGTTATTCCTCCTTTATTCAGCTTATATGTGGTTGCACCCCCCATTCTCAACAGGGACATGTTTCATGTATCCGCCTGGTTTTATTAATTTTTAGGGACCGAGCCTGTGAAACAGGACGAGGTCCCTTTTGTTTTTGGTCCGTTGGGGATCTTTGAAGTTGATTTTCACTGTCTGAACATATACGAAAACTCAATTTTTTTTGGCACATCTCTCAGGCCTGGTGAAAATTGATATATTCTATGCGACACGTTAATGTCTCACCTATAGGTGGCGCTATTTAAAAAAAAAACACCGTAATGCTAATAATGTATTGTCTTATTTGTTTTATTTGCAGTGACTGCCTGGCAGTTACTGGTGGAATCAATCCAACCACCATCACCTCCACCACCTCCACCATCTCCACCACCTCCACCATCTCCACCACCTCCACCACCTCCACCACCTCCACCACCTCCACCACCTCCACCACCTCCGCCGTCAGAAGACATGGTAAGATTCTGCAGGAGACATTTTTCCATTAGATGAAGTCTAATTTGGTCCATGAAATGCAGTATTTGAAGTCATTCTTGACTATTTTTGAAAATACTTTAGGCAGGAGGAAGAGGGAGACGCAAAAAGAAAAAGAATCGGAGGAAGCGAGGGAAACACTGGAAGACATGGAAAAAATTTGTCCCCAGTCTTTCTCCCATCAGGGAAGATGCTGCTGATTCATCGTCAGATGACACCATCATCCTGGAGAAAAACGAGGAGGAGGGAGAATGATTTTAATTTTGATATGTTACAGTTCATGTTCACATTGTATTATGATTGTATTAAATTTGTTTCAGTTCAACCTTTTCAAAGTGTCCAACATTTGTCATTTGAGGCCTTCTGGCCAGCCGCTTTTTATTCGTTCAAATAAACTCCTGTATATCTGCTAAACTTTCTTCTAATCAGACATGATGTACATCAAATTAAAGCTTAGATTGTCTTCTTTCAAACAAGTACTGGATTTTCATCCTTGCACAATGTGGCTGCTTATACTCACCCATTTAGTGTGGTCAGCATCAGATCAGGGGTTCAAATCTGGTCTCTGTGTTTAGGCTTGCCATTCAGGCCAGCCTGATCTGATTTACTTGGGTGGTATCTCAATTTAAAGCTCAGATTTATACCTTTTCAGGGATCCATTCATTTGAGGCCTTCAGGTGAGTATCAGCATGCTGTTGAAATATGGCTACATTCAGCTGTTTTCAAAAGGCCTTCAGCCAGCCGCTTTTTATTCGTTCAAATAATCTCCTGTATATCTGCTAAACTTTCTTCTAATCAGACATGATGTACATTTAATCGAAGCTTAGATTCTCTTCTTTCAAACAAGTACTGGCTTTCCATCCTTGCACAACCTGGCCATATAATACAATAATATAAACGTATAATACATTTTATTACGTGTTTAATGTTAAAATGTGTCATTTCAGGACTCAGTGGTCAATAGTAACTTTTAAAACTCAGTAAACAACTTCACTGATTACAGATGACACTCACACTTACTCAAGCTGAGAGCTTCAACACATGAGCTGAACTCTCCCAAAATGAGTAAGTGTGTGTCAGAATTGATTTACTATTATTATGGATCCGAACCACAAGGGAACACATTGGAGCTTAATGCAGGCGCATTAAAAAGTGATGGGCCACAAATGTTTTTGGGCCATCGTTCACCTTATTGAATACGAGTCGTGGTCGTTCCCCCGAATAGAGCATTGATCCCTGGAATAGAGGAGCTACACTCAGGAGTGCTTACTGGACAATTACTCTCACTTTGACATTAGATCTAACAAAAGGGCATATTTTCATATATACTCAGGTCTTTATTTCCCCCCTAATTGTATTTAAGGCATTGCTGCTTTAATCACCAAATGGGTTTATCGAGAGGGGGGAGGGGGTCAATTCTAATAACAGCGTAAGTGAGTGAGAGAACGCGCTTCACTTTCTGAACGGTGACATCCGTCCGTCCGTCCCAGGGCCCGGACCCATGGTGATCGGCACGAGGGTTAGAGAGAGCCGTGGCCCGGGTGGCCGCCCGCGCGAGCCTGCCCGCTGCCGCCACAAAAGCTTGGATCGAGGGATGACTTTCAATAGATCGCAGTCATAAAGCTGCTCTGCTACTCACGACACCCTGACCCAGAATCAGGTCGTATGCAAGTGGTTTAACACCCAGTCCTTCATAAACATGCGCTGTGATCATGGAGAGGGGCGACCATCATTCGGCCGCGCCCCAAGCTTGTCTTTTGGGCCCTGCTTGGACCAAAGTTCATCTAGTTTCTTGGCAACATCGCCAATGGATATTCCAGGATTATCAGTAACCTCTAACACAGGATAGCACTGAACTAACTTATATTAAGTTTGTTCTTGTCGGTGGGCGTGTTACGTTCCACTATAGTGTGTGTGTGGTTCCACTGTTCTGTCTTCTGCTGGTTCTGTCTGTCTCTCCCTCTCTCTGTCCTTGACTACAGGCCTGAATCCACCCATCATCTGTTCATCATCCCAATCATCTATTCATGTGTGTCAGAATTTCCATCCATCCATTGTCGTAACCGCTTATCCTCTACGAGGGTCGCGGGGGGGCAATCCCAGCTGCAACGGGCGAGAGGCGGGGTTCACCCTGGACAGGTCGCCAGCCTATCACAGGGCTAACATGTATAGACGAACAACCATTCACACCTATGGTCAATTTAGAGACACCAATTAACCTAATCCCCAACCTGCATGTTTTTGGTCTGTGGGAGGAAGCCGGAGTACCCGGAGAGAACCCACGCAAGCACGGGGAGAACATGCAAACTCCACACAGAAAGGTCCCGGGTCCCAGGTGGATTCGAACCCAGAACCCTCTTGCTGTGAGGCGACAGTGCTAACCACTGCACCACCCTGCCGCCGTGTCAGAATTGATTAACTTTAATTGTAATCATGTTAAAATACAATAAACACATGAGTGGACATGCCTAAACACCGCTGTAGCATTCGCCTGTGCTTCTTCTTCATCGTCTTCTTCGTCCTCATTGTTGGCGTATTGAGTATGGTCTGCCTCCTCATCATCGTCGTCGACCAGCTCGGGGCGGAATTCAAACACTTCACGTCCGCTCACCCCTAGCGATCTCCCGGCCTTAAAATCAGCCCTCTTCTTCTCCATGTCCTCCATCGCCCTCTCCACCTTCTTCTGTCACGGAGTTGCGGAGGGGTAGGACCCAAATGCAGAGAGGTGAGGCAGGCGAGAGTACTTTTTGCTATTTTAATTGCAAACTTAAGCACAGACACAGGAACAGACGGACGACGACAAGACTCGGACAAAGACTGAACAGAAGACAGGACTTAAATACACAGACTAATTACAAACCCAAGACAGGTGAGGGAACAAGACATAGGTGAACACGATGGGGCAATCACCAAGGAGGGAAACAGGACACAGGGGAAACACAGAGCAAGACAACACAGACACAGACCATGACACCCAGTGGAACTGCACATTTGTGTTGATCAAGCAATTTTGGAAAACAACTTCACTTATTACAAATGACATTCACAGGTCACTTACTCAAGCTGAGAGCTTCAGCACATGAGCTGAACCCTCCCAAAATGAGTAAGCGTGTGTCAGAATTTATTTACTTCTAAAGGAAAAGTAATTTACAGGTATCCATTTAAGTGTCATCGTTACCCAGATTAAAATGCAGACGAAGCGGGCTCCGCTAAAGCCTGGCTCCCCTCGTCCTGTCACGTTCTAGTACTGGGACAGACCAGTCACTCCCCCGTGCTGATAGGCGCGCTCCCCCTGGTAATTTCTTCCACCAACCTGCCAAGTGGATTAGCATCATCAAAAAGCTGGCGAAGGAGGACGTAACTAAACACCCTGCCAGATGCCAGAATCTCATGGACTTCCTTTTTTGCTTTGTCCACCACTTGGGCAATGGCCTCTGGTGGCCCTTGTTTTCATGCAGACCCTGCGCAGATGCACTGACAGGGTTGCCTGGGTTTTCAGGCACACGGGGAACAGCAGAAAGTGCCTGTTGGATTCACTTGGGATAAAAAAATCCTAACCTTAGACCTAACCCTAACTCAACGTTAACCTTGGCACCAACCTTAGCCCGGACACTAACCCTTACCTTGGCCCTAACCTTAACCCTAACCCAACCCTAACCATAGGCCTAACCTTGGCCCTAACCCTATCAACCCTAACCTTGGCCCCAACCTTAGCCCTGACATTACCCCTTACCTTGACCCTAACCTTTGCCCTAACCCTAACCTCAACCCTAACCTTAAACCTAACCCTAACCTCAGCCCTAACCTTAACCCTAACCCTAATCTTGGCCCTAACCCCTGACCTCCGGTCAGGATCACGTAGTACCTGGATCCACAATTCAAGTAGCCTTAATCCTTAAGGGTCCTTCTCTCTTCTCTCTTCTCTCCTCTTTTCCCTCACAAATGTGAGGGAGTAGGGGGAGGTAGAGTGCACAAGCCCGATCCGGCGGGGATGAGTTCAATCCGAACAGATGTCTCACCCTGACTCTACCTTTCCTGAACTCTACCCTCCTTAACCATAACCCCCACTCTATCTTAAGTCAAATTAATCTTAAACCCCATCTTAACTCAAACCTTGATACTATTCTTTCCGTAACGCTAACCTTAACTCTAACACTAATTTCAACCTAACCCTAACCTACACTTGGCGTATTGCAGGAAGAAGCCAATTGCCCAGCATGCATTTCAACCGGAAAACTTTGCGCAAAAGAAAAAAAACCACTACCGAAGTACCTACGGCGAGAATAGACTACCCCAAGAAATGTTTGTTTTGGGTAAGGAAAGCAAGCCATTGAGTCTTCCCTGAGGTCAACTTCCTACACAATGCCTGTAGTCGCGCGGTGTATGGGGCACAGGAACTGTTATTAACGGGCTGTTCGGCATGGGGTCCTGGAGGGGCCAGGGAGGCAGTGCTTAGTCGCGGCTGGCCTTGGCCTTTCCTACCCTGGGACCGACTGGGTTGGGCGGGGCTGGTCTTGGTCTTTCCTAGGTTTGTGGACACCCATCGCTGAAGACAGCTGCATTGGGGGAGCGTGGAGGCAGTGTTTTGTCACGGCTGGCCTCGGTCCTTCGTGCCCCCGTTTTCCTGTTAGTTCATCTGGACCCAACAGAGGACAAGAACCAAGCTCCGGCCCTGATCGGCCAAACCAGGGCTACCTAGCGGTGTTAACAACTGGTTTGTGCTGGTCAGGAGGTGAGTATGCGCCCCCCCCCCCCCCCCCCTTCTTACTCTCAATAACTACAACAATGTATCCTAAAAAGTGTTTTACTTACCTTTACTTACCTCGACGTTACCTCGACAAATGATCACTCCTAAAAAAGTTTAGAATAGAATAGAATAGAAAATACTCTATTAATCCCAAGCTGGGAAATTGCAAAATTGTTTAAACCCAATACCAATTCCATTTGGGAATCGACACACCTTGGGAATTGATCACTCTCGGGGGGGGGGGGGGGCTCCCGTGGGTGAGGGTGTATAGTGACAATGGCCAGAAACACCCCATGATCTGCAGGCTCCACTACTGATGACGTGTCCTAATATTTCGATAGCACGTTTATACTAAAACAGAAATGGAAAAGAAAAGTCTCACTCCAGCTGTGACTCCGCTTTATTCAAATAAATAAATATACCAATGCATTGGAAGTACCTTCAATCAAACCAGATTGACCTTCATCTTGGAACAAACAAAACCTTTGGGAAAAGAAAAACAAGTCCATATTCCAAAATCAGCGGTTATATCACAGAAAGACAAACAACCATCCCATTTACTCCATTCTTGGTTACAAAGAAAACCATCAAGTCTATATCTCCGAGTCAGCGGCTATATCACAACAAGACAAATGACCATTTCACTTTACTTCATTCTTGGTGATATGGGAAAAGAGAGCTGCGGATGACTAGATATTGGCGTGCGCAACTGCCTTTGATCCCCCATTCAACTACCCAGTCGTTGGATGAGGTGGGGGGGATCATCGAGATAACTTAAAATGAACCTAACCGAGCCAGGGCCATCGAAAGAACGGGCTCTCTGCAAAACCCATTTATGTTACCTTACCAACTGTTATTCACAAAACGTCCACTAAGATAGGATCCCATCAGCTATCAGGCTCTACAATACCTCAACCAGCCGCTCCCAACGTCTCGGAAGCGCCAGCACCACCAGATAACGGATTTGTATACCACACCACACACCCCAGACTGTTTTTCTAGCCATTTTCATCTTATGTCTGTTCATCTCATTGATAACCACTGTCCATCTGTCATCTTTCATTGCATGCACCAGGCTGCTACGGATGGTCTACCAGCCTGCGGTGGCCAGTGTCACCTTCTTCACTGCCGTGTGCTGGGGAGGAAGCATTGGGAGCGGTGGTGCCAGGAAGCTGTACAAGCCAGGGAGGACGGCGAGCTCTGCAGTGGGGATGAAGCTGGACTGTGTGGAGGCGGCGACAGTGAGAAGGACAAGGGGAAAGCTGCTGGTGACCCGGAACTACCCTCTCAGCCTCACTATGCCGAACTGAAGCAACTGTAGCAACTCAGGAACACGTTCAGCCACATGCTCACTCAACCAAGTGCCTCAAAGTGCTTGGGCGCTCCCTCATCCCACCAACCATCAGGCTCAGGAAGCTCCAACACCACCAGACAAATGGAATGGACTGAACTTCACATTCACATACACCACACCACACACCTTGGACTGTGTCCTAGCCGTTGTTATTCCAGGTCTATTCATATGTTGTACCTGGAATACCTGTATAAATTTGCACATCTTGCACCTTGCACTTTCCGCATATTTGCACTACTTTGCAATCTACTTTGCATTTTTGCACTATAAACAGCTATCAAGGACACTAGTATGCATACAGGTTCTCATTCGTCACCGACCTGACTTAAGAGCTCGTATTTAATCTAATTTATTGTTTATTGTGTATTGACTTTAGCCAGGCTCTTACTGCACATCTATCCCCTGTACTGCTGGTCACTGTGAATTTCTCCTAAGGGGGATTAATAAAGGAATATCTTATCTTATCTTAGTACGCATTGTGTAGTACGGAAATGGTTCCCGAATGCGTACTACCGCCACAGTGTACAACGGTAGGACACTACACAACAACAATTTTTCCACATTGCAGTGACCAGGAGGTGCAGTGGAAGAACCCGTCCAGGAAGCTCATGGCAGAGAAGGGCCTTTACAAAAGACATTCTCTGGACTATCCATTGCTGAAGGACTTTGGCACGTACCTGGAAAAAGACCTAAACAACGACAATTTTAAACAGGAGGTGAGTAAAAAATATTTTATTTATTTGAATGGTGGGGAAGGAAGGCTGGAGGACAGAATACTGTTCTTTATAAACTGTTTAGTATAAGTTTAAAACTTATAAAGTCAGAGTGAAACCTCTCCTGATTTATCTTTTCACATGGAGGGGTTTCCAACATCTTTTCTGAAAGCAAGGCAGGGTCAAGGTGTGAATGGGGCTCCGCCCACAATGTGCCCAACCCATGCTAATGAATCTATTCAGAGGTGAATGACTCATAACTGGCACACAGTAAAGGGGGAGGAAGAGGAGGAAGAGGAAGGCTGAGGACATAATGTGATTAATTGGTGTGTTGAAGGTAGGTCCATGCCTTTGGTGCAATCAGAACAGTAACTAAATTCTGTCACAGCCTCCTTAGTTGGGGAGATTTCACCTCATTTGCTGTAAAACTTAGCTTGAGTAAGTGACAAGAGATTTTTAGCTGTAATAAGTTCCAGTGGTTAAAATATTATTTTAAAATGTTATTAAGTTAATTTAGTGCAGAAGAAATAACTTAAAAAATTAAAAAAGTAACTAAGTGACCTGTGAGTGTCATCTGTAATCAGTGAAGTTGTTTACTGAATTTTAAAAGTTATATATGTAAGTGACCTGTGAATGTCATCTGTAATAAGTGAAGTTTAACCCTGCCCACCACCAGCATCCCGGTCACCTCCCAGGCACACTCCACCGCCTGCAGTATCTCCACCAACATCCCGGGCCCGCATCCGGACCCGGGAGCTACTGGGACAGCTGAGGGGGGCCACAGTGGGGACCAGTACTCCACCGACCCAACCAGGGAGGCCCCGCACACCACCGGCATCCCGGTCGCCTCCCCGACACGCTCCACCTCCTGCGGTGCCTCTACCGACATCCCAGGTCTGCGCCCGGATCCGGGTGCTGCTTGGACAGCTGAGGGCTGCCACGGTGGAAGCGCGGCCTCCCATGGAGACGGTGGCCCAGATCCCCATCGAGGGGGAAGACCTGGAAGAAGAGGACCTTTTAGGTGACATTCACACTTCCAAGGTCAACATACACATTCATGCAACACGTAAACTGTCTTATTGGGACCTTAAAGTGGGTCGTATATGGCTGATTATAGGTGATTACAACCTGTCCCGTCTACCAGAGTTTGATATCCCTGACCTCCAAATAGACAGTTTTCCTGAGGCCAATTTCAGACATGCACAGGCACTCTTGGAGAAAGGCACTGGAGGGACAGGTTGTGGAGAAGATAATCCTTTCCTTTGGAATCAATAGCAGGGGAAACAAACCGAAGGAGACAACCTTCAAAAATGCACAGGCGGCTTTAAAGATGAACTGAACTGAAATAATCAACATTGATAAGTTGTTAGTTATTACCATAATAAAAAAATTACACACAAAAAAAAATATTAAAAAAAATCCATACATAGCTTTTTTAAGCATCACAAAAATTGTGTTTATTAGTATTAGAACGCTGCCATTTTCGTTGACGTCACGGGCATGGTGCGACTGTAGGTCATTGGAAGTTCTATAGGCAGAAGCTGCAGACCCGCGAACGTCTTCTACTGTCTATGGTGGAAAATAGCGATTTTCACATAACAGGTTATGCGTTTGAGCCTGTGAGGGACCTACCTATAGTGTCCGACTACCAAACAAAGCGGTGTAGCGCTGTCACGGCAAGACATGTTAGATGCACTTTGAGAGATACACCCCCGGATGAGCATCTAGATGCGAGGCGTATTGTACGTGTCACGGTTTACTTTAGGTGCCCCCTCGCCCCCGGCGTGACTGTCGACCGGGACGGACTGCGGGGACGCGGTCCGATTCGAACGCCGCTCGCTCCAGCAGCGGGTCGGCAGAGAGTCCACGGCCATCCTGGTTGATCCTGCCAGTAGCATATGCTTGTCTCAAAGTTTAAGCCATGCATGTATAAGTCCACACGGCTGGAAAAGTGAAACTGCGAATGGCTCATTAAATCAGTTATGGTTCCTTTGATCGCTCACCCGCTACTTGGATAACTGTGGCAATTCTAGAGCTAATACATGCAAACGAGCGCTGACCTCCGGGGATGCGTGCATTTATCAGACCTAAAACCCGCGCGGGGTGCTGCCGCGTGGTGGCCCCCGGCCTGTTTGGTGACTCTAGATAACCTCGGGCCGATCGCTCGCCCTCACGGCGGCGACGACTCATTCGAATGTCTGCCCTATCAACTTTCGATGGTACTCTATGTGCCTACCATGGTGACCACGGGTAACGGGGAATCAGGGTTCGATTCCGGAGAGGGAGCCTGAGAAATGGCTACCACATCCAAGGAAGGCATCCAAGGAAGGCAGTTAGGCAGGAAGGCAGTTATTTCTAAAAAAAATAAAATAAAAAAGCAAGTGCAATTTGTTTTACACCCAGTCCTTCATAACGCGCTGTGATCATGGAGAGGGAGGACCACCGTGAGCTGAACCATACCCAATTGAGTAAGTATGTCAGAATTTATCAATTTATTAATTTATTTGTTAATTGTAATCAGGTTAAAATACAATAAACACATGAGTGGACATGCCTAAACATGTCCCAGTGGATCTGCACATTTTTGTTGATCAAGCAATTTTTGAAAACCACTTCACTTGTTACAAATGACTTGTACAGGTCACTTAATCAAGCTGAGAGCGTCAGCACAAGAGCTGAACCCTCCCAAAGTGAGTAAGTGTGTGTCAGAAATTATTAACTTTAATTTTAATCAGGTTAAAATGAAATAAACACATTAGTGGACATGCCTAAACATGCCCCAGTGGAATTGCACAATTTTTGTTGATCAAGCAATTTTAGAAAACCACTTTACAAACATGCCCTTCACCGTCTTGGAGAAGTAGAGCTTCACCTTAAAGTTTGGGGAGAAGTATCTGTTGGCCTTGTCCTTGTTAGCCTTGTCGAGGTCGTTCTTACTCAGAGACAGCACCAGGAAGTCCCGGTCGCTGTCTGGAACGCCGCCGCCCGTCCCCTGGTTCTGGAGGATGCCGTCCACTGGGTCCCGCTGGGTCCCGGCGCTGCCGTTTCCCAGCCTTTCCACATGCTCCTCGGGCCCGGGGATGAAGAAGGTGTTGACCCAGAAGTGGAACATCTTATCCTTCTTCATCATTTTGTTCTGCTTGTGGAAGGACTCCACCTTGATGTCCCCACAGACAGGAAGTGGCTGTGGGAAATCGAAGAACATGAGACGTTCTTCTCGCCGTGTGTGGGTTGGGTTTGATGTGTGGATCTTCACCTTCACCTGATACACCACAAATTGAGGATTGCATCTTCCTCCGGTCAACATGGGCACCGTCTCGAACACCATCTTGTGGAACAACAGTGCCACTGGCTTGTAGTCCAGGTTGTTGCGCAGGAGGTGGCTGTAGTAATAGACGTATCTCCGCTGGCTCGGGATGGTCACTCCCTTTTTGTCCCTGGTGCGGACCTCCCCGTAGAAGTCCAGGGCCTCCTGGGCCTTGAGGAACTTGCGCCATCTTCTTGATAACGCCTTTTGTTCCTGCTGACTATCTCTTTGATAATGGCAGTCATGTCGGTGCCTCTGGAGTCTTTTACACGGTCTACAAAAATGTTTAATTATTTCGATGTGTTCGCTTCGGCGGTGCCGATGGTCCCGTGTCGCCGTCCCGTCGTTCTGAGCGGACGGTGGGACCGACGGAGGTCCTAGCTGGCGACGACAGCTAGCCTAAAGCCCGATATTACTTGGCTACCTGCAAAGAAAAATCACAGGCCTTGTGTCAGTGCTACTAGCGACAACAACACAATAAGTTTCCCAAAGAACATATGCATTTCTTCTGTTTTAAAAGGTTAGAAGTCCACGTGAGTCAGAGTCATAGATCCGAGCATGCACATCATCCTTCGACCAGCCGGTAGATCCACAGAAGTTTCCCTCTGGTCCCCAGCGTGTCGTCTCCTGAGCTCTTGATCTTTTTTAATTTTTTTAAGTTATTTCTTCTGCATTAAATGAACCTTATAACATTTTAAAATAATATTTTAAAATCTCTTGTCACTTACTCAAGCTAAGTTTTACAGCAAATTAGGTGAACACTCCCCAACTAAGGAGGCTGTGACAGAATTTAGTTACTGTTCTGATTTTTTGAAGTTTTCAACTAGTATACATTTTTCAATCCTATAAATTACAGTAACTCAATTCTGTCCTCCACTTCCTTCCCCAGCATTCATCTGACAACATCAGGAGAAGTTTCAGTCTGACTGAGTAAGTTTTACACTTATAATATATGTTATTACATGTTTTTCAAGTTGTAAACTAGTATAAAACTAGTATAAAGGTTGTTTAAGTAACTAAAAAATCAATAAATAAAGTAATAAATAAGTAAATCAATAAATACATAAATAAAGTTGTTGTTTTTTCTGTAATGCCACGTGTTCAATGAAATTCAGTTGCAAAACAAACCAAATATATAATGTAATATAAATAACTTTGATATATATAATTTAAGAATACAAATTGAAAAAAAAAAAAAATCAAGGCACAAATATGAATACTGCAAAATGTAATGTTGAAGTTGAGCACTGGAGAACCGTGGAACTCTGAAATACGTCTCGTACTTTGTAAAAAATAAAATAAAAAAACAAGTGCAAGTGGTTTAACACCCAGTCCTTCATAACGCGCTGTGATCATGGAGAGGGAGGACCACCGTGAGCTGACCCATACCCAATTGAGTAAGTGTTTCAGAATTTATCAATTTATTAATTTATTTATTAATTGTAATCAGGTTAAAATACAATAAACACATGAGTGGACATGCCTAAACATGTCCCAGTGGATCTGCACATTTTTGTTGATCAAGCAATTTTGGAAAACCACTTCACTTGTTACAAATGACATTTACAGGTCAGTTACTCAAGCTGAGAGCGTCAGCACAAGAGCTGAACCCTCCCAAAGTGAGTAAGTGTGTGTCAGAAATTATTAACTTTAATTTTAATCAGGTTAAAATGAAATAAACACATGAGTGGACATGCCTAAACATGTCCCAGTGGATCTGCACATTTTTGTTGATCAAGCAATTTTTGAAAACCACTTTACTTGTTACAAATGACATTTACAGGTCACTTACTCAAGCTGAGTGCTTCAGCACAAGAGCTGAACCCTCCCGAAATGAGTATGTGTGTGTCAGAATGTATTAACTGTAATTGTAATCAGGTGATAATGAAATAAACACATGCGTGGACATTCCAAATCAGGTTAAAATGAAATAAACACATGATTGGACATGTCCCAGTGGAATTGCACATTTTTTGTTGATCAAGCAATTTTAGAAAACTACTTTGCTTGTTACAAATGACATTCACAGGTCACTTACTCAAGCCGCGAGCTTCAGCACAAGAGCTGAACCCTCCCAAAATGAGTACGTGTGTGTCAGAAATTATTAACTTTAATTTTAATCAGGTTAAAATGAAATAAACACATTAGTGGACATGCCTAAACATGCCCCAGTGGAATTGCACAATTTTTGTTGATCAAGCAATTTTAGAAAACCACTTTACAAACATGCCCTTCACCGTCTTGGAGAAGTAGAGCTTCACCTTAAAGTTTGGGGAGAAGTATCTGTTGGCCTTGTCCTTGTTAGCCTTGTCGAGGTCGTTCTTACTCAGAGACAGCACCAGGAAGTCCCGGTCGCTGTCTGGAACGCCGCCGCCCGTCCCCTGGTTCTGGAGTATGCCGTCCACTGGGTCCCGCTGGGTCCCGGCGCTGCCGTTTCCCAGCCTTTCCACATGCTCCTCGGGCCCGGGGATGAAGAAGGTGTTGACCCAGAAGTGGAACATCTTATCCTTCTTCATCATTTTGTTCTGCTTGTGGAAGGACTCCACCTTGATGTCCCCACAGACAGGAAGTGGCTGTGGGAAATCGAAGAACATGAGACGTTCTTCTCGCCGTGTGTGGGTTGGGTTTGATGTGTGGATCTTCACCTTCACCTGATACACCACAAATTGAGGATTGCATCTTCCTCCGGTCAACATGGGCACCGTCTCGAACACCATCTTGTGGAACAACAGTGCCACTGGCTTGTAGTCCAGGTTGTTGCGCAGGAGGTGGCTGTAGTAATAGACGTATCTCCGCTGGCTCGGGATGGTCACTCCCTTTTTGTCCCTGGTGCGGACCTCCCCGTAGAAGTCCAGGGCCTCCTGGGCCTTGAGGAACTTGCGCCATCTTCTTGATAACGCCTTTTGTTCCTGCTGACTATCTCTTTGATAATGGCAGTCATGTCGGTGCCTCTGGAGTCTTTTACACGGTCTACAAAAATGTTTAATTATTTCGATGTGTTCGCTTCGGCGGTACCGATGGTCCCGTGTCGCCGTCCCGTCGTTCTGAGCGGACGGTGGGACCGACGGAGGTCCTAGCTGGCGACGACAGCTAGCCTAAAGCCCGATATTACTTGGCTACCTGCAAAGAAAAATCACAGGCCTTGTGTCAGTGCTACCAGCGACAACAACACAATAAGTTTCCCAAAGAACATATGCATTTCTTCTGTTTTAAAAGGTTAGAAGTCCACGTGAGTCAGAGTCATAGATCCGAGCATGCACATCATCCTTCGACCAGCCGGTAGATCCACAGAAGTTTCCCTCTGGTCCCCAGCATGTCGTCTCCTGAGCTCTTGATCTTTTTTAATTTTTTTAAGTTATTTCTTCTGCATTAAATGAACCTTATAACATTTTAAAATAATATTTTAAAATCTCTTGTCACTTACTCAAGCTAAGTTTTACAGCAAATTAGGTGAACACTCCCCAACTAAGGAGGCTGTGACAGAATTTAGTTACTGTTCTGATTTTTTGAAGTTTTCAACTAGTATACATTTTTCAATCCTATAAATTACAGTAACTCAATTCTGTCCTCCACTTCCTTCCCCAGCATTCATCTGACAACATCAGGAGAAGTTTCAGTCTGACTGAATAAGTTTTACACTTATAATATATGTTATTACATGTTTTTCAAGTTGTAAACTAGCATAAAACTAGTATAAAGGTTGTTTAAGTAACTAAAAAATCAATAAATAAAGTAATAAATAAGTAAATCAATAAATACATAAATAAAGTTGTTGTTTTTTCTGTAATGCCACGTGTTCAATGAAATTCAGTTGCAAAACAAACCAAATATATAATGTAATATAAATAACTTTGATATATATCATTTAAGAATACAAATTGAAAAAAAAAAATCAAGGCACAAATATGAATACTGCAAAATGTAATGTTGAAGTTGAGCACTGGAGAACCGTGGAACTCTGAAATACGTCTCGTACTTTGTAAAAAATAAAATAAAAAAACAAGTGCAAGTGGTTTAACACCCAGTCCTTCATAACGCGCTGTGATCATGGAGAGGGAGGACCACCGTGAGCTGACCCATACCCAATTGAGTAAGTGTGTCAGAATTTATCAATTTATTAATTTATTTATTAATTGTAATCAGGTTAAAATACAATAAACACATGAGTGGACATGCCTAAACATGTCCCAGTGGATCTGCACATTTTTGTTGATCAAGCAATTTTGGAAAACCACTTCACTTGTTACAAATGACATTTACAGGTCACTTACTCAAGCTGAGAGCGTCAGCACAAGAGCTGAACCCTCCCAAAGTGAGTAAGTGTGTGTCAGAAATTATTAACTTTAATTTTAATCAGGTTAAAATGAAATAAACACATGAGTGGACATGCCTAAACATGTCCCAGTGGATCTGCACATTTTTGTTGATCAAGCAATTTTTGAAAACCACTTTACTTGTTACAAATGACATTTACAGGTCACTTACTCAAGCTGAGTGCTTCAGCACAAGAGCTGAACCCTCCCGAAATGAGTATGTGTGTGTCAGAATGTATTAACTGTAATTGTAATCAGGTGATAATGAAATAAACACATGCGTGGACATTCCAAATCAGGTTAAAATGAAATAAACACATGATTGGACATGTCCCAGTGGAATTGCACATTTTTTGTTGATCAAGCAATTTTAGAAAACTACTTTGCTTGTTACAAATGACATTCACAGGTCACTTACTCAAGCCGCGAGCTTCAGCACAAGAGCTGAACCCTCCCAAAATGAGTACGTGTGTGTCAGAAATTATTAACTTTAATTTTAATCAGGTTAAAATGAAATAAACACATTAGTGGACATGCCTAAACATGCCCCAGTGGAATTGCACAATTTTTGTTGATCAAGCAATTTTAGAAAACCACTTTACAAACATGCCCTTCACCGTCTTGGAGAAGTAGAGCTTCACCTTAAAGTTTGGGGAGAAGTATCTGTTGGCCTTGTCCTTGTTAGCCTTGTCGAGGTCGTTCTTACTCAGAGACAGCACCAGGAAGTCCCGGTCGCTGTCTGGAACGCCGCCGCCCGTCCCCTGGTTCTGGAGGCTGCCGTCCACTGGGTCCCGCTGGGTCCCGGCGCTGCCGTTTCCCAGCCTTTCCACATGCTCCTCGGGCCCGGGGATGAAGAAGGTGTTGACCCAGAAGTGGAACATCTTATCCTTCTTCATCATTTTGTTCTGCTTGTGGAAGGACTCCACTTTGATGTCCCCACAGACAGGAAGTGGCTGTGGGAAATCGAAGAACATGAGACGTTCTTCTCGCCGTGTGTGGGTTGGGTTTGATGTGTGGATCTTCACCTTCACCTGATACACCACAAATTGAGGATTGCATCTTCCTCCGGTCAACATGGGCACCGTCTCGAACACCATCTTGTGGAACAACAGTGCCACTGGCTTGTAGTCCAGGTTGTTGTGCAGGATGTGGCTGTAGTAGTAGACGTATCTCCGCTGGCTCGGGATGGTCACTCCCTTTTTGTCCCTGGTGCGGACCTCCCCGTAGAAGTCCAGGGCCTCCTGGGCCTTGAGGAACTTGCGGCAGTGCAGCAGGTAGGCACAGATCATGACGCCGGTCCTGCCCTTGCCGGCCTTGCAGTGGATGGCCGCCACGTGATTGTCATCCTCGCTCAGCCACTGGTCCAGGTCTTCGCAGAAGGGCTTGATGAGCTCCAGCTGCGGTGGGTTGTGGTCCTCAAACGGGTACTGGGCCACCCGGCAGTTGAACTTCGTGGCGTCGTACTGTTGCTCGATGCAGAGATTATAAATCTTGTAGTGATTCTTTTGTTTTGAGTCCAGGAACCGTACAACGTCGTCTATGTTGTTGGGGTAGACGCCCTCGAGCTTCTCAGCGGGGAACCCCATGGCGATGATGTTGTGGTATATGTAGGTCAGGTCCAAGTCAAAGCCATCTTCTTGATAACGCCTTTTGTTCCTGCTGACTATCTCTTTGATAATGGCAGTCATGTCGGTGCCTCTGGAGTCTTTTACACGGTCTACAAAAATGTTTAATTATTTCGATGTGTTCGCTTCGGCGGTGCCAATGGTCCCGTGTCGCCGTCCCGTCGTTACTGTTAGTTACTGTTCTGAAGTTTTCAACTAGTATACATTTTTCAATCCTATAAATAACAGTAACTCAATTCTGTCCTCCACTTCCTTCCCCAGCATTCATTCAGGGATATGTTTCATGTATCCGCCTGGTTTTATTAATTTTGCATTGTCTTATTTGTTTTATATGCAGTGACAGCCTGGCAGTTACTGGTGGAGTCCATCCAACCACCACCACCTACACCACCTCCACCACCTCCACCACCTCCGCCGTCAGAAGACATGGTACGTTTCTGCAGGATACATTTTTCCATTAGATTAAGTATAATTCGGTCCATGAAATGCAGTATTTAAAGTCATTCTTGACTATTTTTGAAAATACTTTAGGGACAAGGAAGAAAAGGGAGACGCAAGGTGAAAAGAAGCAAGTGGAAGCGCAACAAGTGGTGGAAGACCTGGAAGAAGTTTGCCCCGAGTCTCTCTCCCGTCCGGGAAGATGGTGGTGATTCATCTTCTGATGACACCATCATCCTGGAGAAAAATGAGGAGGAGAGAGAATAACTTCAGTTTAAATATTTGACAGTTCATGTTCGGTTAATTTCTATTGTATTCAGTGTATTTTATTAAGTATTAAATTTTGTTCAGTTCAACCTTTTCAAAGTGTCCAACATTTTTCATTTGAGGCCTTCTGGCGAGCCACTTTTTATTCATTCAAATAAACTCCTATACATCTGCTACACTTTCTTCTAATCAGACATGATGTACATTAAATGAAAGCTTAGATTGTCTTCTTTCTAACAAGTACTGGCTTGTCATGCTTGCACAATCTGGCAATTTCGGATGCAGATCAGGGCTTCAAAGCTGTTCCCTGTGTTTAGGCTTGCCATTCAGGCCAGCAAGATCTGATTTACTGCAGCCATACCTCTAAACAAAGGTCAGACCTCCACCTTTGCAAGTAGTACAACCTTTTAATTTTGGGGCCTTCTGGTGAGTATCAGCAGACTGTTGAGTTATGGCTACATTCAGCTGTTTTCAAAAGGCCTTCAGCCAGCCCCTATTTTGATCTCCTGTACATCTGCTACACTTTCTTCTAATCAGACATGATGTACATTAAATGAAAGCTTAGATTCTCTTCTTTCTAACAAGTACTGGCTTGTCATGCTTGCACAATCTGGCTGTACACAATCTGCCATTTAGTGTGGACATCATCTGAGCGCTTTCGGATGCAGATCAGGGCTTCAAATCTGTTCCCTGTGTTTAGGCTTGCCATTCAGGCCGGCAAGATCTGATTTACTGCAGCCATACCTCTAAACAAAGGTCAGACCTCCACCTTTGCAAGGAGTACAACCTTTTAATTTTGGGGCCTTCTGGTGAGTATCAGCAGACTGTTGAGTTATGGCTACATTCAGCCGTTTTCAAAAGGCCTTCAGCCAGCCCCTATTTTGATCTCCTGTACATCTGCTACACTTTCTTCTAATCAGACATGATGTACATTAAATGAAAGCTTAGATTGTCTTCTTTCTAACAAGTTCTGGCTTGTCATGCTTGCACAATGTGGCTGCACACAATCTGCCATTTAGTGTGGACATCATCTGAGCGCTTTTGGATGCAGATCAGGGCCTCAAATCTGTTCCCTGTGTTTAGGCTTGCCATTCAGGCCAGTATGATCTGATTTACTTCAGCCATACCTCTATACAAAGGTCAGACCTCCACCTTTGCAAGGAGTACAACCTTTTAATTTTGGGGCCTTCTGGTGAGTATCAGCAGACTGTTGAGTTATGGCTACATTCAGCCGTTTTCAAAAGGCCTTCAGCCAGCCCCTATTTTGATCTCCTGTACATCTGCTACACTTTCTTCTAATCAGACATGATGTACATTAAATGAAAGCTTAGATTGTCTTCTTTCTAACAAGTACTGGCTTGTCATGCTTGCACAATCTGGCTGCACACAATCTGCCATTTAGTGTGGACATCATCTGAGCGCTTTTGGATGCAGATCAGGGCCTCAAATCTGTTCCCTGTGTTTAGGCTTGCCATTCAGGCCAGCAAGATCTGATTTACTGCAGCCATACCTCTAAACAAAGGTCAGACCTCCACCTTTGCAAGGAGTACAACCTTTTAATTTTGGGGCCTTCTGGTGAGTATCAGCAGACTGTTGAGTTATGGCTACATTCAGCCGTTTTCAAAAGGCCTTCAGCCAGCCCCTATTTTGATCTCCTGTACATCTGCTACACTTTCTTCAAATCAGACATGATGTACAATAAATGAAAGCTTAGATTGTCTTCTTTCTAACAAGTTCTGGCTTGTCATGCTTGCACAATCTGGCTGCACACAATCTGCCATTTAGTGTGGACATCCTCTGAGCGCTTTCGGATTCAGGGCTTCAAATCTGTTCCCTGTGTTTAGGCTTGCCATTCAGGCCAGCAAGATCTGATTTACTGCAGCCATACCTCTAAACAAAGGTCAGACCTCCCCCTTTGCAAGGAGTACAACCTTTTAATTTTGGGGCCCTCTGGTGAGTATCAGCAGACTGTTGAGTTATGGCTACATTCAGCTGTTTTCAAAAGGCCTTCAGCCAGCCCCTTTTTTGATCCCCTGTACATCTGCTACACTTTCTTCTAATCAGACATGATGTACAATAAATGAAAGCTTAGATTGTCTTCTTTCTAACAAGTACTGGCTTGTCATGCTTGCACAATCTGGCTGTACACAATCTGCCATTTAGTGTGGACATCATCTGAGCGCTTTCGGATGCAGATCAGGGCTTCAAATCTGTTCCCTGTGTTTAGGCTTGCCATTCAGGCCAGCAAGATCTGATTTACTGCAGCCATACCTCTAAACAAAGGTCAGACCTCCACCTTTGCAAGGAGTACAACCTTTTAATTTTGGGGCCTTCTGGTGAGTATCAGCAGACTGTTGAGTTATGGCTACATTCAGCCGTTTTCAAAAGGCCTTCAGCCAGCCCCTATTTTGATCTCCTGTACATCTGCTACACTTTCTTCTAATCAGAGATGATGTACATTAAATGAAAGCTTAGATTGTCTTCTTTCTAACAAGTACTGGCTTGTCATGCTTGCACAATGTGGCTGCACACAATCTGCCATTTAGTGTGGACATCATCTGAGCGCTTTTGGATGCAGATCAGGGCCTCAAATCTGTTCCCTGTGTTTAGGCTTGCCATTCAGGCCAGTATGATCTGATTTACTTCAGCCATACCTCTATACAAAGGTCAGACCTCCACCTTTGCAAGGAGTACAACCTTTTAATTTTGGGGCCTTCTGGTGAGTATCAGCAGACTGTTGAGTTATGGCTACATTCAGCCGTTTTCAAAAGGCCTTCAGCCAGCCCCTATTTTGATCTCCTGTACATCTGCTACACTTTCTTCAAATCAGACATGATGTACAATAAATGAAAGCTTAGATTGTCTTCTTTCTAACAAGTTCTGGCTTGTCATGCTTGCACAATCTGGCTGCACACAATCTGCCATTTAGTGTGGACATCCTCTGAGCGCTTTCGGATTCAGGGCTTCAAATCTGTTCCCTGTGTTTAGGCTTGCCATTCAGGCCAGCAAGATCTGATTTACTGCAGCCATACCTCTAAACAAAGGTCAGACCTCCCCCTTTGCAAGGAGTACAACCTTTTAATTTTGGGGCCCTCTGGTGAGTATCAGCAGACTGTTGAGTTATGGCTACATTCAGCTGTTTTCAAAAGGCCTTCAGCCAGCCCCTTTTTTGATCCCCTGTACATCTGCTACACTTTCTTCTAATCAGACATGATGTACATTAAATGAAAGCTTAGATTGTCTTCTTTCTAACAAGTTCTGGCTTGTCATGCTTGCACAATGTGGCTGCACACAATCTGCCATTTAGTGTGGACATCATCTGAGCGCTTTTGGATGCAGATCAGGGCCTCAAATCTGTTCCCTGTGTTTAGGCTTGCCATTCAGGCCAGTATGATCTGATTTACTTCAGCCATACCTCTATACAAAGGTCAGACCTCCACCTTTGCAAGGAGTACAACCTTTTAATTTTGGGGCCTTCTGGTGAGTATCAGCAGACTGTTGAGTTATGGCTACATTCAGCCGTTTTCAAAAGGCCTTCAGCCAGCCCCTATTTTGATCTCCTGTACATCTGCTACACTTTCTTCTAATCAGACATGATGTACATTAAATGAAAGCTTAGATTGTCTTCTTTCTAACAAGTACTGGCTTGTCATGCTTGCACAATCTGGCTGCACACAATCTGCCATTTAGTGTGGACATCATCTGAGCGCTTTTGGATGCAGATCAGGGCCTCAAATCTGTTCCCTGTGTTTAGGCTTGCCATTCAGGCCAGTATGATCTGATTTACTTCAGCCATACCTCTATACAAAGGTCAGACCTCCACCTTTGCAAGGAGTACAACCTTTTAATTTTGGGGCCTTCTGGTGAGTATCAGCAGACTGTTGAGTTATGGCTACATTCAGCCGTTTTCAAAAGGCCTTCAGCCAGCCCCTATTTTGATCTCCTGTACATCTGCTACACTTTCTTCTAATCAGACATGATGTACATTAAATGAAAGCTTAGATTGTCTTCTTTCTAACAAGTACTGGCTTGTCATGCTTGCACAATCTGGCTGCACACAATCTGCCATTTAGTGTGGACATCATCTGAGCGCTTTCGGATGCAGATCAGGGCCTCAAATCTGTTCCCTGTGTTTAGGCTTGCCATTCAGGCCAGCATGATCTGATTTACTTCAGCCATACCTCTATACAAAGGTCAGACCTCCACCTTTGCAAGGAGTACAACCTTTTAATTTTTCGGGCCTTCTGGTGAGTATCAGCAGACTGTTGAGTTATGGCTACATTCAGCCGTTTTCAAAAGGCCTTCAGCCAGCCCCTATTTTGATCTCCTGTACATCTGCTACACTTTCTTCTAATCAGACATGATGTACATTAAATGAAAGCTTAGATTGTCTTCTTTCTAACAAGTACTGGCTTGTCATGCTTGCACAATGTGGCTGCACACAATCTGCCATTTAGTGTGGACATCATCTGAGCGCTTTTGGATGCAGATCAGGGCCTCAAATCTGTTCCCTGTGTTTAGGCTTGCCATTCAGGCCAGTATGATCTGATTTACTTCAGCCATACCTCTATACAAAGGTCAGACCTCCACCTTTGCAAGGAGTACAACCTTTTAATTTTGGGGCCTTCTGGTGAGTATCAGCAGACTGTTGAGTTATGGCTACATTCAGCCGTTTTCAAAAGGCCTTCAGCCAGCCCCTATTTTGATCTCCTGTACATCTGCTACACTTTCTTCAAATCAGACATGATGTACAATAAATGAAAGCTTAGATTGTCTTCTTTCTAACAAGTTCTGGCTTGTCATGCTTGCACAATCTGGCTGCACACAATCTGCCATTTAGTGTGGACATCCTCTGAGCGCTTTCGGATTCAGGGCTTCAAATCTGTTCCCTGTGTTTAGGCTTGCCATTCAGGCCAGCAAGATCTGATTTACTGCAGCCATACCTCTAAACAAAGGTCAGACCTCCCCCTTTGCAAGGAGTACAACCTTTTAATTTTGGGGCCCTCTGGTGAGTATCAGCAGACTGTTGAGTTATGGCTACATTCAGCTGTTTTCAAAAGGCCTTCAGCCAGCCCCTTTTTTGATCCCCTGTACATCTGCTACACTTTCTTCTAATCAGACATGATGTACATTAAATGAAAGCTTAGATTGTCTTCTTTCTAACAAGTTCTGGCTTGTCATGCTTGCACAATGTGGCTGCACACAATCTGCCATTTAGTGTGGACATCATCTGAGCGCTTTTGGATGCAGATCAGGGCCTCAAATCTGTTCCCTGTGTTTAGGCTTGCCATTCAGGCCAGTATGATCTGATTAACTTCAGCCATACCTCTATACAAAGGTCAGACCTCCACCTTTGCAAGGAGTACAACCTTTTAATTTTGGGGCCTTCTGGTGAGTATCAGCAGACTGTTGAGTTATGGCTACATTCAGCCGTTTTCAAAAGGCCTTCAGCCAGCCCCTATTTTGATCTCCTGTACATCTGCTACACTTTCTTCTAATCAGACATGATGTACATTAAATGAAAGCTTAGATTGTCTTCTTTCTAACAAGTACTGGCTTGTCATGCTTGCACAATCTGGCTGCACACAATCTGCCATTTAGTGTGGACATCATCTGAGCGCTTTTGGATGCAGATCAGGGCCTCAAATCTGTTCCCTGTGTTTAGGCTTGCCATTCAGGCCAGTATGATCTGATTTACTTCAGCCATACCTCTATACAAAGGTCAGACCTCCACCTTTGCAAGGAGTACAACCTTTTAATTTTGGGGCCTTCTGGTGAGTATCAGCAGACTGTTGAGTTATGGCTACATTCAGCCGTTTTCAAAAGGCCTTCAGCCAGCCCCTATTTTGATCTCCTGTACATCTGCTACACTTTCTTCTAATCAGACATGATGTACATTAAATGAAAGCTTAGATTGTCTTCTTTCTAACAAGTACTGGCTTGTCATGCTTGCACAATCTGGCTGCACACAATCTGCCATTTAGTGTGGACATCATCTGAGCGCTTTCGGATGCAGATCAGGGCCTCAAATCTGTTCCCTGTGTTTAGGCTTGCCATTCAGGCCAGCATGATCTGATTTACTTCAGCCATACCTCTATACAAAGGTCAGACCTCCACCTTTGCAAGGAGTACAACCTTTTAATTTTTCGGGCCTTCTGGTGAGTATCAGCAGACTGTTGAGTTATGGCTACATTCAGCCGTTTTCAAAAGGCCTTCAGCCAGCCCCTATTTTGATCTCCTGTACATCTGCTACACTTTCTTCTAATCAGACATGATGTACATTAAATGAAAGCTTAGATTGTCTTCTTTCTAACAAGTACTGGCTTGTCATGCTTGCACAATGTGGCTGCACACAATCTGCCATTTAGTGTGGACATCATCTGAGCGCTTTTGGATGCAGATCAGGGCCTCAAATCTGTTCCCTGTGTTTAGGCTTGCCATTCAGGCCAGTATGATCTGATTTACTTCAGCCATACCTCTATACAAAGGTCAGACCTCCACCTTTGCAAGGAGTACAACCTTTTAATTTTGGGGCCTTCTGGTGAGTATCAGCAGACTGTTGAGTTATGGCTACATTCAGCCGTTTTCAAAAGGCCTTCAGCCAGCCCCTATTTTGATCTCCTGTACATCTGCTACACTTTCTTCAAATCAGACATGATGTACAATAAATGAAAGCTTAGATTGTCTTCTTTCTAACAAGTTCTGGCTTGTCATGCTTGCACAATCTGGCTGCACACAATCTGCCATTTAGTGTGGACATCCTCTGAGCGCTTTCGGATTCAGGGCTTCAAATCTGTTCCCTGTGTTTAGGCTTGCCATTCAGGCCAGCAAGATCTGATTTACTGCAGCCATACCTCTAAACAAAGGTCAGACCTCCCCCTTTGCAAGGAGTACAACCTTTTAATTTTGGGGCCCTCTGGTGAGTATCAGCAGACTGTTGAGTTATGGCTACATTCAGCTGTTTTCAAAAGGCCTTCAGCCAGCCCCTTTTTTGATCCCCTGTACATCTGCTACACTTTCTTCTAATCAGACATGATGTACATTAAATGAAAGCTTAGATTGTCTTCTTTCTAACAAGTTCTGGCTTGTCATGCTTGCACAATGTGGCTGCACACAATCTGCCATTTAGTGTGGACATCATCTGAGCGCTTTTGGATGCAGATCAGGGCCTCAAATCTGTTCCCTGTGTTTAGGCTTGCCATTCAGGCCAGTATGATCTGATTTACTTCAGCCATACCTCTATACAAAGGTCAGACCTCCACCTTTGCAAGGAGTACAACCTTTTAATTTTGGGGCCTTCTGGTGAGTATCAGCAGACTGTTGAGTTATGGCTACATTCAGCCGTTTTCAAAAGGCCTTCAGCCAGCCCCTATTTTGATCTCCTGTACATCTGCTACACTTTCTTCTAATCAGACATGATGTACATTAAATGAAAGCTTAGATTGTCTTCTTTCTAACAAGTACTGGCTTGTCATGCTTGCACAATCTGGCTGCACACAATCTGCCATTTAGTGTGGACATCATCTGAGCGCTTTTGGATGCAGATCAGGGCCTCAAATCTGTTCCCTGTGTTTAGGCTTGCCATTCAGGCCAGTATGATCTGATTTACTTCAGCCATACCTCTATACAAAGGTCAGACCTCCACCTTTGCAAGGAGTACAACCTTTTAATTTTGGGGCCTTCTGGTGAGTATCAGCAGACTGTTGAGTTATGGCTACATTCAGCCGTTTTCAAAAGGCCTTCAGCCAGCCCCTATTTTGATCTCCTGTACATCTGCTACACTTTCTTCTAATCAGACATGATGTACATTAAATGAAAGCTTAGATTGTCTTCTTTCTAACAAGTACTGGCTTGTCATGCTTGCACAATCTGGCTGCACACAATCTGCCATTTAGTGTGGACATCATCTGAGCGCTTTCGGATGCAGATCAGGGCCTCAAATCTGTTCCCTGTGTTTAGGCTTGCCATTCAGGCCAGCATGATCTGATTTACTTCAGCCATACCTCTATACAAAGGTCAGACCTCCACCTTTGCAAGGAGTACAACCTTTTAATTTTGGGGCCTTCTGGTGAGTATCAGCAGACTGTTGAGTTATGGCTACATTCAGCTGTTTTCAAAAGGCCTTCAGCCAGCCCCTATTTTGATCTCCTGTACATCTGCTACACTTTCTTCTAATCAGACATGATGTACATTAAATGAAAGCTTAGATTGTCTTCTTTCTATCAAGTACTGGCTTGTCATGCTTGCACAATCTGGCTGCACACAATCTGCCATTTAGTGTGGACATCATCTGAGCGCTTTCGGATGCAGATCAGGGCCTCAAATCTGTTCCCTGTGTTTAGGCTTGCCATTCAGGCCAGCATGATCTGATTTACTTCAGCCATACCTCTATACAAAGGTCAGACCTCCACCTTTGCAAGGAGTACAACCTTTTAATTTTTCGGGCCTTCTGGTGAGTATCAGCAGACTGTTGAGTTATGGCTACATTCAGCCGTTTTCAAAAGGCCTTCAGCCAGCCCCTATTTTGATCTCCTGTACATCTGCTACACTTTCTTCTAATCAGACATGATGTACATTAAATGAAAGCTTAGATTGTCTTCTTTCTAACAAGTACTGGCTTGTCATGCTTGCACAAACTGGCTGCACACAATCTGCCATTTAGTGTGGACATCATCTGAGCGCTTTCGGATGCAGATCAGGGCCTCAAATCTGTTCCCTGTGTTTAGGCTTGCCATTCAGGCCAGCATGATCTGATTTACTTCAGCCATACCTCTATACAAAGGTCAGACCTCCACCTTTGCAAGGAGTACAACCTTTTAATTTTGGGGCCTTCTGGTGAGTATCAGCAGACTGTTGAGTTATGGCTACATTCAGCTGTTTTCAAAAGGCCTTCAGCCAGCCCCTATTTTGATCTCCTGTACATCTGCTACACTTTCTTCTAATCAGACATGATGTACATTAAATGAAAGCTTAGATTGTCTTCTTTCTATCAAGTACTGGCTTGTCATGCTTGCACAATCTGGCTGCACACAATCTGCCATTTAGTGTGGACATCATCTGAGCGCTTTCGGATGCAGATCAGGGCCTCAAATCTGTTCCCTGTGTTTAGGCTTGCCATTCAGGCCAGCATGATCTGATTTACTTCAGCCATACCTCTATACAAAGGTCAGACCTCCACCTTTGCAAGGAGTACAACCTTTTAATTTTGGGGCCTTCTGGTGAGTATCAGCAGACTGTTGAGTTATGGCTACATTCAGCTGTTTTCAAAAGGCCTTCAGCCAGCCCCTTGTTTGATCCCCTGTACATCTGCTACACTTTCTTGTAATCAGACATGATGTACATTAAATGAAAGCTTAGATTGTCTTCTTCCTAACAAGTTCTGGCTTGTCATGCTTGCACAATCTGGCTGCACACAATCTGCCATTTAGTGTGGACATCCTCTGAGCGCTTTCGGATGCAGATCAGGGCTTCAAATCTGTTCCCTGTGTTTAGGCTTGCCATTCAGGCCAGCAAGATCTGATTTACTGCAGCCATACCTCTAAACAAAGGTCAGACCTCCCCCTTTGCAAGGAGTACAACCTTTTAATTTTGGGGCCCTCTGGTGAGTATCAGCAGACTGTTGAGTTATGGCTACATTCAGCTGTTTTCAAAAGGCCTTCAGCCAGCCCCTATTTTGATCTCCTGTACATCTGCTACACTTTCTTCTAATCAGACATGATGTACATTAAATGAAAGCTTAGATTGTCTTCTTTCTATCAAGTACTGGCTTGTCATGCTTGCACAATCTGGCTGCACACAATCTGCCATTTAGTGTGGACATCCTCTGAGCGCTTTCGGATGCAGATCAGGGCTTCAAATCTGTTCCCTGTGTTTAGGCTTGCCATTCAGGCCAGCAAGATCTGATTTACTGCAGCCATACCTCTAAACAAAGGTCAGACCTCCCCCTTTGCAAGGAGTACAACCTTTTAATTTTGGGGCCCTCTGGTGAGTATCAGCAGACTGTTGAGTTATGGCTACATTCAGCTGTTTTCAAAAGGCCTTCAGCCAGCCCCTTTTTTGATCCCCTGTACATCTGCTACACTTTCTTCTAATCAGACATGATGTACATTAAATGAAAGCTTAGATTGTCTTCTTTCTAACAAGTTCTGGCTTGTCATGCTTGCACAATGTGGCTGCACACAATCTGCCATTTAGTGTGGACATCATCTGAGCGCTTTTGGATGCAGATCAGGGCCTCAAATCTGTTCCCTGTGTTTAGGCTTGCCATTCAGGCCAGTATGATCTGATTTACTTCAGCCATACCTCTATACAAAGGTCAGACCTCCACCTTTGCAAGGAGTACAACCTTTTAATTTTGGGGCCTTCTGGTGAGTATCAGCAGACTGTTGAGTTATGGCTACATTCAGCTGTTTTCAAAAGGCCTTCAGCCAGCCCCTATTTTGATCTCCTGTACATCTGCTACACTTTCTTCTAATCAGACATGATGTACATTAAATGAAAGCTTAGATTGTCTTCTTTCTATCAAGTACTGGCTTGTCATGCTTGCACAATCTGGCTGCACACAATCTGCCATTTAGTGTGGACATCATCTGAGCGCTTTCGGATGCAGATCAGGGCCTCAAATCTGTTCCCTGTGTTTAGGCTTGCCATTCAGGCCAGCATGATCTGATTTACTTCAGCCATACCTCTATACAAAGGTCAGACCTCCACCTTTGCAAGGAGTACAACCTTTTAATTTTTCGGGCCTTCTGGTGAGTATCAGCAGACTGTTGAGTTATGGCTACATTCAGCCGTTTTCAAAAGGCCTTCAGCCAGCCCCTATTTTGATCTCCTGTACATCTGCTACACTTTCTTCTAATCAGACATGATGTACATTAAATGAAAGCTTAGATTGTCTTCTTTCTATCAAGTACTGGCTTGTCATGCTTGCACAATCTGGCTGCACACAATCTGCCATTTAGTGTGGACATCATCTGAGCGCTTTCGGATGCAGATCAGGGCCTCAAATCTGTTCCCTGTGTTTAGGCTTGCCATTCAGGCCAGCATGATCTGATTTACTTCAGCCATACCTCTATACAAAGGTCAGACCTCCACCTTTGCAAGGAGTACAACCTTTTAATTTTGGGGCCTTCTGGTGAGTATCAGCAGACTGTTGAGTTATGGCTACATTCAGCTGTTTTCAAAAGGCCTTCAGCCAGCCCCTTGTTTGATCCCCTGTACATCTGCTACACTTTCTTGTAATCAGACATGATGTACATTAAATGAAAGCTTAGATTGTCTTCTTCCTAACAAGTTCTGGCTTGTCATGCTTGCACAATCTGGCTGCACACAATCTGCCATTTAGTGTGGACATCCTCTGAGCGCTTTCGGATGCAGATCAGGGCTTCAAATCTGTTCCCTGTGTTTAGGCTTGCCATTCAGGCCAGCAAGATCTGATTTACTGCAGCCATACCTCTAAACAAAGGTCAGACCTCCCCCTTTGCAAGGAGTACAACCTTTTAATTTTGGGGCCCTCTGGTGAGTATCAGCAGACTGTTGAGTTATGGCTACATTCAGCTGTTTTCAAAAGGCCTTCAGCCAGCCCCTATTTTGATCTCCTGTACATCTGCTACACTTTCTTCTAATCAGACATGATGTACATTAAATGAAAGCTTAGATTGTCTTCTTTCTATCAAGTACTGGCTTGTCATGCTTGCACAATCTGGCTGCACACAATCTGCCATTTAGTGTGGACATCCTCTGAGCGCTTTCGGATGCAGATCAGGGCTTCAAATCTGTTCCCTGTGTTTAGGCTTGCCATTCAGGCCAGCAAGATCTGATTTACTGCAGCCATACCTCTAAACAAAGGTCAGACCTCCCCCTTTGCAAGGAGTACAACCTTTTAATTTTGGGGCCCTCTGGTGAGTATCAGCAGACTGTTGAGTTATGGCTACATTCAGCTGTTTTCAAAAGGCCTTCAGCCAGCCCCTTTTTTGATCCCCTGTACATCTGCTACACTTTCTTCTAATCAGACATGATGTACATTAAATGAAAGCTTAGATTGTCTTCTTTCTAACAAGTTCTGGCTTGTCATGCTTGCACAATGTGGCTGCACACAATCTGCCATTTAGTGTGGACATCATCTGAGCGCTTTTGGATGCAGATCAGGGCCTCAAATCTGTTCCCTGTGTTTAGGCTTGCCATTCAGGCCAGTATGATCTGATTTACTTCAGCCATACCTCTATACAAAGGTCAGACCTCCACCTTTGCAAGGAGTACAACCTTTTAATTTTGGGGCCTTCTGGTGAGTATCAGCAGACTGTTGAGTTATGGCTACATTCAGCTGTTTTCAAAAGGCCTTCAGCCAGCCCCTATTTTGATCTCCTGTACATCTGCTACACTTTCTTCTAATCAGACATGATGTACATTAAATGAAAGCTTAGATTGTCTTCTTTCTATCAAGTACTGGCTTGTCATGCTTGCACAATCTGGCTGCACACAATCTGCCATTTAGTGTGGACATCATCTGAGCGCTTTCGGATGCAGATCAGGGCCTCAAATCTGTTCCCTGTGTTTAGGCTTGCCATTCAGGCCAGCATGATCTGATTTACTTCAGCCATACCTCTATACAAAGGTCAGACCTCCACCTTTGCAAGGAGTACAACCTTTTAATTTTTCGGGCCTTCTGGTGAGTATCAGCAGACTGTTGAGTTATGGCTACATTCAGCCGTTTTCAAAAGGCCTTCAGCCAGCCCCTATTTTGATCTCCTGTACATCTGCTACACTTTCTTCTAATCAGACATGATGTACATTAAATGAAAGCTTAGATTGTCTTCTTTCTAACAAGTACTGGCTTGTCATGCTTGCACAATCTGGCTGCACACAATCTGCCATTTAGTGTGGACATCATCTGAGCGCTTTCGGATGCAGATCAGGGCCTCAAATCTGTTCCCTGTGTTTAGGCTTGCCATTCAGGCCAGCATGATCTGATTTACTTCAGCCATACCTCTATACAAAGGTCAGACCTCCACCTTTGCAAGGAGTACAACCTTTTAATTTTGGGGCCTTCTGGTGAGTATCAGCAGACTGTTGAGTTATGGCTACATTCAGCTGTTTTCAAAAGGCCTTCAGCCAGCCCCTATTTTGATCTCCTGTACATCTGCTACACTTTCTTCTAATCAGACATGATGTACATTAAATGAAAGCTTAGATTGTCTTCTTTCTATCAAGTACTGGCTTGTCATGCTTGCACAATCTGGCTGCACACAATCTGCCATTTAGTGTGGACATCATCTGAGCGCTTTCGGATGCAGATCAGGGCCTCAAATCTGTTCCCTGTGTTTAGGCTTGCCATTCAGGCCAGCATGATCTGATTTACTTCAGCCATACCTCTATACAAAGGTCAGACCTCCACCTTTGCAAGGAGTACAACCTTTTAATTTTGGGGCCTTCTGGTGAGTATCAGCAGACTGTTGAGTTATGGCTACATTCAGCTGTTTTCAAAAGGCCTTCAGCCAGCCCCTTTTTTGATCCCCTGTACATCTGCTACACTTTCTTCTAATCAGACAGGATGTACATTAAATGAAAGCTTAGATTGTCTTCTTTCTAACAAGTTCTGGCTTGTCATGCTTGCACAATCTGGCTGCACACAATCTGCCATTTAGTGTGGACATCATCTGAGCGCTTTCGGATGCAGATCAGGGCTTCAAATCTGTTCCCTGTGTTTAGGCTTGCCATTCAGGCCAGCATGATCTGATTTACTTCAGCCATACCTCTATACAAAGGTCAGACCTCCACCTTTGCAAGGAGTACAACCTTTTAATTTTGGGGCCTTCTGGTGAGTATCAGCAGACTGTTGAGTTATGGCTACATTCAGCTGTTTTCAAAAGGCCTTCAGCCAGCCCCTTTTTTGATCCCCTGTACATCTGCTACACTTTCTTCTAATCAGACAGGATGTACATTAAATTAAAGCTTAGATTGTCTTCTTTCTAACAAGTTCTGGCTTGTCATGCTTGCACAATCTGGCTGCACACAATCTGCCATTTAGTGTGGACATCATCTGAGCGCTTTCGGATGCAGATCAGGGCTTCAAATCTGTTCCCTGTGTTTAGGCTTGCCATTCAGGCCAGCAAGATCTGATTTACTGCAGCCATACCTTTAAACAAAGGTCAGACCTCCCCCTTTGCAAGGAGTACAACCTTTTAATTTTGGGGCCCTCTGGTGAGTATCAGCAGACTGTTGAGTTATGGCTACATTCAGCTGTTTTCAAAAGGCCTTCAGCCAGCCCCTTTTTTGATCCCCTGTACATCTGCTACACTTTCTTCTAATCAGACATGATGTACATTAAATGAAAGCTTAGATTGTTTTCTTTCTAACAAGTTCTGGCTTGTCATGCTTGCACAATCTGGCTGTACACAATCTGCCATTTAGTGTGGACATCATCTGAGCGCTTTCGGATGCAGATCAGGGCTTCAAATCTGTTCCCTGTGTTTAGGCTTGCCATTCAGGCCAGCAAGATCTGATTTACTGCAGCCATACCTCTAAACAAAGGTCAGACCTCCACCTTTGCAAGGAGTACAACCTTTTAATTTTGGGGCCTTCTGGTGAGTATCAGCAGACTGTTGAGTTATGGCTACATTCAGCCGTTTTCAAAAGGCCTTCAGCCAGCCCCTATTTTGATCTCCTGTACATCTGCTACACTTTCTTCTAATCAGACATGATGTACATTAAATGAAAGCTTAGATTGTCTTCTTTCTATCAAGTACTGGGTTGTCATGCTTGCACAATCTGGCTGCACACAATCTGCCATTTAGTGTGGACATCATCTGAGCGCTTTCGGATGCAGATCAGGGCTTCAAATCTGTTCCCTGTGTTTAGGCTTGCAATTCAGGCCAGCAAGATCTGATTTACTGCAGCCATACCTCTAAACAAAGGTCAGACCTCCACCTTTGCAAGGAGTACAACCTTTTAATTTTGGGGCCTTCTGGTGAGTATCAGCAGACTGTTGAGTTATGGCTACATTCAGCTGTTTTCAAAAGGCCTTCAGCCAGCCCCTTTTTTGATCCCCTGTACATCTGCTACACTTTCTTCTAATCAGACATGATGTACATTAAATGAAAGCTTAGATTGTCTTCTTTCTAACAAGTTCTGGCTTGTCATGCTTGCACAATCTGGCTGCACACAATCTGCCATTTAGTGTGGACATCATCTGAGCGCTTTCGGATGCAGATCAGGGCTTCAAATCTGTTCCCTGTGTTTAGGCTTGCCATTCAGGCCAGCATGATCTGATTTACTTC
This sequence comes from Urophycis tenuis, assembly GCA_036785325.1. Classification (NCBI taxonomy): domain Eukaryota; kingdom Metazoa; phylum Chordata; class Actinopteri; order Gadiformes; family Phycidae; genus Urophycis; species Urophycis tenuis. Next base: position 214,610 of record JAXIVH010000171.1, on the reverse strand, counting down.
AGCCATACCTCTATACAAAGGTCAGACCTCCACCTTTGTAAGGAGTACAACCTTTTAATTTTGGGGCCTTCTGGTGAGTATCAGCAGACTGTTGAGTTATGGCTACATTCAGCTGTTTTCAAAAGGCCTTTTGATCCCCTGTACATCTGCTACACTTTCTTCTAATCAGACATGATGTACATTACATGAAAGTTTAGATTGTCTTCTTTCTAACAAGTACTGGCTTGTCATGCTTGCACAATCTGGCTGCACACAATCTGCCATTTAGTGTGGACATTATCTGAGCGCTTTCGCTCAGATGGGCTTCAAATCTTTTCCCTGTGTTTAGGCTTGCCATTCAGGCCAGCATGATCTGATTCACTTCAGCCATACCTCTATACAAAGGTCAGACCTCCAGCTTTGCAAGAAGGGCAACATTTTAATTTTGGGGCCTTCTGGTGAGTATCAGCAGACTGTTGAGTTATGGCTACATTCAGCTGTTTTCAAAAGGCCTTCAGCCAGCCCCTATTTTGACTCCTGTACATCTGCTACACTTTCTTCTAATCAGACATGATGTACATTAAATGAAAGCTTAGATTGTCTTCTTTCTAACAAGTACTGGCTTGTCATGCTTGCACAATCTGGCTTTACACAATCTGCCATTTAGTGTGGACATCATCTGAGCGCTTTCGGATGCAGATCAGGGCCTCAAATCTGTTCCCTGTGTTTAGGCTTGCCATTCAGGCCAGCATGATCTGATTTACTTCAGCCATACCTCTCTATCTCTCCCTCTCCTCGTGACGATCACCATGGGTCCGGGCGCTCGGGGGGAGAAGGAACAAGTGTATAGGGGTGGCCGGTCGGGTAGGCGAGGGAGGGCACCGCGGGTCAAGGCACTTAGAAAAAGGACGGTAAAGAGGGTAAGCCCATTCATTGTCATTGGGAGTTGGATCACCATGGGCGCCCATTCATGTCAATGGGGGTTGGATCACCATGGGCGCCCATTCATTGTCAATGGGAGTTGGATCACCATGGGCGCCCATTCATGTCAATGGGGGTTGGATCACCATGGGCGCCCATTCATTGTCAATGGGGGTTGGATCACCATGGGCGCCCATTCATTGTCAATGGGAGTTGGATCACCATGGGCGCCCATTCATTGTCAATGGGAGTTGGATCACCATGGGCGCCCATTCATTGTCAATGGGAGTTGGATCACCATGGGGCCCATTCATTGTCAATGGGAATTGGATCACCATGGGGCCGTTCGTCGAGAGCCGCGCAGAGTGCTCAATCAGTGTCGCCGGGGCCGCCGGGGGGTGCTTAAGAGTGGGTGACCGTGCTCGGCTGGCGCCCGGGTTGCTGGGTGTGCCGTGGAGATGGTGGGTGAGCGGTGGTTCTAGTCCGGCCACGGTGCTCTGTGCCTGGGGTGGGTGGGTGGGTGGGTGGGGTTGGATGTAGGGTGGGTACTCTTGCTGGCTACTGTGTCCGCGTGTGTGGTGGCCTCTCCCTGGGGTGGGTGCGGTGGATGAAAGGCGAGTACTCATTTCGTTGATGGAAAGCACTTTGTTTATTATCACGATCATAAGGCTGGTGCCAGAGAAAAGCAGAGAGAGAGAAAAAGCATACAGCACCTGGTATTCCTAGGCGGTCTTCCATCCAAGTACTAACCAGGCCCGACCCTGCTTAGCTTCCGAGATCAGACGAGATCGGGCGTGTTCTTTTTTTTTTTTTCTTTTTTTTTTATATATTTTTTTTTTTTACAATTCACAAGTTTACACAGTCCAATTACTTACATTCTATCTACATGTTACCCCTTATTACCCTACAAATTATTTAACACCACAAAACACCACACACAGAAACCAAAACCCTTATGTGACTTCCCTATTTAAGTGTTTCATACTAACCCTTCACCATATGTACATCAGACCTCCTCCTTCTTTTTCTTTTATAAATGAAGTTCCTTCTACAAAATAACTTTTAATTTCTTCGTTTCCATATAAACACATTATATTTATATCTCTTTTTAGTATTGACTTGAATAGGGAAGTTACATTCACTTTCTTCTTGTCAAAATGTGCATAGTTCCTCCTCATCACTATAGCCATTCTTGCATGACTTAGTATTATATTACATATGTTATGATGTCTTCCTTTACCACATATTCCAAATAATAGTATCATCCTCCATTCTCCCTCCAGGTCAAACTCATCTTTCCAGTTCCTGTTTATCAGTCTTTTCAGGTATTCAAAGAAATCTTTCAATTCTTTACATTCCAAAAAAAAATGTAAAAGGCTCTCACGGTCACTGCCACAAATGTCACACATCACATTGACTTCTCTGTTGATTGCATTCAGTACCACGTTTGTGTATATTCTATTGTGTTTTATTAAAAAGTCATTGTTATCACATTCTATACTATTGTATTTTATTTTCCAATTTGCCCATATGTCTTTGACTTCCCAATCCTCAAATACCCTCTCCCACACCTTCACCGCTGCTGGTTCTTTAAATATGTCCTCTATCAACCAACCATATATTTTCTTCACTGTCATTTTCTTCATTTCATATTTTTCTCCTTCTCTTTCAAGGTATATTTTCGGGATTTCCTCATTCTTTTGAAATACACATTCATTTCTAATCTTTTCTTTCCATTCCATGGGTATACTCTCCTTTATTGTTTCATATATTCTCCTGACTTTCTCTCTATTCTCCATCCCCTCTATTTCCTTCACTTCATCATAGATACATTCTCCTCTTAGAAAACCTGGTATTACCTCATAAATTAAATCTTTGATTTGTTTTATTCCTCCCTCCATAAGCCTTGGTTCATACAGTGTTTTATTCCTATGTTTTATATGTTCATTCAAAAATATTGGCATATTTGCTATTGTGCTTAAATTGTCATTGTCATTCTTTAACCGAGGTAAAAAGGTTCTCCAAGCCTCCATTACCTCTCTTTAGTACTCCGGCATTCCCCCTGTCATTGTTCTTTTACAGGCCATGAACCATACATATTCCCCCATTCCTCCAACCTCATTTATATATTTTTTCATAAGTTCCTTCCACCCATAGTTCCACCTACCTGTCATGTATTTTTTTATTGTTTTAATTCTAAGCGCTGTTTTTTTTGTTTCTAGGTCTATTAGTTTTAGACCTCCTTTTTCTTTTTTCCCTATCAATGTTTTATGTGCTATTTTAATCCCTTTTCCCTCCCATATAAAGTCATTGATTATCCTATTGAGTTCATTCATTACCCATTCTGGCATTTCTATCACATTCATTACATACACGCAGACAGATATCAATAGGCTATTTATCACTGTCACTTTTCCTTTCAGCCTTAGCTTCCTCCCTTTCCATCTCATACACACCGTTCTGATTTTATTTATCACCCCTGTCCACGTCTCATCTCTCCCCTCTTTACTCTTTATGCCTAAATTCACTCCCAGAACTTTTATATATCTTCCCTCTTCTCTCAAGCCTGTCTCCACTCTGTCCACTTCTCCTATATACATTATTTCAGATTTGTCCGTGTTTATTTTTGCCCCTGCTGCTTTACTGTAATCCTCCACCAAAACCAGCACTCTTTTAACGCTCTCCCCGTCTCTCACCGTTATGGTTGTATCATCCGCATACTGGTTCACCACACATTTTCCCCCATATGGTAAATCTATCCCTCTTACCTCCTTATCTTTTTTAATTATTAAAGCCAGGGGTTCCACCGATATTGCATACAGCAAAGCTGACAGTGGACACCCCTGTCTTATCGATCTCTCTATTTTAAAGTTATCCGTCACTACCCCATTCACCTTAACACAACTCCTAGCATCCCTATATAGTCTTTCTACCCACCCCACTAACCTATGTCCAAACCCAAACTTCTCTAATGTTTTAAACAAAAATTCATGTTCTACCCTATCAAAAGCCTTGTTCCAGTCTATTCCTATCACTATCCCTCCTCTTTCCCTTTTCATATACTCTATCACGTCCCTAACTGTCCCTATCGTATCTGCTATATCTCTTCCTGGAACACTGTAGCACTGCGTCGGCTGCACTATTTCCCCTATTACTCTCTTTATTCTGTTTGCTAATACTTTTGTTAATATTTTGTAATCCACATTCAGTAAACTGATTGGTCTATAATTTTTAAGGTCTGTTTTATTCCCTTTCTTATATATTACTGTTATCATTCCCTCTGTCATCCTCTCCTGCACCCTTCCTGTTCTCTCCATTTCCCTATACACCTCCACCAGAATCGGCACTACTTCTTTCTTATATATTTTATACCACTCCACACCTATTCCGTCACTTCCTGGGCTTTTCCCACTATTCAAGCCCTCTATTGCTTCTCTTATTTCTCTTTCTCCTATTTCTCCATCACAGAACACCCTGTCCTCCTCACTCAACCTCTTCTCTACACTATTCAAAACCTCCTCTACCTTACCTTTATCAACCCCCTCTCTCTTATATAACTCCTTGTAAAAATCCTGCACCGTCTCTAGTATTTCCACATAATCTTCCGTAATCTCTCCATCTCTTTTCTGTATTTCGTGTATATATGTCTTTTTTTGTTTTCCTTTTTCTAAACCCAGGAAGTACTTAGTACACTTTTCTCCTTCCAAAGCATATCTCGCTTTTCCCCTTAATATTGCTCCCTTACATTTCTCTCTCTCGTATTGCTCCATCTCCATTTGCATTTTAATGTAGTTTTCAATGTCATATTCCTCCTCCTTCTCTGCTTTCTCCGTTTCCACTCTCATTTTTATTTTTAGACTGTTTTCCTCTCTCTTCCTTTTTTCCTTTCGTTTTTTGCTATATTTTATACTTATCTTTTTGATTTCATCTTTTATCTTTTCCCATCTCTCCCCTATATTCCCTTTTCTCCTGTTTTCCTCTCTGTTCTCGTTTTCCCTATCTAATATTTCCTCCATCTGCTTTCTATACTCTTCCTCCTCTATATACCCTACATTCATGATCCACACTCCTCCCCCTCCCCTCTCTCTTCCTACACTAATTCTAAAGCTAACCCCATCATGGTCACTAAAACTATTCCCCTTGTGCTTTACTTCATCTATATATTTCCTTATTCCCCCCTCTGCTAACACTAAATCTATTCTACTCTGTTTCAAAACTCCCTCCCTCATCTGTCTCCTTGTGTATTCTCTCCTCTCTGGGTTCTCCTCCCTCCATACATCTATCAGATTTTTTTCCTTCATTATTTCTAATAACTCCCTACTTGAACCCTCTTGCCTAAATTCTACCCCTTTCCCTATATCTAACCTACTGCATTTTATGTTAAAATCCCCTACTACTATACTCTTCCTCGTTATTAATCCCTTCAGTTCATTTAATGTTTTTCTTTTATCCTTCTCTATATTTGGTATGTATACGTTTATCATTCTGATATTTACCCCTTTACATATGAACTCTATCACTAGTATCCTCCCTATGTTATCCCTGTATTTTAATTTTATCTCCTCTACTTTATCTTTCTTTATTAATATCGCTACACCTCTAGCATTTACGTCCCCATGGCTGTATTGCATTTCTCCTTTCCATATTTCCTTAACTTCTTTTATTTTATTTTCGTCCCAGTTTGTTTCTTGTAGGCATATTATATCACTCCTGTACAGATATAGAACTCTTTTTAATTTTTCCATATCCCTTAATCCATTTACATTTACCGACGTGACAGTGACCATGAGAGCAAAAAAAAAAAAAAAAAATAAACAATTCATTTATCAGTTTTTATCACCCATTCCTGACCTTAGTCCTTTCATTCTTTCCGTCCGAGTTTTTGCCATTCCTGCAGCTATGGCTGCCTTTCTTTTGACTCTTACCCTCTGGGCCGTAGAGGTGTCCATGTCAGACAGATCATCGCTGTCCTCCTGTCTCCTGTCTCTGCTGCTCGTCCTTCGCTCGATCGTCTCCTCCTCCGGCCTCTTCCTCATTCCGCCTCCGTCGTCCTCTCGTCTCTCCTCTCTTGCGATCTCCGTCTTTCCTCCTCCTCGCTCTCCGTCCCTTTCTCTCCTCTCCTCTCCCTCCATCGTCAGCTGCGTCTCCTCCACGATCATCACGTCTGGTGTCGTCTCTTCCTCCTCTCCTTGTCCTCCTCCCCCGCTAGCTCTCCTGTCGTCTCCGTCCTCGCCCTCCTCCTCCACGTCGCTCGCCTCCTCTTCGTCCTCCCGTCTGGTCTCCACCTCTGGCTCCGCGTCTCTCCGGTCCACCGTAGTCTCCTCCTCCCTCCTCCCCTCACACTCTCGTGCATAGTGTCCGGTCTGCTTGCACCTGTAGCATTTAAACTCCGGGCACTCTCTGAAAATGTGGCCCGGCTTTATGCACAGCCTGCAGACCCTCACTTGTCTATCGTGGATCACGCGGAAGTACTCCGCTCCTCTCAGCGTCGCAAACCTGGTTGAATACGGCAGCGATTTCACTTCCTCGTTGAATCGCACCTTCAGGTACCGCGTTCCATCGGCAATCTCCGTTCCAGGCCACATACGCCTCTTTATTCCAGATATGGGCTTCACCCCCCACTCCACAAGTTTCTCCACTATCTTCGTGTCCTTCATATACACCGGGAGGTTAATGAAGGACACCACCATCTCATTGTTTATGATCCGTCTCACATGAACTAATGCCCCTTTCACTCTTATCCCGTCCATCAATTTATTCCTTCCTTCCTCATCTTTCATGGTGACTTCATAGCTCCTTTCTCCCTTGACCCTACATCCCATGACAACTCCACACTCCTTCCTCACTTCCCTCAGCAAATCCATCATCGTTATATTCTCTTTCCCATCCACTTCCACGTCCACAGTTAAATCCTCACCATACATTTCACCCTGTGCACCCCGTGATTCACTATCCTTACTACCTTCCCCTTCACCATGTGTGTGTGCTCGTGCTTGGCCTTCGTCAGTCAGTCCTTTGTTCGTCTTTGTTAGTTCCTCTAATACCAGTCCTTTATCCATTCTCACAGTCGTTTTAATCAGTCCAATGTCATTTACCGTTGTATCCTTCCTCTCTACACTACCTACACTCTCCATACACTCAGCAATCATACCAAACAAACAAACAAACTCACGTTCCCCCAAACAGCTCACGCTGTAGGGGGATACAACACAAACACACAACTAGACAAACAAACTAACAATACTCTCATACAAACAAACAAAATACCATGCAAACAAACTTTCACTCCACCTGCTCTTTCCTCCTGCTGCTAGCTGCTGCTCACACTTCCTGCTTCCTGGTTCTGGGAAAAAAGGGGCGTGTTCAGGGCGGTATGGCCGTAGGCGCTTTTGGATGAGGCACACGGGCACTTGTAGTAGCGGTGGTGGTGGTGGTGGTGGTGGTGTTGGTGGGGGTGGATGTAGGGTGGGTACTCTTGCTGGCTACTGTGTCCGCGTGTGGTGCCCTCTCCCTGGGACGGGCGCTGCTGGTGGGTGGTGGTGGTGGTGGTGCCGGTGCTAGTAATAGTAGTATGTTCCATGTGGACCACCATGGGCAAGCCCTATTCAACGTGGGTCCACGTGAAAACAACCCAGGCCCACACAGCCCCCCTATGGGCCTAGAGGGCCAGGACCACCGTGGGCCCCCGTGGGTAAAGTCCCCCCATCAGACCCCCGGGGGTGGGCCAGGTCCCAGGGGACCCAGGGCCCCACACCGGCTTGCCCCCCCACGGTTGTGGGCGAAGGATCTACGTGGAGCACCATGTACCACCGGCATAGACAGCAATGGGCAAGCCCCACTCACCGTGGGTCCGTGCGAAAAGGCCACGGGCCCAGGACCACCGCAGTCCCCCCCATCAGACCCCCGGGGGTGGGCCAGGTCCCAGGGGACCCAGGGCCCCACACCGGCTTGCCCCCCCACGGTTGTGGGCGAAGGATCTACGTGGAGCACCATGTACCACCGGCATAGACAGCTACGGGCAAGCCCCACCACTCACCGTGGGTCCGTGCGAAAAGGCCACGGGCCCAGGACCACCGCAGTCCCCCCCATCAGACCCCCGTGGGTGGGCCAGGTCCCAGGGGACCCAGGCCCCCACACCGGCTTGCCCCCCCACGGTTGTGGGCGAAGGATCTACGTGGAGCACCATGTACCACCGGCATAGACAGCTACGGGCAAGCCCCACTCACCGTGGGTCCGTGCGAAAAGGCCACGGGCCCAGGACCACCGCAGTCCCCCCCATCAGACCCCCGGGGTTGGGCCAGGTCCCAGGGGACCCAGGGCCCCACACCGGCTTGCCCCCCCACGGTTGTGGGCGAAGGGTCTACGTGGAGCACCATGTACCACCGGTATAGACAGCTACGGGCAAGCCCCACTCAACCCGGGGTCCGTGCGAAAAGGCCCCAGGCCCAGGACCGCCGCAGGCCCCCCCATCAGACCCCCGGGGTCGGGCCAGGTCCCAGTGCCCCACGACGGCCTGGTCCCCCACGGTTGTGGGTGAAAGATCTACGTGGAGCACCATGTACCACCGGCATAGACAGCTATGGGCAAGCGTCACTCACCGTGGGTCCGTGCGAAAAGGCCACGGGCCCAGGACAACCGCAGGCCCCCCCATCAGACCCCCGGGGTCGGGCCAGGTCCCAGGGCCCCACGACGGCCTGGTCCCCCACGGTTGTGGGTGAAAAATCTACGTGGAGCACCATGTACCACCGGCATAGACAGCTATGGGCAAGCGTCACTCACCGTGGGTCCGTGCGAAAAGGCCACGGGCCCAGGACAACCGCAGGCCCCCCCATCAGACCCCCGGGGTCGGGCAAGGTCCCAGGGGACCCAGGGCCCCACACCGGCTTGCCCCCCCACGGTTGTGTGCGAAGGATCTACGTGGAGCACCATGTACCACCGGCACAGACAGCTACGGGCGAGCCCCGCTCACCCTGGGTCCGTGCGAAAAGGCCCCGGGCCCAGGGCCCCCTATGGGCCTATAGGGCCGGGACCGTCTTGGTCCCCCATGGGCTGAGGCCCCCCCATCAGACCTCCGGGGTTGGGCCAGGTCCCAGGGGTCCCAGGGCCCCACACTGGCCTGGTCCCCAAAGGTTGCGGGCTACACATCTGCGTGGACCACCACGGACCACCATGGACCACTATGGGTAGGCCCCGCTCACCCTGGGTCCATGCGAAAAGCCCCCGGGCCCAGGGCCCCCTATGGGCCTATAGGGCCGGGACCACCTTGGTCCCCCATGGGCTGAGGCCCCCCCATCGGACCCCCGGGGGTGGGCCAGGTCCCAGGGGTCCCAGGGCCCCACACCGGCCTGGTCCCCCACGGTTGCGGGCTACACATCTGCAGCTGCTGCAGCAGCTATGCCCGGTACACCCAGACAGCACAGCAGATGTGCACAAACTGTCTGCAACACGTGTAATAACTGTCTGCACATGTTACAAATGCATAAATGCACCCTAGGACAGTATTGCCTGAAATCATATTTGAACATTTTTATCAATTTTGTGTATGCAGCACATGTGCTGCACAGGCACTCGGGAGAAAAGTCAGTTGTGGTACTAAAATGTGGGTTATACACTGCTTTGATAGGCTGTCATTTAGGCTTCCAGATGATATATTAATTGCAAAATATGTGCATGTCCAATAATCCATGCGGCATATGTGAAAAGTGCACATCAGGGTTGCCGATTCGTCGGGCGATTGTGAGATTCGCTGAATAACTCAACAAGCGCAGTCTGTAACAGGTGAATTAACTGTCTGAACATGTCACAAATGCATCTGTCCACCCTGTCGACCCTAGCACAGCATTGGATCACATCAAATTTGAACATTTTTATCAATTTTGTTTATGCAGCACTTGTGCTGCACAGGCAGTGGGGAGAAATGTCAGTTATGGTACTAAAATGTGGATTGTACACTGCTTTGATATGCTTTCATTTAGGCTTCTAGATGATACATTAATTGCAAAGTATGTGCACGTCCACTAATCCATGTGGCGTATGTGAAAAGTGCACGTCAGGGTTGTTAATTTGTCTGGCGATTGTGAGATTTGCTCAACAACTCAACAAGCGCAGTCTGTAACAAGTGAATTAACTGTCTGAACATGTCACAAATGCATCTGTCCACCCTAGCAGAGAATTAGACCACATCAAACTTTGACTATTTTTATCAATTTTGTGTATATATCACCCGGGAGGAATTTCAAGTGTGGTTATACTGTAGGTGGGTCTTACACTACTGTGATAAGCTGTCATTTAGACTTCCAGATGTAACATCAACTGCGAAATATTTGCACTTTCCAAGATCCATGCTGCATATGTAAGACCTATATGTTGTACCTTCTTTGCTGTCATTCTTTAATCTCCAAGGGAAGATTTGCAAATCCTGGTAATGTCCACTAAATGTCAGTCTGTAGCTGGATTCAGAATGTAACCTCCCAACCCTGTATATGAGTGTGGACAACGAGAGTATGGGAAGACACAGAAAGATGAGAGTTAGTCACTTTTTTCAAATAAGATTTTATGTTTTATTTGTTTTGATGAAATACATTACAAGTCAAGCAACATTTCTCAACAACTGAGTACATACAATTACACATGTCCAACATGTCACTATTTGTCACTTGATTAACCTGGAAGTATCACAATTAGTACACATGGCTCCGACATTGAGTAGTCAGAATGTATTTGGGAGATGTTTATATATATGTGAGTGGATAATATATGTATGTGAGAGTGAGAATATGTAAGTGAGAAATTAATATGTTCGTCAGTCAAAATTATTACATGGGAGTAGGATATGTGGGAAAATGTATGTATATGTGAGAGAAGAATGACAGTTATATGTGACAATATATGTGAGGATGAGAATGTACATGTGACAGTGAGGATATATGTGATAGAAGAATATATGTGAGAGAAAGATATTATGTGAGGGTGAGAAGTATGTATGTGAGTGTATATATCTGATAGTGAGAATGTATATGTAAGGATATAATATGTATGTGGGAGAAATGTATATGTGACAATGAAACTATTTCTATGTGATGATGTATGTAGGAGAAGAAATGTATTTGGGAGTGAGAATGTATATGTAGCAGTGAGGACATTTATTTGTGAGTATGTGAGAGAGGATATATGTATATGTGGGTGAGAATGTCTATGTGACAGTGATACTATTTCTATGTGATGATGTATATAGGAGAAGAAATGTACATGTGATCAGAAATGTATGTGGGCGTGAGAATGTACATGTGACAATGAGCAAATACGTATGTGGGAGAAGAACGTTATGTGAGAGTAAGACAAATGTATGTGAGAGAGGAATATATGTATGTGAGAATGTATATGTAGGAGTGAGGACATTTGTATGTGGTAGTGAGTATGTATGTGAGAGAGGAATGTACGTGAGAATGAGAATATATGTATGTGGGAGAATTATACTTGTATGTGAGAGACAGATATTATGTGAGAGTGAGAATGTAAGTGAGAATATATGTACGTGGGACTGATAATATATGTATGTGAGAGTGATTTGTATATGAGACTGAGAATGTATGTATGTGAGAGAAGATTATATGTATGTGGGAGAATAATATATGTATGTGAGTGACAAATATTATGTGAGAGTGAGAATGTAAGTTAGTATATATGTATGTGGGACTAATAATATATGTGTGTGGGACTGATAATATATGTATGTGAGAGTGAGATTGTATGTATGTGAGAGAAGAATATATGTATGTGAGAGAAGAATATATGTACAGTATGTGGGAGAAGATTATGTGTGTGTGTGTGAGAGAAAACCATTATGTGAGAGTGATAAAAATATATGTGAGAGAAGAATATATGTATGTGAGAGTGAGAATAGTTGTATGTCAGAGTGAGGATGTTTGTATGTGAGAGAAAAATATACGTGTATGTGAGAGTCAGAATGTATCCAGCCCTGCTTTACGTTCCAGGAGCTGCCCGGTGCTCTGAAGGGGTACGGCGGCAGAAGTGTGCTTCCAGAAGTTTGTCGTATGCCGCCTGGACGTCCAACTGCAGATTTGATCCGGGATGTCGGACAGCATCGCGTGCAGCACCACGCTCACCACGACTGTAACCGTCATCTGCACTTCACTCAGCACTAAATAAAAAAATAAGAATATTATAAGAATATATTATTAACATTAACT
>JAXIVH010000171.1:160000-200000 GCA_036785325.1 Urophycis tenuis | reverse complement strand
TCTGTGCATATTTTCTTGCACCTCTGAACTTTTGTCGATAAGCCTCAGGTACTAGCTCATATGCTTTTAGCACTGCAGTTTTTACCTTTTCGAAGTTTTCACTATCGGTTGTAGACAAAGCAGAATAAGCTTCTTGAGCCTTCCCAGTTAACACACATTGCAGCAGCAAAGTCTGCTCAGAATCACTCAATTTCCTGTTTTTAGCCAACCTTTCAAACAGCAAAAAAAATGTATCTGGATCCTTCTCTGAAAACTTTGGAACCAACTGTAAGCCACCAGAGACATCAAAACGTGAGGAGCGTCCACCAGTTTCCCCTTGTGTACGCACTGAGGGATCAAGGATCTTACCCTCTCTGATCAACTCCATCCTGTAGTGTTCCAATTTTAATTTCTCCATTGTACGCTCTCGTTCCAAAGCCCATTCCTCACGCTCCAACTCATGTCTATGATTCAAAATTAACAACTCCTTTTGCTGTTCAAAAGTCAAACCTACCCCAGTTACAAGCTGCACATTTTCCACAGGCTGGTCAGGGAGACTACCCTGAGAAGAAACTTGAATCCTGTTCATCCATTTCTTTTACCCCAGCATCCAAAACCCCCAACTGAACCAACCTTTCCTTGATTACCCCAAAAATGCGGTCCTTACGCCCCTGACTAGGGATTTCAATGTGAAAATGCTCTGCTACTTTTTTCAAATGATCCTTAGTGAAGGCCTGCAGTTGATCTTCACTTGGACTCTTCACAAATTCCTCCACAGCAGACATCACACAACCAACCACAGTACAACACTGACCGGTGACACAACAAAAAAAAATCCCAAGACCCCACACAGTTTTACCTGCCCCAAACCTCAATAGCTACCATGCCACTTAGATAACTGCCACAAGCTTTTTTTTTTTTCAGCCCAGCCCAAAAGCCACCATGTGGAACATCCTTTCCCCTGGCTGTCTACCTAACCCTAGTCTTCATGCAATAGCGGCGGTGGGAGATTTAAACACAAAGCCCAATGACTCGGCCAGGCAACCAGCAAGCTAGCGACCTACCTAGACAGTCATGGAGGTGTCCCCTCAGCAAAATGCTCTGGCCACACTACTGCACAAAAAAAATAAACTAAAACAACAAACACCGAATCCAGAGATGGATATCGTTCTAATACCTACTAGGAAAGGAGTTCCACAAACAAGGCTGGTTTTAAATTTGCAGACCAGGGCAACACAAAATGAAAAGCAGTTTCTCAGTGCAGGTAGCTACCACCTTACCGGCAGGATCAACTGGGAGCCCTGAACCTCAAATCACCCTACTCTGACATGCTTAGAGTACCATCCCTGTGTGTAAGACTCTCTCCAATACTATGCATTTCAGCCTACAGCTGCCAAACACTAACAAGTATCATACAAACAGAGGATCCAAAATCCCGGACGAGCCCCCATTTTTTTTTTTTTTTTTTTTTTTTTTTTTATATTCAAGATTTTTATTCGTTGACGTCCAGATTTTTCAACATCATTGGTATTGCAGTGATATTTCAGGGAAAATAGTATTATGTGGGCAAAAAAATAAGTTGTTGAGATGGAAAGACGTCCCATCTCTTCTGAATCCAACCGCATTTGACCGGTACCTAAACCGTCACACTGTGTACACTGACTTCAAAAGAATATTTAGTTATCGGCCAACCTGAGCTACAAGCAAATAGTAGAAGTAACAACATAACCAAAAATATACATGTGCTGTGGTGATACTGTCATTCCACAGCAGTGAAGGAAGATTTATGACAGGACAAAACTCAGTAGAAATAGCAGCAGTACATATCATTTACATAAAAGGCAGAAAGTATAATGTCTGAATATCAATGTTCTATAGGTTTTATATCAGTGTCTTGTGGTAGTGACTGATCTTTTTTTTCTATATGCAATATTCGCCCATGAAGACAAGCATTAAGGGGGCATTGTAAGGTGTTTGTTGTGAGGGGGATTTGATAGGAAACAGGTAGATAAGATACAATTCAACATTTCCCAAGATGGGTGCAATGGCAGATTTTGTCCTAAATCAGTCCTCCTTAAACAATGAAAACATTTAAAGGCAAAACATAAAAAGTGCAGACAAATGGTTCAGACTGGCATTAGTCTGATTTTCCCTCTTTGGCTTTGACCACCTGCCCATGGTAGTCACAGACCACCTCACCAGCCTGAAATCTCCGAGTGGCAATGACGCCATTGCCCTTCCCTTCAATTTCAGTCACAAGAAGTCCTTTCCACTTCTGCGTTTTGGTGAGGTGCTTGATCTGTTTGGAGTCCATGGCCATGGACACAGATCCTGAGGGCTTCCAGTCCTTGATGATGCGGGCAGCGGAGGGGACGTTGCTTTTCCAGCCCTGCTTTTCGACCCAGGAGCTGACCCGGTTCTCTGAAGGCAGGCGTCGGCAGAAGTGCGCTGTCAAGAAGAAATTAAAGGTGTCGTTAGTTAAGAAGACTATCGCTGACAACTTTGACTAATGTACATAGCATTGTTACTTTGTAAAAATGTTATTAAATATTGTCAAGAAAAAAAAAATACTCACCGAGAACATGCTTGACATGCAGTCTCATCTGCGCCTTCAGCCAACGCTCGTACAGCTTCCGATGGAACTCGGGTGATGTCTCTGAGCGTGCGGTCTTATCCGGCGCCTCCGCATCCAGAGTGACCGGGTGCGTTTCCAAGAGCTTATCGTATGCCGCCTGGACGTCCATCTGCAGATTTGATCCATGCTGGCGGGCAGCATCCCGTGCAGCACAACGGGCACCACGACTGGAACCCTCATCTGCATCACTGCACTCAGCACTAAATAAAAAAATAAGAATATTATAAGAATATATGTATATATAATATATTGTGGGTTTGATTATGTTTACAAATTGTTGATTGTCTTAATTGTGTTGACAAATATAAAACATGCTTACCTTGAGCCACCAGCCAGCATAGCCAGCAGCTGACTGGCCCTCACAATATTGCATGACTGCTTCATGCGGTAATGTTTTTCCACCGTTGCAGTTGAATGCGTGAGGTAGTCAGCCACCAGGGACTTTTCTGCATCAGTCATAGTCTTGGTGGCCGTCTCAAAGACTCGCCGTGCCAACTGGCTGGTAACTGGCTCGATGCTGTATCTGAAATGCAAGTTTAAACAGTAATCTACCTCGAGGGATGGTTTCTGGGGGTCCATGTAATACAGGAACCTTGCAACATTTTGAACCTAAAAAAGAAAAACAGGTAAAAATCTCACGTCACTTACTCAAGCTAAGTTTTACAGCAAATGAGGTGAAATCTCCCCAACTAAGGAGGCTGTGACAGAATTTAGTTACTGTTCTGATTGCACCAAAGGCATGAAACTACCTTCAACACACAAATTAATCACATTATGTCCTCAGCCTTCCTCTTCCTCCTCTTCCTCCCCCTTTACTGTGTGCCAGTTATGAGTCATTCACCTCTGAATAGATTCATTAGCATGGGCCATTGTGGCCATTCATTTGGGCCATTGTGCCCAAACAACCCATTCACATCTTGACCCTGCAATACTTTCAGAAAAGATGTTGGAAATCCCTCCATAAGAAAAGACAAAATCAGGAGAGGTTTCACTCTGACTTTATAAGTTTTAAACTTATACTAAACAGTTTATAAAGAACAGTAACTCCAATTCTGTCCTCCGGCCTTCCTTCCCCACCATTCAAATAAATAAAATATTTTTTACTCACCTCCTGTTTAAAATTGTCGTTGTTTAGGTCTTTTTCCAGGTACGTGCCAAAGTCCTTCAGCAACGGATTGTCAGTGGAGTGCCTTTTGTAAAGGCCCTTCTCTGCCATGAGCTTCCTGGACGGGTTCTTCCACTGCACCTCCTGGTCACTGCAATGTGGAAACATTGTTGTTGTTGTTATAATAGTGCATATTTTTGATTCATGTGACTCACAATCAAAAACAACCATCATCAGTGACGCTGTAAAACTGAGATTCTCACCACTGAAAGAACTCGCCGCTGCTCACAGATTCAGCCTGCTCACTCTCGCCAGTCTCAGGAGCTGCAGCGCCGGATGGCTGTGTAGCTGGGGTGATGGTGGAAGGCCATGTGTTGGCATTAGGCAGTTGTGGGGGCATGTCGGTCACAACCACGTGGCGACGGTGTAGCTCCTCAAGCAACCTTTCAATAAACAAAAAAAAAAACAATTTAGATTTCATGTTCATAAATGTCAGACAGAGTAAACAAAAAGTGATGTTTAAAAAAACAGATTGAAAAGACCTTCCATCAACCTGCAACGTGGATTGGCGTCATCAAAAATCTGGCGAAGGAGGACGTAACTAAACACCCTGCCAGATGCCAGAATCTCATGGACTTCCTTTTTTGCTTTGTCCACCACTTGGGCAATGGCCCCTGGTGGCCCTTGCTTCATGCAGACCCTGCGCAGATGCACTGACAGGGTTGCCTGGGTTTTCAGGCACACGGGGAACAGCAGAAAGTGCCTGTTGGATTCACTTGGGATAGAAAAATACATTCTTTGTTTAATTAACTTAACCGTACTTAACTGTAAGACCCGGATACAGAAAAACGCAAAAAAAAAAAAAATTCAACCATTCAGATGTTGTTGTAGGAGGCCTTTGGGGGGGAAAATGGAGTGTTTTCAAAAAATGTATGTTTTAGTAATTTTTTACGGAAATGTTGTAATATTGCAACGTTGGGCTTAATGGGGAGCAGAATCTCCTATTTCCACTCATTGTCTGAACAACAGTACAGAACTAAGGATTCATTTGCAGGGTTTTGCTTTTCCCAAACCAGCATATAGCATGAACAATAATCTTAGTCATGTTGTTATGAAGTGTCATTTATTCAAACAACAAGTACTTTGACAGTTATTTACATTATTTACATTATAAGTTGCAGTCAGTTGCAGTGATAGTCCCAGAAGCAGTTCTTGTCCTCTGAAAAGCAGAGGCGGACATACAATTTATTGCATTGGGTATTAGTATACCCTTTACTGCAATGTCTGCAGCGTCCTCTTGTTGTCTTGCGTGGAAAGTGTCCAGTGAGATCTCTGCGCACATCCAGAGGGGGATGTGTACATGTTTTTTTGGAGGAGGGACCGCTTGGACTCCCATCTACAAGGATGGTCTCTTTCCAGCATCCAAAGGGCTCTTTGCTCTGCTTGGGCTCCTGTTGCCTGCAGATGGTCGTCCTCTCTTTGGAGTTTTGGATGCTGTGCCCACCTGATTAGAAAAAAAGAATAAATATATCAATTCATATACATCTCAAATATGCATGAAGATACCAGTCAAATATATCACAAACAAGGTAAATAGCAGAAATAGATAATTACCAGAATGAGAGAGGATGCAAGCTGTGCCTGGAACATTCTCATGTTATTGTAGACTGTGATTATCATCTTAATAGGAATGCATGTAGCCCCCATCTTACAACCACACCTTACATTCCTGAACATTAGCACCTGTTCCAGAACAATGCCACAAGTGCACCAGGAGCATCCCCCACAACTGCTTTGACTATGAATTGATAGGAGCATTTTCATATCAATAGAGACTAACAAAGGCAAAACAAAGGGCACACATGCACAAACAGAATTTATTTGGTAAAAAGTCCTGCAGTCTGTGATAAGGAGAAAATATTGAGAGTGTAAGAGGTGGTTAAAAATCATTAAAAGTAAATTCAAATGTTTAGATAAAGCAATATATCTTTGCACTTTAGTTTCTTATACAATAAAATATGTAATCCAATATATGGCTAAGGCTAGATTGTGTAAATCATGTGTTGTTTAAAGTTATATTGTAGAAATTTTAATTGAAGTTCCTCTCAAGACATTCCTCTCAGAAACAGGGCTGTTTTGACTACCACTCTGACCCAACGTTGTAATATTGCAACACTTATAAAACAAGCTCTAAATAAAATGTAGGGCATATTTTCCACAAACACTACCTATGTTCATGTTCTAGACACTGTAATAAACACAAAAAAAAATATTCAAAGCATTTTACTTACTTGAATCAGATTAATCCAGTCCAATAAATCGAAGGGATGTTGCTCGATCAAAAAATTGGAAGTTGTGTGAATTCTTGACCCAACGGCGGGCGTTATATACAAATGTTGGATCCAATCGCATTGTGAGAACAAACAATAGGACCAAATGATCATGTTAATGTCATTTTAACCAAAAAAAAAAAAAACATTTTGAGGTTTTTTGGGGATAACCAAAATTGTTGTAATTCTGCAACACTGGGTCTTAATTAATATGAGAGAGAGAGCTCAAGAAAAGGGTTAGGGTTAGACCCTGCGCAGATGCACTGACAGGGTTGCCTGGGTTTTTAGGCACACGGGGAACAGCTGAAAGTGCCTGTTGGATTCACTTGGGATAGAAAAAGACAATCTTTGTTTAATTAACTTAATATGAGAGAGAGAGCTCAAGAAAAGGGTTAGGGTTAGGATTAGGAGCTGAAAACAAAGAGAGATTATATGCTCAAACAATGGGACAAGCCCACCCACATTTATTTATGACGTGGGCGGGACTTGTGGGTCAGTTATTCAAGCTGAGTGGGGGGTGGGCTAACATGTGATTGACTCTAACTCTGACAAACTGTGATCTTTAAAGTTACTTTTTTATTTTTTAAGTTATTTCTTCTGCACTAAATTAACCTTATAACATTTTTAAAATAAACTTTTAACCACTGGAACTTATTACAGGTAAAAATCTCACGTCACTTACTCAAGCTAAGTTTTACAGCAAATGAGGTGCAATCTCCCCAACTAAGGAGGCTGTGACAGAATTTAGTTACTGTTCTGATTGCACCAAAGGCATGGAATTACCTTCAACACACCAATTAATCACATTTTAACTTTTCAAGTTTTAAACTAGTATGTATAAATCTTATAAAGAACAGTAACTCAAATTCTGTCCTCCAGCCTTCCTTCCCCACCATTCACCTGACAAAATCTGGAGAAGTTTCACTCTGACTGAGTAAGTTTTACACTTATAATATACGTTATTACATGTTTAATGTTTAAAGGTGTCATTTCAGGACTCAGTGGTCAATAGTAACTTTTAAAATTCAGTAAACAACTTCACTGATTACAGATGACACTCACAGGTCACTTAGTTACTTTTTTAATTTTTAAAGTTATTTCTTCTGCACTAAATTAACTTAATAACAATTTAAAATAATCTTTTAACCACTGCAACTTATTACAGCTAAAAATCTCACGTCACTTACTCAAGCTAAGTTTTACAGCAAATGAGGTGAAATCTCCCCAACTAAGGAGGCTGTGACAGAATTTAGTTACTGTTCTGATTGCACCAAAGGCATGGACCTACCTTCAACACACCAATTAATCACATTATGTCCTCAGCCTTCCTCTTCCTCCTCTTCCTCCCCCTTTACTGTGTGCCAGTTATGAGTCATTCACATCTGAATAGATTCATTAGCATGGGTTGGGCACATTGTGGGCGGAGCCCCATTCACACCTTGACCCTGCCTTGCTTTCAGAAAAGATGTTGGAAACCCCTCCATGTGAAAAGATAAATCAGGAGAGGTTTCACTCTGACTTTATACGTTTTAAACTTATACTAAACAGTTTATAAAGAACAGTAACTCCAATTCTGTCCTCCGGCCTTCCTTCCCCACCATTCAAATAAATAAAATATTTTTTCCTCACCTGTTTAAAATTTTCGTTGTGGAGGTCTTTATCCAGGTACGTGCCAAAGTCCTTCAGCAATGGATAGTCCAGAGAATGTCTTTTGTAAAGGCCCTTCTCTGCCATGAGCTTCCTGGACGGGTTCTTCCACTGCACCTCCTGGTCACTGCAATGTGGAAACATTGTTGTTGTTGTTATAATAGTGCATATTTTTGATTCATGTGACTCACAATCAAAAACAACCATCATCAGTGACGCTGTAAAACTGAGATTCTCACCACTGAAAGAACTCGCCGCTGCTCACAGATTCAGCCTGCTCACTCTCGCCAGTCTCAGGAGCTGCAGCGCCGGATGGCTGTGTAGCTGGGGTGATGGTGGAAGGCCATGTGTTGGCATTAGGCAGTTGTGGGGGCATGTCGGTCACAACCACGTGGCGACGGTGTAGCTCCTCAAGCAACCTTTCAATAAACAAAAAAAAAAACAATTTAGATTTCATGTTCATAAATGTCAGACAGAGTAAACAAAAAGTGATGTTTAAAAAAACAGATTGAAAAGACCTTCCATCAACCTGCAACGTGGATTGGCGTCATCAAAAATCTGGCGAAGGAGGACGTAACTAAACACCCTGCCAGATGCCAGAATCTCATGGACTTCCTTTTTTGCTTTGTCCACCACTTGGGCAATGGCCTCTGGTGGCCCTTGCTTCATGCAGACCCTGCGCAGATGCACTGACAGGGTTGCCTGGGTTTTCAGGCACACGGGGAACAGCAGAAAGTGCCTGTTGGATTCACTTGGGATAGAAAAATACATTCTTTGTTTAATTAACTTAACCGTACTTAACTGTAAGACCCGGATACAGAAAAACGCAAAAAAAAAAAAAATTCAACCATTCAGATGTTGTTGTAGGAGGCCTTTGGGGGGGAAAATGGAGTGTTTTCAAAAAATGTATGTTTTAGTAATTTTTTACGGAAATGTTGTAATATTGCAACGTTGGGCTTAATGGGGAGCAGAATCTCCTATTTCCACTCATTGTCTGAACAACAGTACAGAACTAAGGATTCATTTGCAGGGTTTTGCTTTTCCCAAACCAGCATATAGCATGAACAATAATCTTAGTCATGTTGTTATGAAGTGTCATTTATTCAAACAACAAGTACTTTGACAGTTATTTACATTATTTACATTATAAGTTGCAGTCAGTTGCAGTGATAGTCCCAGAAGCAGTTCTTGTCCTCTGAAAAGCAGAGGCGGACATACAATTTATTGCATTGGGTATTAGTATACCCTTTACTGCAATGTCTGCAGCGTCCTCTTGTTGTCTTGCGTGGAAAGTGTCCAGTGAGATCTCTGCGCACATCCAGAGGGGGATGTGTACATGTTTTTTTGGAGGAGGGACCGCTTGGACTCCCATCTACAAGGATGGTCTCTTTCCAGCATCCAAAGGGCTCTTTGCTCTGCTTGGGCTCCTGTTGCCTGCAGATGGTCGTCCTCTCTTTGGAGTTTTGGATGCTGTGCCCACCTGATTAGAAAAAAAGAATAAATATATCAATTCATATACATCTCAAATATGCATGAAGATACCAGTCAAATATATCACAAACAAGGTAAATAGCAGAAATAGATAATTACCAGAATGAGAGAGGATGCAAGCTGTGCCTGGAACATTCTCATGTTATTGTAGACTGTGATTATCATCTTAATAGGAATGCATGTAGCCCCCATCTTACAACCACACCTTACATTCCTGAACATTAGCACCTGTTCCAGAACAATGCCACAAGTGCACCAGGAGCATCCCCCACAACTGCTTTGACTATGAATTGATAGGAGCATTTTCATATCAATAGAGACTAACAAAGGCAAAACAAAGGGCACACATGCACAAACAGAATTTATTTGGTAAAAAGTCCTGCAGTCTGTGATAAGGAGAAAATATTGAGAGTGTAAGAGGTGGTTAAAAATCATTAAAAGTAAATTCAAATGTTTAGATAAAGCAATATATCTTTGCACTTTAGTTTCTTATACAATAAAATATGTAATCCAATATATGGCTAAGGCTAGATTGTGTAAATCATGTGTTGTTTAAAGTTATATTGTAGAAATTTTAATTGAAGTTCCTCTCAAGACATTCCTCTCAGAAACAGGGCTGTTTTGACTACCACTCTGACCCAACGTTGTAATATTGCAACACTTATAAAACAAGCTCTAAATAAAATGTAGGGCATATTTTCCACAAACACTACCTATGTTCATGTTCTAGACACTGTAATAAACACAAAAAAAATATTCAAAGCATTTTACTTACTTGAATCAGATTAATCCAGTCCAATAAATCGAAGGGATGTTGCTCGATCAAAAAATTGGAAGTTGTGTGAATTCTTGACCCAACGGCGGGCGTTATATACAAATGTTGGATCCAATCGCATTGTGAGAACAAACAATAGGACCAAATGATCATGTTAATGTCATTTTAACCAAAAAAAAAAAAACATTTTGAGGTTTTTTGGGGATAACCAAAATTGTTGTAATTCTGCAACACTGGGTCTTAATTAATATGAGAGAGAGAGCTCAAGAAAAGGGTTAGGGTTAGACCCTGCGCAGATGCACTGACAGGGTTGCCTGGGTTTTCAGGCACACGGGGAACAGCTGAAAGTGCCTGTTGGATTCACTTGGGATAGAAAAAGACAATCTTTGTTTAATTAACTTAATATGAGAGAGAGAGCTCAAGAAAAGGGTTAGGGTTAGGATGAGGAGCTGAAAACAAAGAGAGATTATATGCTCAAACAATGGGACAAGCCCACCCACATTTATTTATGATGTGGGCGGGACTTGTGGGTCAGTTATTCAAGCTGAGTGGGGGGTGGGCTAACATGTGATTGACTCTAACTCTGACAAACTGTGATCTTTAAAGTTACTTTTTTATTTTTTAAGTTATTTCTTCTGCACTAAATTAACCTTATAACATTTTTAAAATAAACTTTTAACCACTGGAACTTATTACAGGTAAAATCTCACGTCACTTACTCAAGCTAAGTTTTTCAGCAACTGAGGTGAAATCTCCCCAACTAGGAGGCTGTGACAGAATTTAGTTACTGTTCTGATTGCACCAAAGGCATGGAATTACCTTCAACACACCAATTAATCACATTTTAACTTTTCAAGTTTTAAACTAGTCTGTATAAATCTTATAAAGAACAGTAACTCCAATTCTGTCCTCCAGCCTTCCTTCCCCACCATTCACCTGACAAAATCTGGAGAAGTTTCACTCTGACTGAGTAAGTTTTACACTTATAATATACGTTATTACATGTTTAATGTTTAAAGGTGTCATTTCAGGACTCAGTGGTCAATAGTAACTTTTAAAATTCAGTAAACAACTTCACTGATTACAGATGACACTCACAGGTCACTTAGTTACTTTTTTAATTTTTAAAGTTATTTCTTCTGCACTAAATTAACTTAATAACAATTTAAAATAATATTTTAACCACTGCAACTTATTACAGCTAAAAATCTCACGTCACTTACTCAAGCTAAGTTTTACAGCAAATGAGGTGAAATCTCCCCAACTAAGGAGGCTGTGACAGAATTTAGTTACTGTTCTGATTGCACCAAAGGCATGGACCTACCTTCAACACACCAATTAATCACATTATATCCTCAGCCTTCCTCTTCCTCCTCTTCCTCCCCCTTTACTGTGTGCCAGTTATGAGTCATTCACATCTGAATAGATTCATTAGCATGGGTTGGGCACATTGTGGGCGGAGCCCCATTCACACCTTGACCCTGCCTTGCTTTCAGAAAAGATGTTGGAAACCCCTCCATGTGAAAAGATAAATCAGGAGAGGTTTCACTCTGACTTTATACGTTTTAAACTTATACTAAACAGTTTATAAAGAACAGTATTCTGTCCTCCAGCCTTCCTTCCCCACCATTCAAATAAATAAAATATTTTTTACTCACCTCCTGTTTAAAATTGTCGTTGTTTAGGTCTTTTTCCAGGTACGTGCCAAAGTCCTTCAGCAATGGATAGTCCAGAGAATGTCTTTTGTAAAGGCCCTTCTCTGCCATGAGCTTCCTGGACGGGTTCTTCCACTGCACCTCCTGGTCACTGCAATGTGGAAAAATTGTTGTTGTGTAGTGTCCTACCGTTGTACACTGTGGCGGTAGTACGCATTCGGGAACCATTTCCGTACTACACAATGCGTACTAAGATAAGATAAGATAAGATATTCCTTTATTAATCCCCCTTAGGAGAAATTCACAGTGACCAGCAGTACAGGGGATAGATGTGCAGTAAGAGCCTGGCTAAAGTCAATACACAATAAACAATAAATTAGATTAAATACGAGCTCTTAAGTCAGGTCGGTGACGAATGAGAACCTGTATGCATACTAGTGTCCTCGATAGCTGTTTATAGTGCAAAAATGCAAAGTAGATAGATAGTGCAAATATGCGGAAAGTGCAAGGTGCAAGATGTGCAAATTTATACAGGTATTCCAGGTACAACATATGAATAGACCTGGAATAACAACGGCTAGGACACAGTCCAAGGTGTGTGGTGTGGTGTATGTGAATGTGAAGTTCAGTCCATTCCATTTGTCTTTTGTCTGGTGGTGTTGGAGCTTCCTGAGCCTGATGGTTGGTGGGATGAGGGAGCGCCCAAGCACTTTGAGGCACTTGGTTGAGTGAGCATGTGGCTGAACGTGTTCCTGAGTTGCTACAGTTGCTTCAGTTCGGCATAGTGAGGCTGAGAGGGTAGTTCCGGGTCACCAGCAGCTTTCCCCTTGTCCTTCTCACTGTCGCCGCCTCCACACAGTCCAGCTTCATCCCCACTGCAGAGCTCGCCGTCCTCCCTGGCTTGTACAGCTTCCTGGCACCACCGCTCCCAATGCTTCCTCCCCAGCACACGACAGTGAAGAAGGTGACACTGGCCACCGCAGGCTGGTTTAAAACTTGAAAAGTTAAAATGTGATTAATTGGTGTGTTGAAGGTAGGTCCATGCCTTTGGTGCAATCAGAACAGTAACTAAATTCTGTCACAGCCTCCTTAGTTGGGGAGATTTCACCTCAGTTGCTGAAAAACTTAGCTTGAGTAAGTGACGTGAGATTTTACCTGTAATAAGTTCCAGTGGTTAAAAGTTTATTTTAAAAATGTTACAAGGTTAATTTAGTGCAGAAGAAATAACTTAAAAAATAAAAAAGTAACTTTAAAGATCACAGTTTGTCAGAGTTAGAGTCAATCACAGGTTAGCCCACCCCCCGCTCAGCTTGAATAACTGACCCACACGCCAGATTTTTGATGACGCCAATCCACGTTGCAGGTTGGTGGAAGGTCTTTTCAATCTTTTTTTTTAAACATCACCTTTTGTTTACTCTGTCTGACATTTATGAACATGAAATCTAAATTGTTTTTTTTTGTTTATTGAAAGGTTGCTTGAGGAGCTACAGCGTCGCCACATGGTTGTGACCGACATGCCCCCACAACTGCCTAATGCCAACACATGGCCTTCCACCATCACCCCAGCTACACAGCCATCCGGCGCTGCAGCTCCTGAGACTGGCGAGAGTGAGCAGGCTGAATCTGTGAGCAGCGGCGAGGTCTTTCAATGGTGAGAATCTCAGTTTTACAGCGTCACTGATGATGGTTGTTTTTGATTGTGAGTCACATGAATCAAAAATATGCACTATCAAAACAACAACAATTTTTCCACATTGCAGTGACCAGGAGGTGCAGTGGAAGAACCGGTCCAGGAAGCTCATGGCAGAGAAGGGCCTTTACAAAAAGCACTCCACTGACTATCCGTTGCTGAAGGACTTTGGCACGTACCTGGAAAAAGACCGAAACAACGACAATTTTAAACAGGTGTCATGAGCTTTCTCTCTCAGCTCTGTTTGATCAGCCACACCTGTATCTACTCCTGCAATCATTAACCTGCCAGCTGCACTGCATTCCCTGTTCATCTCCCTCTGTATATAAGCCCTGTCTTTCAGTACCTCCTTGTCAGACCGTCTGCAAACCAGTACCTGTTACCCTGCCTGTCTTCATACGCCTCTGACTCTTACCTGTGATATCGGACCTGCTCAACTACGTCTTTGATCTTCTGCCCCGGTAACCGTGACCTGCCTTCTGCCTTATGACTACGAATACTGCCTAGCCCTTGCCTGTACCACTGCTAACATTCCATCTGCCAGCTTTCCTCTCCCTCGGCTGTGTGTGTCTTTACCCAGTGACTCCAGCCCATCATCGAGCCTGCCCTGGAACCCACCCCGCCATCTCAGTGAGACGCCACTCAGCTCTGGAAACACACCCATACACCCCCTTTCCCCAAATCCTTCAATAAACTGTTTAACGTGACGCTCTTGTGGTCCTCTTCCTGTTTGGTGTCTGACAACAGGAGGTGAGTAAAAAATATTTTATTTATTTGAATGGTGGGGAAGGAAGGCCGGAGGACAGAATTGGAGTTACTGTTCTTTATAAACTGTTTAGTATAAGTTTAAAACTTATAAAGTCCGAGTGAAACCTCTCCTTATTTTGTCTTTTCTTATGGAGGGATTTCCAACATCTTTTCTGAAAGTATTGCAGGGTCAAGATGTGAATGGGTTGTTTGGGCACAATGGCCCAAATGAATGGCCACAATGGCCCATGCTAATGAATCTATTCAGAGGTGAATGACTCATAACTGGCACACAGTAAAGGGGGAGGAAGAGGAGGAAGAGGAAGGCTGAGGACATAATGTGATTAATTTGTGTGTTGAAGGTAGTTCCATGCCGTTGGTGCATTCAGAACAGTAACTAAATTCTGTCACAGCCTCCTTAGTTGGGGAGATTTCACCTCATTTGCTGTAAAACTTAGCTTGAGTAAGTGACGTGAGATTTTTACCTATTTTTCTTTTTTAGGTTGAAAATGTTGCAAGGTTCCTGTATTACATGGACCCCCAGAAACCATCCCTCGAGGTTTTCAGGAACAGGACAAAAGCCAGACAGTTCATATGTGAGCTGTCTGAGGCTAAACTTAAACAGACCAGACTCAACTATCTCAAGAGCCTGAAAAGGTTGGTAGCATTTGGAGTTTTTTTTTTTTTCATATCATGTCAACACTTGTGTAGACAAGAACTTAATTGGGCTTAAATACATGTACATACTTAAATACTTGTACTTCCTCTGACAGATTCCTGGTGTACCACACCGTCAGCACCAACCTGAGGCATGACGATCGCACACTACATGAGGACTGCAAGGATTTTATTGACTACATTAGTTATCTTCAAAAAAGCTGCTCCAAGCAAGTGAGCAAGGAGATCACCCAAAAGAGGTAAGTGTCATTGTTTGCACCCATTTAACCGGATTAAACTACAGATATGTGAGCAATGTGGCACATTGTAGTATGAACACATAACCCTGTGTTCATCATTTTCATTTTTTTTTTTCATAGGCATGAGAGGTTGCTCGAAGAGAACCCACGGACGCCACATGACTGCTTGGCTGTGCTGAGGGCTGCAAAGGAGGACTTCTGCACAGTCATCGGCAAGGTCTGGCCAGATGACAGTGCCCTGGAGTTGACGGAGTGCACCTTCGTGGTATACTATCTCGAGGCAGTGGTGATCTTGAGGCACCTCCAGCGACCAGGCATGGTGGAGCACATGAGTGTGAGTATTATTGTACTCTGTTAGTACATTTCCCCTGACATTTTTGCAATTACCCTCATGAATTAATGTAATATCCTTGTTT
This sequence comes from Urophycis tenuis, assembly GCA_036785325.1. Classification (NCBI taxonomy): domain Eukaryota; kingdom Metazoa; phylum Chordata; class Actinopteri; order Gadiformes; family Phycidae; genus Urophycis; species Urophycis tenuis. The sequence continues at coordinate 184,613 of JAXIVH010000171.1, read as the reverse complement.
TGTGCAGGTGTGGGAGTGGAGTGCCAGGAAGAGAAATGAGTCAGGCCATGCAATTATTGGAGTGAAGACTGCTGCTCAACAAGTGGCCACGTTTGCCCTTTCACAGGAGGAGGAGTTGGTAAGTTCATCAATTTTCGTGTCAGAACCCGTCAGAACCTGTTCAATAGCAGAACATGTATCTTTATTCCTATTTTTCCTCTGCCAACAGTGGTTTGACATTTACTACACCCGGGTGCGGCCACAACTCCTAAGCTCCAAGAGGAGCAAGAATGAAGATGGGGAGGGTGACGAAAGATTCTTCATCTCCACCACGGGGAGGCCGATCTATAATGCCTCCAATGACCTGAACCGGCTGCACGCAAAGTAAGCTAACTATCATGATTAATTTCCCCTCCAATATGTACTTCTATTAATAGCTGTCTCAAGTGAGATGTCATATTAATGTACTGTTTAAACTTGCATTTCAGATACAACATCGAGCCAGTTACCAGCCAGTTGGCACGGCGAGTCTTTGAGACGGCCACCAAGACTATGACTGATGCAGAAAAGTCCCTGGTGGCTGACTACCTCACGCATTCAACTGCAACGGTGGAAAAACATTACCGCATGATAGTGGAGCAGATTACTGAGACAATCGTTCACTTGGTGATACAAGCACCAAATTTGGCACACAAGTACTTCATCACCTACTCTCTCAGAAAAGTACGTTATCCACTTGGGGGGAAAAAAATGGCCGCCATTTTTCAAGATGTCAGCCATTCGGAGTGGTTGTAAACTGTGTTTGAACTATATTTTGATTGAATTATCCTATTTTGATGATTTATATATCAAAACATATGTTTTTGAGTATGAGGAATCCAATTCTGCATTTCAAAAATCAAAATGATTGAATATTATTAAGAAACTAGAAGCACTCAGAGAGTGCAAACCTCCGCCAAGGCCATGGGGTCACTGATGCCATAACATCAACACGCTGATCCGGATCACCACCAAGATTTAATCACTTGTTTCTTTTGTCATTTCCAACAACTCCACAAAATTTCATCAAAATCCGTTCACAACTTTTTGAGTTATCCTGTTGACAGACAAACAAACAAACAAACAGACAGACAAACCAACGCGACCGAAAACATAGAGGTAAAAATGGGAATTAAATGAAAAAACACTCTGTGATGTCTAGGTACGTGACCACCTAATGTAGAGACGTGGACGTGGCTTATCTGGGTTGACCAGTGCATTAGAAATATGAATAAACTTTTCCGATTTATAGGAAAATGTTAACTTTGATTCTGGGTTTTACAAACAATGTGAAAAAAAACTGTTTGTTTTTTTTGGTGATACTTTGCACTGTTTCGCTTCAATGTATCCTCAATACCACCTCCATCATCCAATCTGGATGGGTCTAACCTGATGGGCAACAGATTGATTGTGGTATGTTTTTGGCTATCATGGAATAGCCGTCAGAACTACACTCATAACGGGTAGGGGGAGACTTCAACTCCTCTTTGGTATCTGTCTGACAGAGGCAACACTTCCTCCAGTCAGTTTTAGTGGTGCAACTCAATGGATTACTGGAAGACATCTTTTGTTATACGGTTAAAGGCCGAGGGTTTATCCTTTTACCACCCAACTGTACAAAACACGAAAGCACATTGAAATATGGGATGCAACTAGGTTTAGGTCCTGTGCAATCTGTACATCATCCAGTTAACTGGAGCCTGTCAAATCAGGTGCGGCTTGACCACAGGATTTCTATGAGTGATCATGGATGTTGCCCTTCAACTTCATGCAATATCTTCAGTGTTTCCCCAGGTTTACAGCTTTGAGGGGGCGGGGCTAGATAAAACCTATCATTTGTCCTGTGACAAAAGTAGGAGGGTCTGGGGGCATTCTCCCCCATAATAATGTTTTGAAAATATCCTTTTAAATAGTGTCCTCTAGTGGGTTTAAGGAAGAGAAATTAACACATTTAGATTTAAAATATAGCACAAAAATAAACATATTGATGAAATAAAAATAAAATAAAAATAAAATAAACTAAAATAAAATAAACATATCTGCTGAGATGGGTGCTACTGTAGCATAATTATTTCATTAAAAAGAGACAGATTAGTTGACTAGCCTGTTTCACAGTCACTGGAGACAGTTTCTAACCCTAACCCTTCCCAAAACGACTTGCATTCAACTGAGTGACATTGTAGGCTTACTTTAAAGCAACACTATACAACTCTTTTACCCTAAGAAATAGGGTTAGGGTTAGCGATTTTACCTTACAAAAACAGCTTTTAAAAAATGTTTAGTGTGGAGAATGAGCTTATCGCTACTGCCATACTGAGGTCAACAAGCAAATAACTGCACTATACAGTTTTCTGGAAGCGGCCCGGGACTACTCTCTGCCTGACTAGCGAGTAACTTATTTGCCCTCTTATTTGTCGTCTTGTTTTGTCTCGTGTTGCACTTGCTTGATGTTTGACTGTGTTAGGACAGTTATTGACTAACTAGTTCGTCATATTATCTAAGAAAGCTAATTTCAACAGGTTTCGCTAGTTTTAGTGGCTAGCATCTCGTTTGCGATTAGCTATTGCTGCATAATATTGCTTTAACTTACAAAGCATATGACATCATTGGCAGACAACAAGGTTTACAACAATATAATGGTAGGGGAAACACTGATCTTTGATCAGACAGCTTCCGAAAATGCTAATATTGAGTCACGTTATATTGAGACTTGAAAGCTGGCGGCCATATTGAAATTCAATTGACACTATTGAGTTCTTCCAGTCAGTATACATTCATTTTGATGTTTGGATCGTTAATTTATTTCTATTTATTCAAGTTCTACTTCAAAAACCTTTTTTTTGCATTTGACGAGGCGACCATCTTGAAAACTGGCGGCCATTTTGGATTTTCAGCTGGATAACGTACTTTTCTTAAATAGTACATCCTGGACATCATTTGTGCCAAATTTGTTGCTTGTATCACCAAGTGAACGATTCTGATGAAATATGGACTTAATCTGCTCCACTATGAAGCAGTCATGCAATATTGTGAGGGCCAGTCAGCTGCTGGCTATGCTGGCTGGTGGCTCAAGGTAAGCATGTTTTATATTTGTCAACACAATTAAGACAATCAACAATTTGTAAACGTAATCAAACCCACAATATAGTACATATACATATATTCTTATGACATTCTTTTTTTTTAATTTAGTGTTGAGTGCAGTGATGCAGATGAGGGTTCCAGTCGTGGTGCCCGTTGTGCTGCACGCGATGCTGCCCGCCAGCATGGATCAAATCTACAGATGGACGTCCAGGCGGCATACGATAAGCTCCTGGAAACGCACCCGGTCACTCTGGATGCGGAGGCGCCGGATAAGGCCGCACGCTCAGAGACATCACCCGAGTTCCATCGGAAGCTGTACGAGCGTTGGCTGAAGGCGCAGATGAGACTGCGTGTCAAGCATGTTCTCGGTGAGTATTTTTTTTTTCTTGACAATATTTAATAACATTTTTACAAAGTAACAATGCCATGTACATTATTCAAAGTTGTCAGCGATAGTCTTCTTAACTAACCAAACCTTTTCATTTCTTCTTGACAGCACACTTCTGCCGACGTCTCCCTTCAGAGCACTGGGTCAGCTCCTGGATCGTAAAGCAGGGCTGGAAAAGCAACATCCCCTCCGCTGCCCGAATCCTCAAGGACTGGAAGCCCTCAGGATCTGAGTCCATGGCCATGGGCCATGCGTCATTGCGACTCGGAGATTTCAGGCTGGTGAGGTGGTCTGTGACTACCATGGGCAGATTGTTAAAGCCAAAGAGGGCAAACAAACTCACGAGAGCACCAGTGAGGAGGAGACTGGATATATGTTTTTCTTCACTAACAACAAAGGGCAGCAGATGTGCATCGATGCACATTCGGCTTGTGAGTGCCACTCTGGAACACAGACTTTTGGGCGGTTGATCAACCACTCAAAGAAACAATTCAACTTAAAGCCCAGGCTTTATACTGTGGACAGAGATGGGGAGGAAACTCAAGTCATCCTTTTCTTAGCAAGCAGGACCATTGATGTTAATGAAGAACTGTTATTCCGTTACAGAGTGGGGACGTGGTCTTTTAGAGGAGAGGGCTTAAACCTCAGTTGGCTCTAGACATTCTACGACCAGCAGCCTGCCTTGCATTGGCCTGGAGCCTTAACCGTGTCCCAGTCCCGGGAAACAGATCAGGGCAAACCCCTCTCCTTTAATTGGCCAAGACAAGAAGGACTTGTGTGCTGTGGTTGTATACACTTATATACAGGGAGGGGAAGGTTACAGGGAGGGGGTGGCTACTCAGTTTGGGAGCCATCAGCACTAATGGTGAAACTCCCAGCTTGAGTAAGTGACAAATAGTGAAATATATTGTTGCATATTTGTAATTGCACTTAGTCATTTGTTGAGTAATGTTATTTGACTTGTAATGCGGAATGCGGAATGCGGAATGCGTTTGATCAAAACAAATAAAACATAAAATCACATCTGAAAAATAATTTAATTTCAAATATTATGTTTGGCTTACTACCCCCCGCCTGCAGCACACATTGATTCATACCCTAACCCTAAGTTTGAGCAGTCACACAATGTGTGGCTTTAGTGATAATAGAGTCTTTAAGTGACTAGCCCTTTCAATTATAGGTATAGTTCCAAATATCCACATGAAAACACATATATGTAGACTCTACAAAGATCATAAATCTGCACTGATTTGTAAATCCTTTTCTCACTAGAACTACCAGAGCGGTGCCATTTGGCACCTCTAACCATTTCTACCTTCGAAGCCCAAGCTGGTGCCAAATGGCGGGTGTGAACAGCCCAGTGTGTCACCATTGTTCTGTAAATAAGGCCATTACTCTCTACTCAGCGGGGGGGACACTAACAGACCTCAGTCACCTGAGGAAGTACACACAGTATGGGAAGACACAAAGCAGGTGGCTTTTTGAATGTATTATTTCTTCTGTGCACTTTATTATTATTATTATTATTATTATTATTATTATTATTATTATTATCTTATGTGTATGTATGCCTGCGTGTATGTATATGTATATGCGTTTGCATATATATGTGCATGCATGTATCTATGTGTATGGACAGATATGACATATCGATATATAGATATAGATATATGGATATGGATATGCAGATATATATTATTTGTATGTATGGTCTTGTGTGTGTATATATATATATATATATATATGAAACGGAAGGAGTATACATGACATTTCTATGAGGAGCCATTCAAGACATTCATTCTGACCCTCCCACATACATATATTCTTACTCTTACATACAAATATTCAGAGCAGCACATTCCAATCTAATGGCTGCATTTACATAAACAAAGGTGGGTAGTTGTAGCCTGATGAGATGCAAGTTACCACAGTGGTGCTTTTTGGCTCTCCTCTGGGCTTTCTAGTAGGCTAAGCAAAAGCTGGGTTTCTACATATATTTATGTCTGAAGAGTATATGCATGTGAGAGTGAGGATGTCTGTATATGAGAGCTAAAGTATGGCCTCCGCCCATGGGGGCCCACGGTGTGGGGGTCCACATAGACCTTTCACCAGCATCCATGGGGGTCCAAGCCGGTGTGGGGCCCTGGGGCCACCCCTGGCAGTGGCCCTGGCCCTCTAAGCCCATATGGGGCTCTGTGCCTGGGGCCTTTTCACATGGACCCAGGGTGGTGGTCCACGGTGGTCCTCATAGATATGTAACCCGCAACCATGGGGGACCAGGCCGGTGTGGGGCCCTGGTACCTGGCCTACCCCCGGTCAGTGGCCCTGGCCCTCTAGGCCTATATGGGGCTCTGGACCTAGGGCCTTTTCACGTAGGGCCTATAGGGTCCTGGCCCTATAGGCCCATAGGGGGCCATGCCCCCGGGGCCTTTTCACATGGTCCATGGTGGTCCACATAGATCCTTCACCCACAACCATGGGGGGCCAAGCCGGTGTGGGGCCCTGGGAACCCTGGGACCTGGCCTACCCCCGGGGGTCTGATGGGGACCTCCGCCCATCCGCCTTATCTACCAACTGTACTGTCCACCTCAATAATGATTACTATGTATGTATATAGGTTCTCATTTTTTCACCTGATCTGATTATGAGAGCTTGCATATAATTTAATCTTGTTTAGGTAAATCTATTCATTGTTTATTGTCTATAATCAGGTTTTTATCGCACTCCTCTATCCCTTGTACTGCTGGTCATTGTGAATTTCTCCCAAAGGAATATCTTATCTTATCTGAAAACAAGAAAGGGTCACATTTTCAGTAAAAACCAACCAACTTTATTCACTCAATGTACAAAAAAATTATTTACAAAGTGCAGCCAAAGCGTTTATGTGCCGGTGTTGATGATGGTGGTCAGTCATCCAGCCACTCGAGGTCAAGTCCTTCTCCCCGGAAAGACTTCCGGTTCGCCCCATAATCGAACCGAACCTCTTCATGGACTCCGATGTCTTTGGTGGCCTGGAACAGGAAGACATCCCTCACTCCTCCAGCCAAGTTCAACTTGCAGTGCAATGGCCTCACGTTGGCGTTCTTCCTGGAGTGATTAAGCTTCCTGCCAATGCTGTCTCGAGATGGGTGACACTCACAGGGGGAGGTCTGTGCGTCGATACAGAGGTCCCTGAAGAAGAAGAGGTAGCCCATCTCGTCCCGCATGGACTCCATCAGCTTGTTTCCCTCTGCTTTTGTGATTAACTTTCCATGGTAATCACAGAGGATGGAGCCTTTGGGAAAGGCTTTGGTGGCAACAACTCCTGTGGTCAAAAGAAGGTGACATTAGTGTGCTTGTCCATTATCAGATGTTAATTATCTCAGTGTTTGACTGCTGGATTAATGTTCTCCTGCTCACATGACATTTGTACGTACCTTGCCCTTTTCTGCCACCAAAATCCTTGATAGCCATGCCCGTCCACTTCTGGTTTTCCACCTTCCTGTGGATATTGGGGTCGCTCTCCACCTGCAGCCTCTTTGCTGGTTGCCACTTGGCCACTATGTCCTCAGGACGTGGAGTGTTGGAAGTCCAACCCTCGGTACTGATGATCTTGGCCACCTTGGCAACAGTCGGGGGGTGTCTTGAACATTGGGCTGTGAGACGAGAGAGAACATTTAAATTACACTTACTTTCCACACCTTTGATTTCTACGTTACTTTTTTGACAGCAGTGCTGTTTGTCATTTAATTTAACGATTGCATAATAAAGTATTTAGACTTACACAAGAGGGATTTCTGCCGCTTGACGTACTGCATGGCCTTCCACTTGTCGTAGAAGGGCCGTTCGGTCGAGAACCCAGCATCAGTCCTTTGCTTCTTGGTGGGCGGCTGGCCACTGGTTGTCACCGGGAAGTTCTGGATGAAGAAGGCAAAGTCTTTGCCTTCCTCTTCAGCCCAGTGTCCCCTCAGCCTCTGACCACTCCTCTTCTCTTCCCCTGAGTCATCAGAAGAAGAGCTGCAAGAAGGAGAAGATTTCATTGTTGAACACTCAGAAATGACCTTGGAAGAAGCTGTGAGAGAGAGAGAATGTTGTGTGTTTTGGCTAATGACACATACCGTCCAAAATTGCTGAACAGGGTGGCGGTGAACACGGTGGACTCTAGGGTCTTCATCCTGTAGTGTGTGTTGGCCACCGGCGTAGAATGGGCCAGGTAATGGGCCGCTGAAGCCTTCTGCTCCTCCGTAAAGGTTGTGCTGACTTGTGTCTCCACAACCCTTCGGATTTCCTGGCAGGTGATGTTTGGCAGGTTGTAGCTGCAATGGAGAAGAAATCTCAGATTACAGTCCCACTCTCAACCATGAATTCTTTCAGTTTCTTTTTGTTAACACAAAGTTGTATCATTTGAGCAATGTTATAGAAAGTAGAAAACCAGTATCTCTATATAATCTTTGTCTTCTCTCTCTGTACAGTACATATTAATATATACAGTATATATGTTAGTACGTGGGAGTCGGCTAATACTGACTGTTTGTGAAGACGCCTGAGGTCATTTGAGGCACTCCTGATGGGTCCGCCAGATCGAGACAAGAAAAACCTGTCCTTGTCATCCACATCATGCTGCATGTGAGTCGGCCGGACCTCATCAAAGTATCCCACCAGAAACTGTGTAGATAAGATGTGATATGAATTAAGTTAACCTGTTTATCCACCAAGGAGAAATTATTGAGAGAGCCATTGGTTATTCATGTTTAGTTATTCATGGAACTTACTGCAGATTCTTCCATGGTGAGGGCAAATGTGGCAATCTGCATGGTGGCCGTCTTATGCCTGCTGACCCCCACACACTCTCGCCCATTGACTGGTTTCCTGTTGGTCCACTCTGTCGCCTGGACATAGTGTGAATTAATGGCATGAACAAAGTAACCCTGTTCTATTTGAATCTGGAAATGCAATATTTTCTACTGATACTGAGGAAAATCTGTGGAGGGGGGGGGGGGGGGGGGGAAGTACTCACTGTCATGCCTTGCACTGCTCCTGGTCGCTGAAAGTGTTTCAGCATCAGAATGGCCTCGCAGAAGTATCTGTAGAGAGTCTTCTGTTCTTCACCCACATACGCTTTATCGATGATCATGCCAAGGATGGCCAGCATGTGGTTCTTGGCCTCCCGCATGACTCTCTGGCAGTCATGGACAGTCAGCTGGCGGTTGATAAATCGGTCGTACCTTGAATGATAAGATAAAACAAAACACCAATGAGGTGGAGAGAGTTAGCGATTTTTCGGCATCACATAATCCTGGCAGCCTTCCAAGTACTGAGCAGGGAAGAGGAGAGTAGGGAGATTAACAACTCACCTTTTTTTGCAAGTATCTTTGCTGAGGGACTTTACCACTGGCTTCCTCAGGGTGTTGAGCAGCTCAATGTACCGCTGGCACTTATTGTAGAAGTCTGCATCTGTTGAAGCAAAGTCCAGACGAGTCTTTAGGTATTTTACAAACCGGATCATATGTTTGATATAATTGATAATGGTGGCTGGGCCCATTTCTGCGCTCTTAAGCCTGTTGAGGAAGTCCTGGCTCTCTTGGCTCTTCACCAGAAAGTCCATGTTGACCTCATCACCACTGGGATGGATGAACCAGAGCATCCTAGAGACATTGTCTACCTGTGATGAAAGAGAGAAGAGAAGTGTGATTTGATGATGCAGAGGCCCAGAAGTCCACTGGACAATTGTAAGAGGGGCATGAAGCTATGCTTTATAATGTTTAGATTTCAATCTTTGTGTGAAACTTGAAACCAAAAAAAATACACTCCCCCTGCTTAAGCTGTTTCTACATTCTAAATAGATCTGTGGTTCAAAATTGATCAGCTATGAAACCACAATGATCAGGTAAAAAGACACACAAAGAGCTGCAGTTTGTGTGTGTGTGTGTGAATGTCTCAATGGGTGGGCCACACTATAGAGATGCTAATGAGCCTGCAGGCTGCAGCACGGAGAGCAGAGTAAACTCTGCCCTGCTACAGTCAGTACGTTTACATGCAGCAAGAAATTCAAATTTCTAATCGTATAAGACATCGTTCGGACTTTTTAAGTGCATGTAAACACCTTAATCCGACCTACTACGGACCTACTTCGGACATCTCAAAATCGGATAACACCTGGATAATTCGTTCATGGTCGGACTTTTAACAGCATGTATACTCAGCAATCGGATCTGAATCGGATTTTGCATTCTGCGCATGCGCAGTGCCATTCTGCACATGCGCAGCGCCACATAGCGTCCAGAGTCAGCCCATGCTCCGGCTGTTAATCCGATTGTCTGAACGGCATGTATACTCGGACAAGTGATCCGGTCTTACGCATGTCATTATCTGATCCGATCAGAAATTCGAATTTCTTGCTGCACGTACTGAGTGAAAGTTAAATCTTACTTTTTTTATATTCTTAGCCTTTGCACCTTACTTTTTTTTAAGTTATTTATTGAATTTCAACACATTTTAGACCTTACCTCCTGTTGGCAGTTTGGTACTTGCAGCGAGTCTCTCAGGTACTGCTTGAACCCAGTCAAAATTGCAGTTTCACGCGGAAACTTTTTATAAAGACCCATCTGCTGCATTTTGCCCCGGACAGATGCCCGGTATACAGGGTCGGTGTCCCTGAGGAAATGAAAGAGAAAATGACCTCAAAGGAAGTTACCAATGATTACAGCCAAAGATCATTGATTAAACTCATGTGTTGAGTGAGGTAATTAACTTACTTTTGCCAGGTTGAGACACTTTGACCGACATCCTCTCTGCAACCAGAAGAACTGGTGGCCTCCCCATTGCCACTGCGGTCGCCTTGTGTGTTGCCACTGGCCGGGATGGCAGCCTGCCCAGTGGCAGGTTCAGCTGAGGCGGCTGGTGGCTCAATGCTGACGTTAAGATCTGCGTCCTGGGGGGCATTGGTGACAAAGAAACCCCTGGAAAGAAGATCTTCCAGAAGAGCCATTATGGAAGTCCTGTCCGGGTATCGCTTGCACATCTCTGCATAGTCCCAGTTTCTGCCTTGGCGGGTCCAAGACTTCATGGAATTCTTGGCCCTCTGCAGCTCTTCCTGCCTTTCTGCAGCTGACCTGTTCTTCATGCAGGTCCTGGCCAGGTGGGCAGGCAGAGTGCCCTGGGGTTTCTGGCACAGCAGGCAGTGGATGATGCGACGGTCCGCCTGGCTGGGAAAAAAGGATCTGAAGTAGACAATGTGGGTCAATGTGGGTCAAAAGGTCACACCCCAGAGAGACCCCAGAAAGCAGACGAATCAACTGGTGAAAACAAATTGAAACTTACTTCTGTGCAACGTGGTCAGCCATTTTCCTCAGCAAAAAAATCACAGAGAGTAGAAAAAGTATCGAAGAAAAGAAAAGAAAAAAACTTTTCAAAAAGCAAAAAACTTTGAAAAAAAGGGTTTTCTTCAGAGAAGTCCTCAGGTTGGTCAAACGTGTCTTCCAAAGTGGCAGAGGTGTTCTGTGAAAGGAGAATCCAAAGCACAATGAATATGTGTAATTTACCTGCAGTATAAGGGAGCGAGTACACATGCATTCCTGTGTGATGTCACAGCCACACAGACCAATCAGCTTCAGGCAGTTTAGCACCTAGCCGTACGGCCACTTGGCAACACAAAACATGTGGCCAGTGTCATTAGCATGTGCAGAGAAAGGGGTGTTCTGAGACATCAGTTATCCCCCATCTACAATGCTGCACTTTCAGCCATTCCCAGGAGGGTGAACAATAAAGGCTGCCCAAAACAAACCTCAAGTGGCTCTATGGAACTGAACGACTGTCGTTCACTGGTAACTGCACATCATACCTAACGACTGTCATTCTCCAGTGGCCCCACCCACCCCTAATGATCATCTTCCACCAAGATGACTCACAGGCCCCAAACAATGGTCAGGTGAAGCTACACTAATGATCTATTGTTTTAGGAGTTTTGTGGGTGGACTCCTCCACTGAGGTTAAATACCTGGGTCTAACTCCACTGTCTGTCAGACTAGTGCGGACTAGTCATACTGATGCGTTACGAACTGATGAAGCCGCTTGGATAAGAGGCGAAACGTCTTCACAGACAAATCTAAGTCCAGTTGCGTTCGATTTAACTGTTGGCCGGATTAAACATGACCTGGATGAATGAGAACATTCATAGACTTAGAGAAAGGGGTGTTACTTTTGTATCTCTAAATTGGCTTCATGCTTTTCTATTTTAACCAAATTACCCATGTGAACGAGAAGGTGTCTTGCACCTCCGCCTCACAAACGGGATGGGACGCCACCCAGGAGTTTTCCATTGGAGAAAGCAGGAGGCCATTCAGCGAATTTACGTGCAAAAGATTGTGTAGGTTTATTTACCGTGCTACCGTGGAAACAAAAAAAAAGGAAAACAAAATACAACAGCAATACAACTCTATTTTGGGCAGACAGTCAAAACACAGCCTCTCAGCAATCTGACGTAACCCACACTGTCTACCCCTCGTACCTGGTCTCCCCACTAGCTTTAAATAACCCTCCCAATGAGCTACTAATTGGGAGAGTCCACTAGGAGAGGTAACCCCTCTAAATGCATAATCATGATCATGGATATAACACATGGATTCAATATCACAACATCACCCATAATGCACACAAATCCCAATAAACATTTCCATACTCTTACCATACTCTTAAAATACATCACCTAAGTAAAAAGAATACACACACAATTATTCCCGCCAACTAACCACCCCCGCCGTCAGCCAACCCAATTACACTGTCCCGGGACAGGCAATAAGGACCTGGCGCCAATGTGGCACGCGTTTCCACACGGACCAGTTTGCGGACGGACCTGAATACTGGCAGTCGACTAGTGAGTGTGGTGTGTGGTAATGTAGTGTATTTATTGTTAACGGAGTGAAAATGTGTAGCGCAACCAGTGGGTACCTCACTGTTCGCTGTGTTGTTGATAAATAAATGTTGTTAACTGAACCGATGTGTGTTGTGGTTGTTTGTAGCCGTTAGCTTACCCGATATGTATTGCATGATGGGAAATGTAGTGTATGTAATGGCAAGAATGAAGGCGATCAAGCCCCCAAGGTTCAAAATGCTCCAGAAAGAAACTCTCTGTGATGGTGGTTACCATGGACCCAGTGTCCACCAAACAGTCAGTGGTAGCTCCCCCAATGGAGACATTAACATGTGGACAGGGAGCAATTAGGCCAGCTGCCACATCTGGCTGTGAGCCTGTAGGTTCCTCAGCTAAGCTTTGGCTCTGCAGCTCAGCGGGCTTCCGTTTTCCTGTGGCTGAAAGGACTGAGGGGGCATGGCTGCATTTGGATCAACGTTTGGGCCAGCATTAGCACGTCAACGAGGGTGGACCCTCTCAGGGTTTCTAGGAAAGTAGCCCGGTTGCCGATAGCCCCGGCCACTCGCAGTGCGAGGTGCCGGGGCTGGAGCGGGCGGGGCCTGCAAGGAAGCGACTGCCTGAGCAAGGCTATTCAGCTGCTCCTGTTGCTGTTTTAGGAGATCCATTAGCTCACCCAAACCTGGTGGCTGGGTAACAGCCGGAGGGATTGGCTGGGGAGTGACCTGAGGGGCCGGTTGGGGGCGGCCCTGCACTCCATATTGGAGGCCATAAGCCGTGGGCAATGAAAAGCTACGCGCCCTAGCTCCTCCTGGTAGACCTTCTCTCTCCCATCTCATCGCTTCGCTACGCAGCTCCAACAGGGTACAGTCAGGTAGACGACGGACCACGACCACCCGACGGACTGCTTCAGCTCATGCTACATGCTCTACAAACTGATCCCTCGGGAGGACACCGGCGTTGGGCATCCCACCCGGTGCATGTTGCTCAACTTGGGCCATGAGGGCCATAAGAGCTAAGGAGAACTCCTGAAATGACTCCCCTTCCTGTTGGTGGCGAGAAAAGAACGCCTGCTGTAGGGTAACATGAGACGGGGTGCCCTCATACAGCTAAGATGGCAATGACCTGAGCTGGGTCCCTACGCTCTCTCTCTCTCAGAGCAAAACTTAATTTCCTGCTTTGCTTCTCCTTCTAGGTGGTCATATAGAAATAAGGCTTGATCTGCAACAGAAAGATGGCGGGCCCGCACACATGCCTGGACTTCCTCCACCCATTCAACAACACCCATGCCTGTCTTACCATTAAACATGGGACATTTACGGTCCCTAGGGATCACTACCAACCTCTCTGTAACAGCAGCAGCAACACCTGCCGTGGAGCCAGAAGACGAAGCCGCGCCGCCAAGGCCCGCCACAGGCGCAGCGGCCTCCCGCCGGAGCCGCTCATTGTCCGCCTTAAGCTGTGAGATCAAGTCCCTGAGCTGCTGCATCTCGTCACTATCCATCCTCACCTGAAGACACTCGAGAAGGTGCTACCAAAAATAGAATGGTGGATTATGCACCGCTGCCTTGGCTCTACAACTACACAATCAACTAATTAAACAGAAAAAAAAATGATAACAAAAACGTCTCTGCCCCCTTTAAATGTGGTGATCCTGCCGACAACGCCAAGTATGTGACGAGTGGAGGGTTCTTTAATGTATGTTGCCAACAACGCCACCTGGGGAGTCGCGCCCCAGGAAATAGTTTGTTATTAGGATTGACTAAGGTCACACAGGTTCGAATCACCACGAGGGCAGAGACATTGTATGGAAAATTACGAAACACTTTATTTTTAATAACACAGCATATGAACATTCACGATCATAAAATGTGGAAGGTTTGTCGGTTTAATTGTGAAATTTGAAATAGGCCAAATAAGGAGTAGCTAAAGATAAAGGGGAAGACAGAGCTGGGGCTTACCACGGCGACCAAAATCAAGAAAAGGGGGTGAACCAAATACACCCGTGGCACACACGCACACACACACACACGCTCAGGGGGTGAACAAAACCCACCACCAGGGATGAGGTCGCCGCCTTGGGCCCACAGCACCTGTCAACAAAAGAAAAGCATAAAAATAGTTAAACCAGGCCTTACAATCAAAACTGACAATATGAAATCCACAACACTGATACGCACGCACACACACACACACACACACTGACAACCTTCCCAATTACAAATAAACCAATTGTAAATAAACCAATTGTAAATAAACAAATGTAAATAAACCAATTGTAAATAAACAAATGTAAATAAACCAATTGTAAATAAACAAATGTAAATAAACCAATTGTAAATAAACAAATGTAAATAAACCAAATGTAAATAAACTAAATAAACTCGGCCGATGAAAGAAGGCAAAAGGAAACCTAATTAAGTCAATAAAACATTAAAAGATTGCATAGGCAGCATAGAGTCAAAGGCGAGGTAAAGCCAAAGGCGATGTAAAGCCAAAGGTGATGTAAAGCCAAAGCAGCGGTGAGTCCAGTGACCGCGGCGACGGTTCAGGAGTACCGTCGGCCTCACCGGTACAGCGTCCTAGCGTGCCAGGGGAGGGACGCTCCAAGCTGCAGCGCAGAGAGTGATCATCACTATAGGTAGGAAATTGCTTACAGAAAAGAAGGCGGACAATGCCGACTTACCGACGGAGGCCGGACACACGCTCAGGAGAGCCCTCGGCAACGCAACCCGACTGATACCACCACAGCGCGCCACACTGCCACAGAGAGGAGGACCGCGTCACCATTACGCATCGCATTGCTGAATGGGAGGAGGAAAAGGCGCGGTGCGCACATTACCTGAGCGTGGTCACGAAACACTGTGTGCCTCTAAGGGACACACCGACCGGCACACGGGCATAACCAGCCACCTTCCTGACTCCGGTTGTTAACCCTGGCCACAGCCACCACGGCGTCAGCCGACCCGGAAGGAGAGAGAGAGCAAAGGGACGCGCCAGGTATGACCCCCCTCTATATCAGCACGGAGCGGCAAAGCACCGCCCATCAATCACCGCTCCAGCTGGGAAGGGGAGGGGGTTAACGGCGCTCCGGTCACATAAGCTTTAAATTGATGTGCATCATGTCTGAATTGTGAGGTTTGTAAAGAGAGAGAAGATGTGGAGCATGTCCTTTTAAGGTGTAGAGGGTTTTCTAGGGAAAGAGAAAGAATGAAAAGGGCGGTTAGTACAGCTAAGAAAGTCTTCTCCTTGGAAACATTGTTGGCCGAGCCTAGGTCAGGAAACATACATAGCTCCATAGTTCATTCATAAAGGACACAGAGTTAGCAAGTAGGATTTAGAACCTTTTGTTTTGTTTTTAATAATTTATTTTCCTGTATTTTTTTATTTTATTTTATTTTTATTTTTTACGTTATTTAGTCCTTTGAAAGACCCAAAATGAACTACACCTCAGTCCAGTAGGTGGTGGTAATACATGTCAACCTTTCGTTAATGTTGTCTTGATATGAGTGATATGAGTGCAAACTGACTAGCGCTAGCTAGCGAAGTATTGATCAGAAAGATCACAGTAATTTCTATGCACACATTTTCTAGTTTACACTGCAGCCTTTTTACATTGTCATGCCATGGTAATTCCTTGGAATTGCGTTTTCTAGTTGAACAGTGTGCAGCTACCTACCAGAAGGCCTCAAATGAAAAATGTTGGACACTTTGAAAAGGTAGAACGGAAACATTACAATCATCCATCCATCCATCCATTATCGTGACCGCTTATCCTCTACGAGGGTCGCGGGGGGGCTGGAGCCAATCCCAGCTGCAACGGGCGAGAGGCGGGGTACACCCTGGACAGGTCGCCAGCCTATCACAGGGCTAACATATATAGACGAACAACCATTCACACTCACATACACACCTATGGTCAATTTAGAGACACCAATTAACCTAATCCCCAACCTGCATGTTTTTGGTCTGTGGGAGGAAGCCGGAGTACCCGGAGAGAACCCACGCAAGCACGGGGAGAACATGCAAACTCCACACAGAAAGGTCCTGGGTCCCAGGTGGATTCGAACCCAGAACCCTCTTGCTGTGAGGCGACAGTGCTAACCACTGCACCACCGTGCCGCCCCATTACAATC
This sequence comes from Urophycis tenuis, assembly GCA_036785325.1. Lineage (NCBI taxonomy): Eukaryota > Metazoa > Chordata > Actinopteri > Gadiformes > Phycidae > Urophycis > Urophycis tenuis. Next base: position 168,142 of record JAXIVH010000171.1, on the reverse strand, counting down.
ATAATAATGAATAATAACAGAAATGTGAAATCTGAACATGAACTGTATAATAGAAAACTAAAATCCTTCTGCCTCCTCCTCCTTCTCTTTCTCCAGGATAATTGTGTCATCTGAAGATAAGTCAGCGTCTTCTCTGATGGGCGAAAGAATTGGGAAAAATGTATCCCATTTCCTCCAGTTTTTCCCTCGCTTCCTCTGATTTTTCTTCCTCTTTTTCTTCTTCGTCCTCCTGCTTCTCCCTCTTTCTTCTGCCTAAAATATTTAAAAAAATAGTCAAGAATGACTTAAATACTGCATTTCATGGACCAAATTAAACTTCATCTAATGGAAAAATGTCTCCTGCATAATTCTTACCATGTTTGCTGACGGCAGAGGTGGTGGAGGTGGGATTATGGTAAGGAAATCACTGCAAATAAAACAAATAAGACAATACAAAATTAATAAAACCAGGCGGATACATGAAACGTGTCCCTGTTGAGAATGGAGGATGCAACCGGGGATCTGAACCCGACTCCCTTTCGATCGGCCGGGGGCGACGTAGGCCATCGCCCCACCCTTCCGAACGGCAACTTCAATTTCAACTGCTGTTCACATGGAACCCTTCTCCACTTCGGCCTTCAAAGTTCTCGTTTGAATATTTGCTACTACCACCAAGATCTGCACCCGCGGCAGCTCCACCCAGGCCCGCGCCCTAGGCTTGATCAACACGAATGTGCAATTCCACTGGGACATGTTTAGGCATGTCCACTCATGTGTTTATTGTATTTTAACCTGATTACAATTAAAGTTAATACATTCTGACACACACCTGCCCATTTGGATCTCACAGCTTTCCTCAGTTCGGAAGACTTCACCTGACATGCTGAACGTCCCTGCTTGAGTAAGTGGCAAAGAGGAGCAGAGGGAGAGGTAGTGTAAATTACTTTTTCTTTAGAAGTAAATCAATTCTGACACACCTTTGCTCATTAAATGGGGAGGAAGGCTGAGGACAGAATTTAGTTACTGAGTTGTAATAGTTACTATTGACCACTGACTCCTGAAATGACACCTTTAAACATTAAACATGTAATAACATATATTATAAGTGTAAAACTTACTCAGTCAGAGTAAAACTTCTCCTGATTTTGTCAGGTGAATGGTGGGGAAGGAAGGCTGGAGGACAGAATTGGAGTTACTGTTCTTTATAAGATTTATACATACTAGTTTAAAACTTGAAAAGTTAAAATGTGATTAATTGGTGTGTTGAAGATAATCCATGCATTTTGGTGCAATCAGAACAGTAACTAAATTCTGTCACAGCCTCCTTAGTTGGGGAGATTTCACCTCATTTGCTGTAAAACTTAGCTTGAGTAAGTGACGTGAGATTTTTAGCTGTAATAAGTTCCAGTGGTTAAAATATTACTTTAAAATGTTATTAAGTTAATTTAGTGCAGAAGAAATAACTTAAAAAATTAAAAAAGTAACTTTAAATATCACAGTTTGTCAGAGTTAGAGTCAAACACAGGTTAGCCCACCCCCCGCTCAGCTTGAATAACTGACCTGTGCATCCTACCTGCACCAAATTAACACCTCATCTGAGCCTAAATGTGGGTGGGACTGTCAGATTGTTTGAGCCATATAAGATGAGACCACTAGAAGTCTCTGTTACACTTCTTCTTGTACTCTAGAAGGGTTCCTGTCTTCAGTGAAGATTTCTCCAGTATTTTTGACTGCTCTTTTCTTTCCTGAAGAATGGCTTCCCAGAGGTAAGTTCTTCTCCTTTACCTGTTTTGCTGGCACATAGGCATTTCATGTGCTAATATAACTTTGGCCTAAACTTTTTTTTTTTTTTGCTTTTTGTTTCAGTTCTCTGTATCTCTTTTTTATTTTCCTTCTTCTTCTCATCTTGTTCTCTCTACCCATTTCTTTCTTTTTCTGGTTGCCCTTTTTTTGTTTCAAGGCTTCTCTGTCTCTTTGTTTTCAGCTCCTAATCCTAACCCTTTTCTTGAGCTCTCTCTCTCATATTAAGTTAAATAAACAAAGAATGTATTTTTCTATCCCAAGTGAATCCAACAGGCACTTTCTGCTGTTCCCCGTGTGCCTGAAAACCCAGGCAACCCTGTCAGTGCATCTGCGCAGGGTCTGCATGAAAACAAGGGCCACCAGAGGCCATTGCCCAAGTGGTGGACAAAGCAAAAAAGGAAGTCCATGAGATTCTGGCATCTGGCAGGGTGTTTAGTTACGTCCTCCTTCGCCAGATTTTTGATGACGCCAATCCACTTGGCAGGTTGGTGGAAGAAATTACCAGGGGGAGCGCGCCTATCAGCACGGGGGAGTGACTGGTCTGTCCCAGTACTAGAACGTGACAGGACGAGGGGAGCCAGGCTTTAGCGGAGCCCGCTTCGTCTGCATTTTAATCTGGGTAACGATGACACTTAAATAGATACCCGTAAATTACTTTTCCTTTAGAAGTAAATAAATTCTGACACACGCTTACTCATTTTGGGAGGGTTCAGCTCATGTGCTGAAGCTCTCAGCTTGAGTAAGTGACCTGTGAATGTCATTTGTAATAAGTGAAGTTGTTTTCCAAAATTGCTTGATCAACACAAATGTGCAGTTCCACTGGGTGTCATGGTCTGTGTCTGTGTTGTCTTGCTCTGTGTTTCCCCTGTGTCCTGTTTCCCTCCTTGGTGATTGCCCCATCGTGTTCACCTATGTCTTGTTCCCTCACCTGTCTTGGGTTTGTAATTAGTCTGTGTATTTAAGTCCTGTCTTCTGTTCAGTCTTTGTCCGAGTCTTGTTGTCGTCCGTCTGTTCCTGTGTCTGTGCTTAAGTTTGCAATTAAAATAGCAAAAAGTACTCTCGCCTGCCTCACCTCTCTGCATTTGGGTCCTACCCCTCCACAACTCCGTGACAGAAGAAGGTGGAGAGGGCGATGGAGGACATGGAGAAGAAGAGGGCTGATTTTAAGGCCGGGAGATCGCTAGGGGTGAGCGGACGTGAAGTGTTTGAATTCCGCCCCGAGCTGGTCGACGACGATGATGAGGAGGCAGACCATACTCAATACGCCAACAATGAGGACGAAGAAGACGATGAAGAAGAAGCACAGGCGAATGCTACAGCGGTGTTTAGGCATGTCCACTCATGTGTTTATTGTATTTTAAAATGATTACAATTAAAGTTAATACATTCTGACACGGCGGCAGGGTGGTGCAGTGGTTAGCACTGTCGCCTCAAAACAAGAGGGTTCTGGGTTCGAATCCACCTGGGACCCGGGACCTTTCTGTGTGGAGTTTGCATGTTCTCCCCGTGCTTGCGTGGGTTCTCTCCGGGTACTCCGGCTTCCTCCCACAGACCAAAAACATGCAGGTTGGGGATTAGGTTAATTGGTGTCTCTAAATTGACCATAGGTGTGTATGTGAGTGTGAATGGTTGTTTGTCTATATATGTTAGCCCTGTGATAGGCTGGCGACCTGTCCAGGGTGTACCCCGCCTCTCGCCCGATGCAGCTGGGATTGGCTCCAGCCCCCCCGCGACCCTCGTAGAGGATAAGCGGTCACGATAATGGATGGATGGATTGAGGAAGGCAGAGTCAAGGTGAGACAGTCTGTACTGACTTTTTTTAAATTATTTTTCTTTGTATATTTATTTAGTCTATTTATTTATTTGTATTTATTTATTTATGTATTTGTATTTAGTTATTTATTTAAATAAAGAGGATGGAGTGAGTGAGTTATTCAAGGCTGGTTGCCTTCCTGATTCTTCACTGGTGGTGCATCGGCCCCATCAAGTGGGCGTTTTGTGAATAACAGTTGGTAAGGTAACATAAACGGGTTTTGTAGAGAGCCCGTTCTTTCGATGGCCCTTGCTCGGTTGGGTTGATTTTAAGTTATCTCGATGATCCCCCCCACCTCATCCAACGACTGGGTAGCTGAATGGGGGATCAAAGGCAGTTGCGCACGCCAATATCTAGTCATCCGCAGCTCTCTTTTCCCATATCACCAAGAATGAAGTAAAATGAAATGGTCATCTGTCTTGTTGTGATATAACCGCTGACTCGGAGATATAGACTCGATGGTTTTCTTTGTAACCAAGAATGGAGTAAATGGGATGGTTGTTTGTCTTTCTGCGATACAACCGCTGATTTTGGAATATGGACTTGTTTTTCTTTTCCCAAAGGTTTTGTTTGTTCCAAGATGAAGGTCAATCTGGTTTGATTGAAGGTACTTCCAATGCATTGGTATATTTATTTATTTGAATAAAGAGGAGTCACAGCTGGAGTGAGACTTTTCTTTTCCATTTCTGTTTTAGTAGAAACGTGCTATCGAAACATTAGGACACGTCATCAGTAGTGGAGCCTGCAGATCATGGGGTGTTTCTGGCCATTTTCACTATACACCCTCACCCAAGGGAGACCCCCCCCCCCCCCCCCCCCCCCCCCCGAGAGTGATCCATTGTCGAGGTGTGTCGATTCCCAAATGGAATTGGTATTGGGTTTAAACAATTTTGCAATTTCCCAGCTTGGGATTAATAGAGCATTTTCTGTTCTATTCTATTGTAAACTTTTTTAGGAGTGATCATTTGTCTGGGACCTGGCCCACCCCCGGGGGTCCGATGGGGGGGCCTCAGCCCTTGGGGGACCAAGGTGGTCCCGGCCCTATAGGCCCACAGGGGGCCCTAGGCCCGGGGGCTTTTCGCATGGACCCAGGGTGAGCGGGGCCTACCCATAGTGGTCCACGGTGGTCCGTGGTGGTCCACGCAGATATGTAGCCCGCAACCGTGGGGGACCAGGCCGGTGTGGGGCCCTGGGACCCCTGGGACCTGGCCCACCCCCGGGGGTCCGATGGGGGGGCCTCAGCCCATGGGGGACCAAGGTGGTCCCGGCCCTATAGGCCCATAGGGGGCACTGGGCCCGGGGGCTTTTCGCATGGACCCAGGGTGAGCGGGGCCTACCCATAGTGGTCCATGGTGGTCCACGCAGATGTGTAGCCCGCAACCGTGGGGGACCAGGCCGGTGTGGGGCCCTGGGACCCCTGGGACCTGGCCCGACCCCGGGGGTCTGATGGGGGGGCCTGCGGTTGTCCTGGGCCCGTGGCCTTTTCGCACGGACCCACGGTGAGTGGGGCTTGCCCATTGCTGTCTATGCCGGTGGTACATGGTGCTCCACGTAGATCCTTCGCCCACAACCGTGGGGGACCAGGCCGTCGTGGGGCACTGGGACCTGGCCCGACCCCGGGGGTCTGATGGGGGGGCCTGCGGCGGTCCTGGGCCCGGGGCCTTTTCGCACGGACCCCGGGTTGAGTGGGGCTTGCCCGTAGCTGTCTATGCCGGTGGTACATGGTGCTCCACATAGACCCTTCAGAATCAGAATCAGAATCAGAATCAGAATCAAGTTTATTGCCAAGTAGGTTTACACCTACAAGGAATTCGACTTGGTGCAATTGGTGCAAGGGAAAAAACAGTATTAAAAATATAAGTAAGTAAAAAAAAAAGTAAAAAAAGTAGAAAAGTAAAATAACTATAATAAAATAAAATAAATATATATATACAATGTACAATGAATATGAGTATGAATATGAATATGGATATGGAATACAGAGCAGTAGTGCATGCAGAGGAAAATGGAAAAATGGTGGACCCGAATGAGTGCACACTGTGCGTTAATGTAACGCAGACGATCTGAAGATGCCACGTTAATGTAGCATGTAGGTCTGTGTGGGGGGAGGGAGAGAGTCAGTGTCAGTGGGGGCTCCGGGCCTTGTTGACAAGGCTAGTGGCAGACGGGAAAAAACTGTTCTTATGCCGTGAGGTTTTGGTCCTGATGGACCGCAGCCTCCTGCCAGAGGGGAGTGATGCAAAAAGATGGTGACCGGGGTGGGAGGGGTCGGCCATAATCTTACCTGCACGCCTCAGGGTCCTGGAGGTGTACAGGTCCTGGAGCGACGGCAGATTGCAGCCAATCACCTTCTCTGCAGACCGAATGATGCGCTGCAGTCTGCCCTTGTCCTTGGCGGTGGCAGCAGCGAACCAGATGGTGATGGAGGAGGTGAGGATGGACTCAATGATGGAGGAGTAGAAGTGCACCATCATTGTCCTGGGCAGGTTGAATTTCTTCAGCTGCCTAAGGAAGTACATCCTCTGCTGGGCTTTCTTGATGAGGGAGCTGATGTTCAGCTCCCACTTGAGATCCTGGGAGATGACAGTTCCCAGGAAGCGGAAAGACTCCACAGTGTCAATTGTGTAGTCGCAGAGGTTGATGGGGGCAGGTGAGGCTGAGTACTTCCTGAAGTCCACAACCATCTCCACTGTCTTTAGAGCGTTGAGCTCTAGGTTGTTCCGGCTGCACCATGTCACCAGATGGTCTATCTCCCACCTGTAGTCAGACTCATCACCATCAGAAATGAGTCCAATGAGGGTGGTGTCATCCGCAAACTTCAGAAGCTTGACGGACTGGTGACTGGAGGTGCAGCTGTTTGTGTACAGGGAGAAGAGCAGAGGAGAAAGAACACAGCCCTGGGGGGAACCGGTGCTGATGGTCTGTGAGTCGGAGATGCATTTTCCCAGCTTCACATGCTGCTTCCTGTCAGACAGGAAGTCTGTAATCCACCTGCAGGTGGAGTCAGGCACACTAAGCTGGGAGAGCTTCTCCTGAAGCAGAGCCGGGATGATGGTGTTGAAAGCAGAGCTGAAATCCACAAACAGGATCCTGGCGTAGGTTCCTGCGGAGTCCAGGTGCTGGAGGATGTAGTGGAAGGCCAAGTTGACTGCATCGTCTACAGACCTGTTGGCTCTGTAGGCAAACTGCAGGGGGTCCAGGAGGGGGTCGGTGATGCCTTTCAGGTGTGAGAGCACAAGGCGCTCAAAGGACTTCATAACCACAGAGGTCAGGGCGACGGGTCTGAAGTCGTTAAGTCCTGTGGTCCTTGGCTTCTTGGGGACAGGAATGATGGTAGAGGTCTTGAAGCAGGCTGGCACGTGACATGTCTCCAGTGAGGTGTTGAAAATGTCTGTGAACACTGGAGACAGCTGATCAGCACAGTGCTTCAAGGTGGATGGGGAGACAGAATCCGGTCCAGCAGCTTTCCGGGGGTTCTGTCTCCTGAAGAGTTTGTTGACGTCCCTCTCATGGATGGAAAGAGTCGTCACTGAGGTGGGTGGGGGGGTCGAGGGGGGGACCTTTAAGTTTGGCATTGGTGGAGGTGCCCAGGCCCCCACTGAGGTGGGGGAGGTGATAAGCTGGAGCTGTTGGGAGGTGTCATGGGGGATGGTTGCAGGACTGTCCCTTTGTCTTTCAAAGCGGCAGTAGAACTCGTTCAGGTCATTGGCCAGACGATGGTCGTTGATGGAGTTGGGGGTTTTAGGCTTGTAGTTGGTGATTTGCCTAAGCCCTTTCCAGACAGACGCAGAGTCGTTGGCTGAGAAGTGGTGTTGGAGCTTCTCAGAGTACAGTCGTTTAGCCTCTTTCACCGCCTTGCCAAACTTGTACTTCGCCTCTTTATAACTGTCTTTGTCCCCACTCCTGAAGGCAACTTCCTTATCCAACCTTAACCTTCTGAGTTTGGCTGTGAACCAGGGTTTGTCATTGTTGTAACTCACCCTGGTGCGTGTTGGAATGCAGCTGTCCTCACAGAAACTGATGTAGGACGTCACAGCCTCTGTGTACTCATCCAGACTGTTGGTAGCAGTCCTGAACACATCCCAGTCAGTAGAGTCCAAACACGCCTGGAGATCCTCCACGGCCTCACTGGTCCACTTCTTTGATGTCCTCACTACAGGTTTGCAGAGCTTTAATTTCTGCCTGTACGCAGGAATCAGGTGGACCATGACGTGGTCAGAGTGTCCCAGTGCAGCACGGGGGACGGCGTGATAGGCATCCCTGACTGTGGTGTAACAGTGATCCAGAATGTTCTCCTCTCTGGTCGGGCATTTAATAAACTGCCCACAACCGTGGGGGGGGGGGCAAGCCGGTGTGGGGCCCTGGGTCCCCTGGGACCTGGCCCACCCCCGGGAGTCTGATGGGGGGGACTGCGGTGGTCCTGGGCCCGTGGCCTTTTCGCACGGACCCACGGTGAGTGGGGCTTGCCCATTGCTGTCTATGCCGGTGGTACATGGTGCTCCACGTAGATCCTTCGCCCACAACCGTGGGGGGGCAAGCCGGTGTGG
>JAXIVH010000171.1:152500-155000 GCA_036785325.1 Urophycis tenuis | reverse complement strand
CCCCCGGGAGTCTGATGGGGGGGACTGCGGCGGTCCTGGGCCCGTGGCCTTTTCGCACGGACCCACGGTGAGCGGGGCTTGCCCATTGCTGTCTATGCCGGTGGTACATGGTGCTCCACGTAGATCCTTTGCCCACAACCGTGGGGGGGCAAGCCGGTGTGGGGCCCTGGGTCCCCTGGGACCTGGCCCACCCCCGGCGGTCTGATGGGGGGACTTTACCCACGGGGGCCCACGGTGGTCCTGGCCCTCTAGGCCCATAGGGGGGCTGTGTGGGCCTGGGTTGTTTTCACGTGGACCCACGTTGAATAGGGCTTGCCCATGGTGGTCAACATGGAACATACTACTATTACTAGCACCGGCACCACCACCACCACCACCCACCAGCAGCGCCCGTCCCAGGGAGAGGGCACCACACGCGGGGCTCGCCTGTTGCTGTCTGTGCCGGTGGTACATGGTGCTCCACGTAGATCTTTCCCCCACAACTGTGGGGGACCAGGCCGTCGTGGGGCCCTGGGACCTGGCCCGACCCCGGGGGTCTGATGGGGGGGCCTGCGGCGGTCCTGGGCCCGTGGCCTTTTCGCACGGACCCACGGTGAGCGGGGCTTGCCCATTGCTGTCTATGCCGGTGGTACATGGTGCTCCACGTAGATTCTTCGCCCACAACCGTGGGGGGGCAAGCCGGTGTGGGGCCCTGGGTCCCCTGGGACCTGGCCCACCCCCGGCGGTCTGTTGGGGGGTTTTTACCCACGGGGGCCCACGGTTGTCTTGGCCCTCTAGGCCCATAGGGGGGCTGTGTGGGCCTGGGTTGTTTTCACGTGGACCCACGTTGAATAGGGCTTGCCCATGGTGGTCCACATGGAACATACTACTATTACTAGCACCGGCACCACCACCACCACCACCCACCAGCAGCGCCCGTCCCAGGGAGAGGGCACCACACGCGGACACAGTAGCCAGCAAGAGTACCCACCCTACATCCACCCCCACCAACACCACCACCACCACCACCACCAACACCACCACCACCACCACCACCACCGCTACTACAAGTGGTACATGGTGCTCCACGTAGATCTTTCCCCCACAACCGTGGGGGACCAGGCCGTCGTGGGGCCCTGGGACCTGGCCCACCCCCGGGAGTCTGATGGGGGGGACTGCGGCGGTCCTGGGCCCGGGGCCTTTTCGCACGGACCCCGGGTTGAGTGGGGCTCGCCCGTAGCTGTCTATGTCGGTGGTACATGGTGCTCCACGTAGATCCTTCGCCCACAACCGTGGGGGGGCAAGCCGGTGTGGGGCCCTGGGTCCCCTGGGACCTGGCCCACCCCCGGCGGTCTGATGGGGGGACTTTACCCACGGGGGCCCACGGTGGTCCTGGCCCTCTAGGCCCATAGGGGGGCTGTGTGGGCCTGGGTTGTTTTCACGTGGACCCACGTTGAATAGGACTTGCCCATGGTGGTCCACATGGAACATACTACTATTACTAGCACCGGCACCACCACCACCACCACCCACCAGCAGCGCCCGTCCCAGGGAGAGGGCACCACACGCGGACACAGTAGCCAGCAAGAGTACCCACCCTACATCCACCCCCACCAACACCACCACCACCACCACCACCACCACCACCACCACCACCACCACCACCACCACCACCGCTACTACAAGTGGACCTGGCCCGACCCCGGGGGTCTGATGGGGGGGCCTGCGGCGGTCCTGGGCCCGTGGCCATTTCGCACGGACCCACTGTGAGCGGGGCTTGCCCATTGCTGTCTATGCCGGTGGTACATGGTGCTCCACGTAGATCCTTCGCCCACAACCGTGAGGGGGCAAGCCGGTGTGGGGCCCTGGGTCCCCTGGGACCTGGCCCACCCCCGGCGGTCTGATGGGGGGACTTTACCCACGGGGGCCCACGGTGGTCCTGGCCCTCTAGGCCCATAGGGGGGCTGTGTGGGCCTGGGTTGTTTTCACGTGGACCCACGTTGAATAGGGCTTGCCCATGGTGGTCCACATGGAACATACTACTATTACTAGCACCGGCACCACCACCACCACCACCCACCAGCAGCGCCCGTCCCAGGGAGAGGGCACCACACGCGGCCAGCAAGAGTACCCACCCTACATCCACCCCCACCCACCCACCCACCCACCCACCCACCCCAGGCACAGAGCACCGTGGCCGGACTAGAACCACCACTCACCCACCATCTCCACGGCACACCCAGCAACCCGGGCGCCAGCCGAGCACGGTCACCCACTCTTAAGCACCCACCGGCGGCCCCGGCGACACTGATTAAGCACTCTACGCGGTCGTATGCCACAACCGTGGGGGACCAGGCCGTCGTGGGGCCCTGGGACCTGGCCCGACCCCGGGGGTCTGATGGGGGGGACTGCGGTTGTCCTGGGCCCGTGGCCTTTTCGCACGGACCCACGGTGAGCGGGGCTCGCCTGTTGCTGTCTGTGCCGGTGGTACATGGTGCTCCACGTAGATCTTTCCCCCACA
>JAXIVH010000171.1:142500-145000 GCA_036785325.1 Urophycis tenuis | reverse complement strand
GTCCTGGGCCCGTGGCCTTTTCGCACGGACCCACGGTGAGCGGGGCTCGCCTGTTGCTGTCTGTGCCGGTGGTACATGGTGCTCCACGTAGATCCTTCGCCCACAACCGTGGGGGGGCAAGCCGGTGTGGGGCCCTGGGTCCCCTGGGACCTGGCCCGCCCCCGGCGGTCTGATGGGGGGACTTTACCCACGGGGGCCCACGGTGGTCCTGGCCCTCTAGGCCCATAGGGGGGCTGTGTGGGCCTGGGTTGTTTTCACGTGGACCCACGTTGAATAGGGCTTGCCCATGGTGGTCCACATGGAACATACTACTATTACTAGCACCGGCACCACCACCACCACCACCCACCAGCAGCGCCCGTCCCAGGGAGAGGGCACCACACGCGGCCAGCAAGAGTACCCACCCTACATCCACCCCCACCCACCCACCCACCCACCCACCCACCCCAGGCACAGAGCACCGTGGCCGGACTAGAACCACCACTCACCCACCATCTCCACGGCACACCCAGCAACCCGGGCGCCAGCCGAGCACGGTCACCCACTCTTAAGCACCCACCGGCGGCCCCGGCGACACTGATTAAGCACTCTGCGCGGTCGTATGCCACAACCGTGGGGGACCTGGCCCGACCCCGGGGGTATGATGGGGGGGACTGCGGTTGTCCTGGGCCCGTGGCCTTTTCGCACGGACCCACGGTGAGCGGGGCTCGCCTGTTGCTGTCTGTTCCGGTGGTACATGGTGCTCCACGTAGATCTTTCCCCCACAACCGTGGGGGACCAGGCCGTCGTGGGGCCCTGGGACCACCACCACCACCACCACCAACACCACCACCACCACCACCACCGCTACTACAAGTGGACCTGGCCCGACCCCGGGGGTCTGATGGGGGGGCCTGCGGCGGTCCTGGGCCCGTGGCCTTTTCGCACGGACCCACGGTGAGCGGGGCTTGCCCATTGCTGTCTATGCCGGTGGTACATGGTGCTCCACGTAGATCCTTCGCCCACAACCGTGGGGGGGCAAGCCGGTGTGGGGCCCTGGGTCCCCTGGGACCTGGCCCGCCCCCGGCGGTCTGATGGGGGGACTTTACCCACGGGGGCCCACGGTGGTCCTGGCCCTCTAGGCCCATAGGGGGGCTGTGTGGGCCTGGGTTGTTTTCACGTGGACCCACGTTGAATAGGGCTTGCCCATGGTGGTCCACATGGAACATACTACTATTACTAGCACCGGCACCACCACCACCACCACCCACCAGCAGCGCCCGTCCCAGGGAGAGGGCATCAAACGCGGACACAGTAGCCAGCAAGAGTACCCACCCTACATCCACCCCCACCAACACCACCACCACCACCACCACCACCACCACCACCACCACCACCGCTACTACAAGTGGACCTGGCCCGCCCCCGGCGGTCTGATGGGGGGACTTTACCCACGGGGGCCCACGGTGGTCCTGGCCCTCTAGGCCCATAGGGGGGCTGTGTGGGCCTGGGTTGTTTTCACGTGGACCCACGTTGAATAGGGCTTGCCCATGGTGGTCCACATGGAACATACTACTATTACTAGCACCGGCACCACCACCACCACCACCCACCAGCAGCGCCCGTCCCAGGGAGAGGGCACCACACGCGGCCAGCAAGAGTACCCACCCTACATCCACCCCCACCCACCCACCCACCCACCCACCCACCCCAGGCACAGAGCACCGTGGCCGGACTAGAACCACCACTCACCCACCATCTCCACGGCACACCCAGCAACCCGGGCGCCAGCCGAGCACGGTCACCCACTCTTAAGCACCCACCGGCGGCCCCGGCGACACTGATTAAGCACTCTACGCGGTCGTATGCCACAACCGTGGGGGACCAGGCCGTCGTGGGGCCCTGGGACCTGGCCCGACCCCGGGGGTCTGATGGGGGGGACTGCGGTTGTCCTGGGCCCGTGGCCTTTTCGCACGGACCCACGGTGAGCGGGGCTCGCCTGTTGCTGTCTGTGCCGGTGGTACATGGTGCTCCACGTAGATCTTTCCCCCACAACCGTGGGGGACCAGGCCGTCGTGGGGCCCTGGGACCACCACCACCACCACCACCAACACCCCCACCACCACCACCACCGCTACTACAAGTGGACCTGGCCCGACCCCGGGGGTCTGATGGGGGGGCCTGCGGCGGTCCTGGGCCCGTGGCCTTTTCGCACGGACCCACGGTGAGCGGGGCTTGCCCATTGCTGTCTATGCCGGTGGTACATGGTGCTCCACGTAGATCCTTCGCCCACAACCGTGGGGGGGCAAGCCGGTGTGGGGCCCTGGGTCCCCTGGGACCTGGCCCGCCCCCGGCGGTCTGATGGGGGGACTTTACCCACGGGGGCCCACGGTGGTCCTGGCCCTCTAGGCCCATAGGGGGGCTGTGTGGGCCTGGGTTGTTTTCACGTGGACCCACGTTGAATAGGGCTTGCCCATGGTGGTCCACATGGAACATACTACTATTACTAGCACCGGCACCA
>JAXIVH010000171.1:135000-137500 GCA_036785325.1 Urophycis tenuis | reverse complement strand
CATCCACCCCCACCCACCCACCCACCCACCCACCCACCCCAGGCACAGAGCACCTTTGCCGGACTAGAACCACCACTCACCCACCATCTCCACGGCACACCCAGCAACCCGGGCGCCAGCCGAGCACGGTCACCCACTCTTAAGCACCCACCGGCGGCCCCGGCGACACTGATTAAGCACTCTGCGCGGTCGTATGCCACAACCGTGGGGGACCTGGCCCGACCCCGGGGGTATGATGGGGGGGACTGCGGTTGTCCTGGGCCCGTGGCCTTTTCGCACGGACCCACGGTGAGCGGGGCTCGCCTGTTGCTGTCTGTTCCGGTGGTACATGGTGCTCCACGTAGATCTTTCCCCCACAACCGTGGGGGACCAGGCCGTCGTGGGGCCCTGGGACCACCACCACCACCACCACCAACACCACCACCACCACCACCACCGCTACTACAAGTGGACCTGGCCCGACCCCGGGGGTCTGATGGGGGGGCCTGCGGCGGTCCTGGGCCCGTGGCCTTTTCGCACGGACCCACGGTGAGCGGGGCTTGCCCATTGCTGTCTATGCCGGTGGTACATGGTGCTCCACGTAGATCCTTCGCCCACAACCGTGGGGGGGCAAGCCGGTGTGGGGCCCTGGGTCCCCTGGGACCTGGCCCGCCCCCGGCGGTCTGATGGGGGGACTTTACCCACGGGGGCCCACGGTGGTCCTGGCCCTCTAGGCCCATAGGGGGGCTGTGTGGGCCTGGGTTGTTTTCACGTGGACCCACGTTGAATAGGGCTTGCCCATGGTGGTCCACATGGAACATACTACTATTACTAGCACCGGCACCACCACCACCACCACCCACCAGCAGCGCCCGTCCCAGGGAGAGGGCATCAAACGCGGACACAGTAGCCAGCAAGAGTACCCACCCTACATCCACCCCCACCAACACCACCACCACCACCACCACCACCACCACCACCACCACCACCGCTACTACAAGTGGACCTGGCCCGCCCCCGGCGGTCTGATGGGGGGACTTTACCCACGGGGGCCCACGGTGGTCCTGGCCCTCTAGGCCCATAGGGGGGCTGTGTGGGCCTGGGTTGTTTTCACGTGGACCCACGTTGAATAGGGCTTGCCCATGGTGGTCCACATGGAACATACTACTATTACTAGCACCGGCACCACCACCACCACCACCCACCAGCAGCGCCCGTCCCAGGGAGAGGGCACCACACGCGGCCAGCAAGAGTACCCACCCTACATCCACCCCCACCCACCCACCCACCCACCCACCCACCCCAGGCACAGAGCACCGTGGCCGGACTAGAACCACCACTCACCCACCATCTCCACGGCACACCCAGCAACCCGGGCGCCAGCCGAGCACGGTCACCCACTCTTAAGCACCCACCGGCGGCCCCGGCGACACTGATTAAGCACTCTGCGCGGTCGTATGCCACAACCGTGGGGGACCAGGCCGTCGTGGGGCCCTGGGACCTGGCCCGACCCCGGGGGTCTGATGGGGGGGACTGCGGTTGTCCTGGGCCCGTGGCCTTTTCGCACGGACCCACGGTGAGCGGGGCTCGCCTGTTGCTGTCTGTGCCGGTGGTACATGGTGCTCCACGTAGATCTTTCCCCCACAACCGTGGGGGACCAGGCCGTCGTGGGGCCCTGGGACCACCACCACCACCACCACCAACACCCCCACCACCACCACCACCGCTACTACAAGTGGACCTGGCCCGACCCCGGGGGTCTGATGGGGGGGCCTGCGGCGGTCCTGGGCCCGTGGCCTTTTCGCACGGACCCACGGTGAGCGGGGCTTGCCCATTGCTGTCTATGCCGGTGGTACATGGTGCTCCACGTAGATCCTTCGCCCACAACCGTGGGGGGGCAAGCCGGTGTGGGGCCCTGGGTCCCCTGGGACCTGGCCCGCCCCCGGCGGTCTGATGGGGGGACTTTACCCACGGGGGCCCACGGTGGTCCTGGCCCTCTAGGCCCATAGGGGGGCTGTGTGGGCCTGGGTTGTTTTCACGTGGACCCACGTTGAATAGGGCTTGCCCATGGTGGTCCACATGGAACATACTACTATTACTAGCACCGGCACCACCACCACCACCACCCACCAGCAGCGCCCGTCCCAGGGAGAGGGCACCACACGCGGCCAGCAAGAGTACCCACCCTACATCCACCCCCACCCACCCACCCACCCACCCACCCACCCCAGGCACAGAGCACCTTTGCCGGACTAGAACCACCACTCACCCACCATCTCCACGGCACACCCAGCAAAACGGGCGCCAGCCGAGCACGGTCACCCACTCTTAAGCACCCACCGGCGGCCCCGGCGACACTGATTAAGCACTCTGCGCGGTCGTATGCCACAACCGTGGGGGACCAGGCCGTCGTGGGGCCCTGGGACCTGGCCCGACCCCGGGGGTCTGATGGGGGGGACTGCGGTTGTCCTGGGCCCGTGGCCTTTTCGCACGGACCCACGGTGAGCGGGGCTCGCCTGTT
>JAXIVH010000171.1:115000-122500 GCA_036785325.1 Urophycis tenuis | reverse complement strand
AGGCCCATAGGGGGGCTGTGTGGGCCTGGGTTGTTTTCACGTGGACCCACGTTGAATAGGGCTTGCCCATGGTGGTCCACATGGAACATACTACTATTACTAGCACCGGCACCACCACCACCACCACCCACCAGCAGCGCCCGTCCCAGGGAGAGGGCATCAAACGCGGACACAGTAGCCAGCAAGAGTACCCACCCTACATCCACCCCCACCAACACCACCACCACCACCACCACCACCACCACCACCACCACCACCGCTACTACAAGTGGACCTGGCCCGCCCCCGGCGGTCTGATGGGGGGACTTTACCCACGGGGGCCCACGGTGGTCCTGGCCCTCTAGGCCCATAGGGGGGCTGTGTGGGCCTGGGTTGTTTTCACGTGGACCCACGTTGAATAGGGCTTGCCCATGGTGGTCCACATGGAACATACTACTATTACTAGCACCGGCACCACCACCACCACCACCCACCAGCAGCGCCCGTCCCAGGGAGAGGGCACCACACGCGGCCAGCAAGAGTACCCACCCTACATCCACCCCCACCCACCCACCCACCCACCCACCCACCCCAGGCACAGAGCACCGTGGCCGGACTAGAACCACCACTCACCCACCATCTCCACGGCACACCCAGCAACCCGGGCGCCAGCCGAGCACGGTCACCCACTCTTAAGCACCCACCGGCGGCCCCGGCGACACTGATTAAGCACTCTGCGCGGTCGTATGCCACAACCGTGGGGGACCAGGCCGTCGTGGGGCCCTGGGACCTGGCCCGACCCCGGGGGTCTGATGGGGGGGACTGCGGTTGTCCTGGGCCCGTGGCCTTTTCGCACGGACCCACGGTGAGCGGGGCTCGCCTGTTGCTGTCTGTGCCGGTGGTACATGGTGCTCCACGTAGATCCTTCGCCCACAACCGTGGGGGGGCAAGCCGGTGTGGGGCCCTGGGTCCCCTGGGACCTGGCCCGCCCCCGGCGGTCTGATGGGGGGACTTTACCCACGGGGGCCCACGATGGTCCTGGCCCTCTAGGCCCATAGGGGGGGCTGTGTGGGCCTGGGTTGTTTTCACGTGGACCCACGTTGAATAGGGCTTGCCCATGGTGGTCCACATGGAACATACTACTATTACTAGCACCGGCACCACCACCACCACCACCCACCAGCAGCGCCCGTCCCAGGGAGAGGGCATCACAAGCGGACACAGTAGCCAGCAAGAGTACCCACCCTACATCCACCCCCACCAACACCACCACCACCACCACCACCACCACCACCACCACCACCACCGCTACTACAAGTGGACCTGGCCCGCCCCCGGCGGTCTGATGGGGGGACTTTACCCACGGGGGCCCACGGTGGTCCTGGCCCTCTAGGCCCATAGGGGGGCTGTGTGGGCCTGGGTTGTTTTCACGTGGACCCACGTTGAATAGGGCTTGCCCATGGTGGTCCACATGGAACATACTACTATTACTAGCACCGGCACCACCACCACCCACCAGCAGCGCCCGTCCCAGGGAGAGGGCACCACACGCGGCCAGCAAGAGTACCCACCCTACATCCACCCCCACCCACCCACCCACCCACCCACCCACCCCAGGCACAGAGCACCGTGGCCGGACTAGAACCACCACTCACCCACCATCTCCACGGCACACCCAGCAACCCGGGCGCCAGCCGAGCACGGTCACCCACTCTTAAGCACCCACCGGCGGCCCCGGCGACACTGATTAAGCACTCTGCGCGGTCGTGTGCCACAACCGTGGGGGACCAGGCCGTCGTGGGGCCCTGGGACCTGGCCCGACCTCGGGGGTCTGATGGGGGGGACTGCGGTTGTCCTGGGCCCGTGGCCTTTTCGCACGGACCCACGGTGAGCGGGGCTCGCCTGTTGCTGTCTGTGCCGGTGGTACATGGTGCTCCACGTAGATCTTTCCCCCACAACCGTGGGGGACCAGGCCGTCGTGGGGCCCTGGGACCACCACCACCACCACCACCAACACCCCCACCACCACCACCACCGCTACTACAAGTGGACCTGGCCCGACCCCGGGGGTCTGATGGGGGGGCCTGCGGCGGTCCTGGGCCCGTGGCCTTTTCGCACGGACCCACGGTGAGCGGGGCTTGCCCATTGCTGTCTATGCCGGTGGTACATGGTGCTCCACGTAGATCCTTCGCCCACAACCGTGGGGGGGCAAGCCGGTGTGGGGCCCTGGGTCCCCTGGGACCTGGCCCGCCCCCGGCGGTCTGATGGGGGGACTTTACCCACGGGGGCCCACGGTGGTCCTGGCCCTCTAGGCCCATAGGGGGGCTGTGTGGGCCTGGGTTGTTTTCACGTGGACCCACGTTGAATAGGGCTTGCCCATGGTGGTCCACATGGAACATACTACTATTACTAGCACCGGCACCACCACCACCACCACCCACCAGCAGCGCCCGTCCCAGGGAGAGGGCACCACACGCGGCCAGCAAGAGTACCCACCCTACATCCACCCCCACCCACCCACCCACCCACCCACCCACCCCAGGCACAGAGCACCGTGGCCGGACTAGAACCACCACTCACCCACCATCTCCACGGCACACCCAGCAACCCGGGCGCCAGCCGAGCACGGTCACCCACTCTTAAGCACCCACCGGCGGCCCCGGCGACACTGATTAAGCACTCTGCGCGGTCGTATGCCACAACCGTGGGGGACCAGGCCGTCGTGGGGCCCTGGGACCTGGCCCGACCCCGGGGGTCTGATGGGGGGGACTGCGGTTGTCCTGGGCCCGTGGCCTTTTCGCACGGACCCACGGTGAGCGGGGCTCGCCTGTTGCTGTCTGTGCCGGTGGTACATGGTGCTCCACGTAGATCCTTCGCCCACAACCGTGGGGGGGCAAGCCGGTGTGGGGCCCTGGGTCCCCTGGGACCTGGCCCGCCCCCGGCGGTCTGATGGGGGGACTTTACCCACGGGGGCCCACGGTGGTCCTGGCCCTCTAGGCCCATAGGGGGGCTGTGTGGGCCTGGGTTGTTTTCACGTGGACCCACGTTGAATAGGGCTTGCCCATGGTGGTCCACATGGAACATACTACTATTACTAGCACCGGCACCACCACCACCACCACCCACCAGCAGCGCCCGTCCCAGGGAGAGGGCATCACACGCGGACACAGTAGCCAGCAAGAGTACCCACCCTACATCCACCCCCAACAACACCACCACCACCACCACCACCACCACCACCACCACCACCACCGCTACTACAAGTGGACCTGGCCCGCCCCCGGCGGTCTGATGGGGGGACTTTACCCACGGGGGCCCACGGTGGTCCTGGCCCTCTAGGCCCATAGGGGGGCTGTGTGGGCCTGGGTTGTTTTCACGTGGACCCACGTTGAATAGGGCTTGCCCATGGTGGTCCACATGGAACATACTACTATTACTAGCACCGGCACCACCACCATCACCACCCACCAGCAGCGCCCGTCCCAGGGAGAGGGCACCACACGCGGCCAGCAAGAGTACCCACCCTACATCCACCCCCACCCACCCACCCCAGGCACAGAGCACCTTTGCCGGACTAGAACCACCACTCACCCACCATCTCCACGGCACACCCAGCAACCCGGGCGCCAGCCGAGCACGGTCACCCACTCTTAAGCACCCACCGGCGGCCCCGGCGACACTGATTAAGCACTCTGCGCGGTCGTATGCCACAACCGTGGGGGACCTGGCCCGACCCCGGGGGTATGATGGGGGGGACTGCGGTTGTCCTGGGCCCGTGGCCTTTTCGCACGGACCCACGGTGAGCGGGGCTCGCCTGTTGCTGTCTGTTCCGGTGGTACATGGTGCTCCACGTAGATCTTTCCCCCACAACCGTGGGGGACCAGGCCGTCGTGGGGCCCTGGGACCACCACCACCACCACCACCAACACCACCACCACCACCACCACCGCTACTACAAGTGGACCTGGCCCGACCCCGGGGGTCTGATGGGGGGGCCTGCGGCGGTCCTGGGCCCGTGGCCTTTTCGCACGGACCCACGGTGAGCGGGGCTTGCCCATTGCTGTCTATGCCGGTGGTACATGGTGCTCCACGTAGATCCTTCGCCCACAACCGTGGGGGGGCAAGCCGGTGTGGGGCCCTGGGTCCCCTGGGACCTGGCCCGCCCCCGGCGGTCTGATGGGGGGACTTTACCCACGGGGGCCCACGGTGGTCCTGGCCCTCTAGGCCCATAGGGGGGCTGTGTGGGCCTGGGTTGTTTTCACGTGGACCCACGTTGAATAGGGCTTGCCCATGGTGGTCCACATGGAACATACTACTATTACTAGCACCGGCACCACCACCACCACCACCCACCAGCAGCGCCCGTCCCAGGGAGAGGGCATCAAACGCGGACACAGTAGCCAGCAAGAGTACCCACCCTACATCCACCCCCACCAACACCACCACCACCACCACCACCACCACCACCACCACCACCACCGCTACTACAAGTGGACCTGGCCCGCCCCCGGCGGTCTGATGGGGGGACTTTACCCACGGGGGCCCACGGTGGTCCTGGCCCTCTAGGCCCATAGGGGGGCTGTGTGGGCCTGGGTTGTTTTCACGTGGACCCACGTTGAATAGGGCTTGCCCATGGTGGTCCACATGGAACATACTACTATTACTAGCACCGGCACCACCACCACCACCACCCACCAGCAGCGCCCGTCCCAGGGAGAGGGCACCACACGCGGCCAGCAAGAGTACCCACCCTACATCCACCCCCACCCACCCACCCACCCACCCACCCACCCCAGGCACAGAGCACCGTGGCCGGACTAGAACCACCACTCACCCACCATCTCCACGGCACACCCAGCAACCCGGGCGCCAGCCGAGCACGGTCACCCACTCTTAAGCACCCACCGGCGGCCCCGGCGACACTGATTAAGCACTCTACGCGGTCGTATGCCACAACCGTGGGGGACCAGGCCGTCGTGGGGCCCTGGGACCTGGCCCGACCCCGGGGGTCTGATGGGGGGGACTGCGGTTGTCCTGGGCCCGTGGCCTTTTCGCACGGACCCACGGTGAGCGGGGCTCGCCTGTTGCTGTCTGTGCCGGTGGTACATGGTGCTCCACGTAGATCTTTCCCCCACAACCGTGGGGGACCAGGCCGTCGTGGGGCCCTGGGACCACCACCACCACCACCACCAACACCCCCACCACCACCACCACCGCTACTACAAGTGGACCTGGCCCGACCCCGGGGGTCTGATGGGGGGGCCTGCGGCGGTCCTGGGCCCGTGGCCTTTTCGCACGGACCCACAGTGAGCGGGGCTTGCCCATTGCTGTCTATGCCGGTGGTACATGGTGCTCCACGTAGATCCTTCGCCCACAACCGTGGGGGGGCAAGCCGGTGTGGGGCCCTGGGTCCCCTGGGACCTGGCCCGCCCCCGGCGGTCTGATGGGGGGACTTTACCCACGGGGGCCCACGGTGGTCCTGGCCCTCTAGGCCCATAGGGGGGCTGTGTGGGCCTGGGTTGTTTTCACGTGGACCCACGTTGAATAGGGCTTGCCCATGGTGGTCCACATGGAACATACTACTATTACTAGCACCGGCACCACCACCACCACCACCCACCAGCAGCGCCCGTCCCAGGGAGAGGGCACCACACGCGGCCAGCAAGAGTACCCACCCTACATCCACCCCCACCCACCCACCCACCCACCCACCCACCCCAGGCACAGAGCACCTTTGCCGGACTAGAACCACCACTCACCCACCATCTCCACGGCACACCCAGCAAAACGGGCGCCAGCCGAGCACGGTCACCCACTCTTAAGCACCCACCGGCGGCCCCGGCGACACTGATTAAGCACTCTGCGCGGTCGTATGCCACAACCGTGGGGGACCAGGCCGTCGTGGGGCCCTGGGACCTGGCCCGACCCCGGGGGTCTGATGGGGGGGACTGCGGTTGTCCTGGGCCCGTGGCCTTTTCGCACGGACCCACGGTGAGCGGGGCTCGCCTGTTGCTGTCTGTGCCGGTGGTACATGGTGCTCCACGTAGATCCTTCGCCCACAACCGTGGGGGGGCAAGCCGGTGTGGGGCCCTGGGTCCCCTGGGACCTGGCCCGCCCCCGGCGGTCTGATGGGGGGACTTTACCCACGGGGGCCCACGGTGGTCCTGGCCCTCTAGGCCCATAGGGGGGCTGTGTGGGCCTGGGTTGTTTTCACGTGGACCCACGTTGAATAGGGCTTGCCCATGGTGGTCCACATGGAACATACTACTATTACTAGCACCGGCACCACCACCACCACCACCCACCAGCAGCGCCCGTCCCAGGGAGAGGGCACCACACGCGGCCAGCAAGAGTACCCACCCTACATCCACCCCCACCCACCCACCCCAGGCACAGAGCACCTTTGCCGGACTAGAACCACCACTCACCCACCATCTCCACGGCACACCCAGCAACCCGGGCGCCAGCCGAGCACGGTCACCCACTCTTAAGCACCCACCGGCGGCCCCGGCGACACTGATTAAGCACTCTGCGCGGTCGTATGCCACAACCGTGGGGGACCAGGCCGTCGTGGGGCCCTGGGACCTGGCCCGACCCCGGGGGTCTGATGGGGGGGACTGCGGTTGTCCTGGGCCCGTGGCCTTTTCGCACGGACCCACGGTGAGCGGGGCTCGCCTGTTGCTGTCTGTGCCGGTGGTACATGGTGCTCCACGTAGATCCTTCGCCCACAACCGTGGGGGGGCAAGCCGGTGTGGGGCCCTGGGTCCCCTGGGACCTGGCCCGCCCCCGGCGGTCTGATGGGGGGACTTTACCCACGGGGGCCCACGATGGTCCTGGCCCTCTAGGCCCATAGGGGGGCTGTGTGGGCCTGGGTTGTTTTCACGTGGACCCACGTTGAATAGGGCTTGCCCATGGTGGTCCACATGGAACATACTACTATTACTAGCACCGGCACCACCACCACCACCACCCACCAGCAGCGCCCGTCCCAGGGAGAGGGCATCACAAGCGGACACAGTAGCCAGCAAGAGTACCCACCCTACATCCACCCCCACCAACACCACCACCACCACCACCACCACCACCACCACCACCACCACCACCGCTACTACAAGTGGACCTGGCCCGCCCCCGGCGGTCTGATGGGGGGACTTTACCCACGGGGGCCCACGGTGGTCCTGGCCCTCTAGGCCCATAGGGGGGCTGTGTGGGCCTGGGTTGTTTTCACGTGGACCCACGTTGAATAGGGCTTGCCCATGGTGGTCCACATGGAACATACTACTATTACTAGCACCGGCACCACCACCACCACCACCCACCAGCAGCGCCCGTCCCAGGGAGAGGGCACCACACGCGGCCAGCAAGAGTACCCACCCTACATCCACCCCCACCCACCCACCCACCCACCCACCCACCCCAGGCACAGAGCACCTTTGCCGGACTAGAACCACCACTCACCCACCATCTCCACGGCACACCCAGCAACCCGGGCGCCAGCCGAGCACGGTCACCCACTCTTAA
>JAXIVH010000171.1:107500-112500 GCA_036785325.1 Urophycis tenuis | reverse complement strand
TACATGGTGCTCCACGTAGATCTTTCCCCCACAACCGTGGGGGACCAGGCCGTCGTGGGGCCCTGGGACCACCACCACCACCACCACCAACACCCCCACCACCACCACCACCGCTACTACAAGTGGACCTGGCCCGACCCCGGGGGTCTGATGGGGGGGCCTGCGGCGGTCCTGGGCCCGTGGCCTTTTCGCACGGACCCACGGTGAGCGGGGCTTGCCCATTGCTGTCTATGCCGGTGGTACAAGGTGCTCCACGTAGATCCTTCGCCCACAACCGTGGGGGGGCAAGCCAGTGTGGGGCCCTGGGTCCCCTGGGACCTGGCCCGCCCCCGGCGGTCTGATGGGGGGACTTTACCCACGGGGGCCCACGGTGGTCCTGGCCCTCTAGGCCCATAGGGGGGCTGTGTGGGCCTGGGTTGTTTTCACGTGGACCCACGTTGAATAGGGCTTGCCCATGGTGGTCCACATGGAACATACTACTATTACTAGCACCGGCACCACCACCACCACCACCCACCAGCAGCGCCCGTCCCAGGGAGAGGGCATCACACGCGGACACAGTAGCCAGCAAGAGTACCCACCCTACATCCACCCCCACCCACCCACCCACCCACCCACCCACCCCAGGCACAGAGCACCTTTGCCGGACTAGAACCACCACTCACCCACCATCTCCACGGCACACCCAGCAACCCGGGCGCCAGCCGAGCACGGTCACCCACTCTTAAGCACCCACCGGCGGCCCCGGCGACACTGATTAAGCACTCTGCGCGGTCGTATGCCACAACCGTGGGGGACCTGGCCCGACCCCGGGGGTATGATGGGGGGGACTGCGGTTGTCCTGGGCCCGTGGCCTTTTCGCACGGACCCACGGTGAGCGGGGCTCGCCTGTTGCTGTCTGTTCCGGTGGTACATGGTGCTCCACGTAGATCTTTCCCCCACAACCGTGGGGGACCAGGCCGTCGTGGGGCCCTGGGACCACCACCACCACCACCACCAACACCACCACCACCACCACCACCGCTACTACAAGTGGACCTGGCCCGACCCCGGGGGTCTGATGGGGGGGCCTGCGGCGGTCCTGGGCCCGTGGCCTTTTCGCACGGACCCACGGTGAGCGGGGCTTGCCCATTGCTGTCTATGCCGGTGGTACATGGTGCTCCACGTAGATCCTTCGCCCACAACCGTGGGGGGGCAAGCCGGTGTGGGGCCCTGGGTCCCCTGGGACCTGGCCCGCCCCCGGCGGTCTGATGGGGGGACTTTACCCACGGGGGCCCACGGTGGTCCTGGCCCTCTAGGCCCATAGGGGGGCTGTGTGGGCCTGGGTTGTTTTCACGTGGACCCACGTTGAATAGGGCTTGCCCATGGTGGTCCACATGGAACATACTACTATTACTAGCACCGGCACCACCACCACCACCACCCACCAGCAGCGCCCGTCCCAGGGAGAGGGCATCAAACGCGGACACAGTAGCCAGCAAGAGTACCCACCCTACATCCACCCCCACCAACACCACCACCACCACCACCACCACCACCACCACCACCACCACCGCTACTACAAGTGGACCTGGCCCGCCCCCGGCGGTCTGATGGGGGGACTTTACCCACGGGGGCCCACGGTGGTCCTGGCCCTCTAGGCCCATAGGGGGGCTGTGTGGGCCTGGGTTGTTTTCACGTGGACCCACGTTGAATAGGGCTTGCCCATGGTGGTCCACATGGAACATACTACTATTACTAGCACCGGCACCACCACCACCACCACCCACCAGCAGCGCCCGTCCCAGGGAGAGGGCACCACACGCGGCCAGCAAGAGTACCCACCCTACATCCACCCCCACCCACCCACCCACCCACCCACCCACCCCAGGCACAGAGCACCGTGGCCGGACTAGAACCACCACTCACCCACCATCTCCACGGCACACCCAGCAACCCGGGCGCCAGCCGAGCACGGTCACCCACTCTTAAGCACCCACCGGCGGCCCCGGCGACACTGATTAAGCACTCTACGCGGTCGTATGCCACAACCGTGGGGGACCAGGCCGTCGTGGGGCCCTGGGACCTGGCCCGACCCCGGGGGTCTGATGGGGGGGACTGCGGTTGTCCTGGGCCCGTGGCCTTTTCGCACGGACCCACGGTGAGCGGGGCTCGCCTGTTGCTGTCTGTGCCGGTGGTACATGGTGCTCCACGTAGATCTTTCCCCCACAACCGTGGGGGACCAGGCCGTCGTGGGGCCCTGGGACCACCACCACCACCACCACCAACACCCCCACCACCACCACCACCGCTAATACAAGTGGACCTGGCCCGACCCCGGGGGTCTGATGGGGGGGCCTGCGGCGGTCCTGGGCCCGTGGCCTTTTCGCACGGACCCACAGTGAGCGGGGCTTGCCCATTGCTGTCTATGCCGGTGGTACATGGTGCTCCACGTAGATCCTTCGCCCACAACCGTGGGGGGGGCAAGCCGGTGTGGGGCCCTGGGTCCCCTGGGACCTGGCCCGCCCCCGGCGGTCTGATGGGGGGACTTTACCCACGGGGGCCCACGGTGGTCCTGGCCCTCTAGGCCCATAGGGGGGCTGTGTGGGCCTGGGTTGTTTTCACGTGGACCCACGTTGAATAGGGCTTGCCCATGGTGGTCCACATGGAACATACTACTATTACTAGCACCGGCACCACCACCACCACCACCCACCAGCAGCGCCCGTCCCAGGGAGAGGGCACCACACGCGGCCAGCAAGAGTACCCACCCTACATCCACCCCCACCCACCCACCCACCCACCCCACCCACCCCAGGCACAGAGCACCTTTGCCGGACTAGAACCACCACTCACCCACCATCTCCACGGCACACCCAGCAAAACGGGCGCCAGCCGAGCACGGTCACCCCACTCTTAAGCACCCACCGGCGGCCCCGGCGACACTGATTAAGCACTCTGCGCGGTCGTATGCCACAACCGTGGGGGGACCAGGCCGTCGTGGGGCCCTGGGACCTGGCCCGACCCCGGGGGTCTGATGGGGGGGACTGCGGTTGTCCTGGGCCCGTGGCCTTTTCGCACGGACCCACGGTGAGCGGGGCTCGCCTGTTGCTGTCTGTGCCGGTGGTACATGGTGCTCCACGTAGATCCTTCGCCCACAACCGTGGGGGGGCAAGCCGGTGTGGGGCCCTGGGTCCCCTGGGACCTGGCCCGCCCCCGGCGGTCTGATGGGGGGACTTTACCCACGGGGGCCCACGGTGGTCCTGGCCCTCTAGGCCCATAGGGGGGCTGTGTGGGCCTGGGTTGTTTTCACGTGGACCCACGTTGAATAGGGCTTGCCCATGGTGGTCCACATGGAACATACTACTATTACTAGCACCGGCACCACCACCACCACCACCCACCAGCAGCGCCCGTCCCAGGGAGAGGGCACCACACGCGGCCAGCAAGAGTACCCACCCTACATCCACCCCCACCCACCCACCCCAGGCACAGAGCACCTTTGCCGGACTAGAACCACCACTCACCCACCATCTCCACGGCACACCCAGCAACCCGGGCGCCAGCCGAGCACGGTCACCCACTCTTAAGCACCCACCGGCGGCCCCGGCGACACTGATTAAGCACTCTGCGCGGTCGTATGCCACAACCGTGGGGGACCAGGCCGTCGTGGGGCCCTGGGACCTGGCCCGACCCCGGGGGTCTGATGGGGGGGACTGCGGTTGTCCTGGGCCCGTGGCCTTTTCGCACGGACCCACGGTGAGCGGGGCTCGCCTGTTGCTGTCTGTGCCGGTGGTACATGGTGCTCCACGTAGATCCTTCGCCCACAACCGTGGGGGGGCAAGCCGGTGTGGGGCCCTGGGTCCCCTGGGACCTGGCCCGCCCCCGGCGGTCTGATGGGGGGACTTTACCCACGGGGGCCCACGATGGTCCTGGCCCTCTAGGCCCATAGGGGGGCTGTGTGGGCCTGGGTTGTTTTCACGTGGACCCACGTTGAATAGGGCTTGCCCATGGTGGTCCACATGGAACATACTACTATTACTAGCACCGGCACCACCACCACCACCACCCACCAGCAGCGCCCGTCCCAGGGAGAGGGCATCACAAGCGGACACAGTAGCCAGCAAGAGTACCCACCCTACATCCACCCCCACCAACACCACCACCACCACCACCACCACCACCACCACCACCACCACCGCTACTACAAGTGGACCTGGCCCGCCCCCGGCGGTCTGATGGGGGGACTTTACCCACGGGGGCCCACGGTGGTCCTGGCCCTCTAGGCCCATAGGGGGGCTGTGTGGGCCTGGGTTGTTTTCACGTGGACCCACGTTGAATAGGGCTTGCCCATGGTGGTCCACATGGAACATACTACTATTACTAGCACCGGCACCACCACCACCACCACCCACCAGCAGCGCCCGTCCCAGGGAGAGGGCACCACACGCGGCCAGCAAGAGTACCCACCCTACATCCACCCCCACCCACCCACCCACCCACCCACCCACCCCAGGCACAGAGCACCTTTGCCGGACTAGAACCACCACTCACCCACCATCTCCACGGCACACCCAGCAACCCGGGCGCCAGCCGAGCACGGTCACCCACTCTTAAGCACCCACCGGCGGCCCCGGCGACACTGATTAAGCACTCTGCGCGGTCGTATGCCACAACCGTGGGGGACCAGGCCGTCGTGGGGCCCTGGGACCTGGCCCGACCCCGGGGGTCTGATGGGGGGGACTGCGGTTGTCCTGGGCCCGTGGCCTTTTCGCACGGACCCACGGTGAGCGGGGCTCGCCTGTTGCTGTCTGTGCCGGTGGTACATGGTGCTCCACGTAGATCTTTCCCCCACAACCGTGGGGGACCAGGCCGTCGTGGGGCCCTGGGACCACCACCACCACCACCACCAACACCACCACCACCACCACCACCGCTACTACAAGTGGACCTGGCCCGACCCCGGGGGTCTGATGGGGGGGCCTGCGGCGGTCCTGGGCCCGTGGCCTTTTCGCACGGAC
>JAXIVH010000171.1:87500-95000 GCA_036785325.1 Urophycis tenuis | reverse complement strand
GCAAGAGTACCCACCCTACATCCACCCCCACCCACCCACCCACCCACCCACCCACCCCAGGCACAGAGCACCGTGGCCGGACTAGAACCACCACTCACCCACCATCTCCACGGCACACCCAGCAACCCGGGCGCCAGCCGAGCACGGTCACCCACTCTTAAGCACCCACCGGCGGCCCCGGCGACACTGATTAAGCACTCTGCGCGGTCGTATGCCACAACCGTGGGGGACCAGGCCGTCGTGGGCCCCTGGGACCTGGCCCGACCCCGGGGGTCTGATGGGGGGGACTGCGGTTGTCCTGGGCCCGTGGCCTTTTCGCACGGACCCGAGGTGAGCGGGGCTCGCCTGTTGCTGTCTGTGCCGGTGGTACATGGTGCTCCACGTAGATCCTTCGCCCACAACCGTGGGGGTCAAGCCGGTGTGGGGCCCTGGGTCCCCTGGGACCTGGCCCGCCCCCGGCGGTCTGATGGGGGGACTTTACCCACGGGGGCCCACGGTGGTCCTGGCCCTCTAGGCCCATAGGGGGGCTGTGTGGGCCTGGGTTGTTTTCACGTGGACCCACGTTGAATAGGGCTTGCCCATGGTGGTCCACATGGAACATACTACTATTACTAGCACCGGCACCACCACCACCACCACCCACCAGCAGCGCCCGTCCCAGGGAGAGGGCATCACACGCGGACACAGTAGCCAGCAAGAGTACCCACCCTACATCCACCCCCACCAACACCACCACCACCACCACCACCACCACCACCACCACCACCACCGCTACTACAAGTGGACCTGGCCCGCCCCCGGCGGTCTGATGGGGGGACTTTACCCACGGGGGCCCACGGTGGTCCTGGCCCTCTAGGCCCATAGGGGGGCTGTGTGGGCCTGGGTTGTTTTCACGTGGACCCACGTTGAATAGGGCTTGCCCATGGTGGTCCACATGGAACATACTACTATTACTAGCACCGGCACCACCACCACCACCACCCACCAGCAGCGCCCGTCCCAGGGAGAGGGCACCACACGCGGCCAGCAAGAGTACCCACCCTACATCCACCCCCACTGAACCAACTCCCATTGAAAATGAATGGGCGCCCATGGTGATCCAACTCCCTTTGAAAATGAATGGGCGCCCATGGTGATCCAACTCCCATTGACAATGAATGGGCTTAACCTCTTTACCATCCTTTTTCTAAGTGCCTTGACCTGCGGTGCCCTCCCTCGCCTACCCGACCGCCCACCCCTATACACTTGTTCCTTCTCCCCCCCGAGCGCCCGGACCCATGGTGATCGTCACGAGGAGAGGGGGAGAGAGAGAGAGAGAGCCGTGGCCCGGGTGGCCGCCCGCGCGAGCCTGCCCGCTGCCGCGACAAAAGCTTGGATCGAGGGATGACTTTCAATAGATCGCAGTCATAAAGCTGCTCTGCTACTCACGACACCCTGACCCAGAATCAGGTCGTATGCAAGTGGTTTAACAGCCAGTCCTTCATAAACATGCGCTGTGATCATGGAGAGGGGCGACCATCATTCGGCCGCGCCCCAAGCCAGTATCAAATGTCAGTACCTGGCCCACCCCCGGGGGTCTGATGGGGGGGCCTGCGGTGGTCCTGGGCCCGGGGCCTTTTCGCACGGACCCACGGTGAGCGGGGCTCGCCTGTTGCTGTCTGTGCCGGTGGTACATGGTGCTCCACGTAGATCTTTCCCCCACAACCGTGGGGGACCAGGCCGTCGTGGGGCCCTGGGACCTGGCCCACCCCCGGGAGTCTGATGGGGGGGACTGCGGCGGTCCTGGGCCCGTGGCCTTTTCGCACGGACCCACGGTGAGCGGGGCTTGCCCATTGCTGTCTATGCCGGTGGTACATGGTGCTCCACGTAGATCCTTCGCCCACAACCGTGGGGGGGCAAGCCGGTGTGGGGCCCTGGGTCCCCTGGGACCTGGCCCACCCCCGGGGGTCTGATGGGGGGGCCTGCGGTGGTCCTGGGCCCGGGGCCTTTTCGCACGGACCCACGGTGAGCGGGGCTCGCCTGTTGCTGTCTGTGCCGGTGGTACATGGTGCTCCACGTAGATCTTTCCCCCACAACCGTGGGGGACCAGGCCGTCGTGGGGCCCTGGGACCTGGCCCACCCCCGGGAGTCTGATGGGGGGGACTGCGGCGGTCCTGGGCCCGTGGCCTTTTCGCACGGACCCACGGTGAGCGGGGCTTGCCCATTGCTGTCTATGCCGGTGGTACATGGTGCTCCACGTAGATCCTTCGCCCACAACCGTGGGGGGGCAAGCCGGTGTGGGGCCCTGGGTCCCCTGGGACCTGGCCCACCCCCGGGGGTCTGATGGGGGGGCCTGCGGTGGTCCTGGGCCCGGGGCCTTTTCGCACGGACCCACGGTGAGCGGGGCTCGCCTGTTGCTGTCTGTGCCGGTGGTACATGGTGCTCCACGTAGATCTTCCCCCCACAACCGTGGGGGACCAGGCCGTCGTGGGGCCCTGGGACCTGGCCCGACCCCGGGGGTCTGATGGGGGGGACTGCGGTTGTCCTGGGCCCGTGGCCTTTTCGCACGGACCCACGGTGAGCGGGGCTCGCCTGTTGCTGTCTGTGCCGGTGGTACATGGTGCTCCACGTAGATCTTTCCCCCACAACCGTGGGGGACCAGGCCGTCGTGGGGCCCTGGGACCTGGCCCGACCCCGGGGGTCTGATGGGGGGCACTGCGGTTGTCCTGGGCCCGTGGCCTTTTCGCACGGACCCACGGTGAGCGGGGCTCGCCTGTTGCTGTCTGTGCCGGTGGTACATGGTGCTCCACGTAGATCCTTCGCCCACAACCGTGGGGGGGCAAGCCGGTGTGGGGCCCTGGGTCCCCTGGGACCTGGCCCGCCCCCGGCGGTCTGATGGGGGGACTTTACCCACGGAGGCCCACGGTGGTCCTGGCCCTCTAGGCCCATAGGGGGGCTGTGTGGGCCTGGGTTGTTTTCACGTGGACCCACGTTGAATAGGGCTTGCCCATGGTGGTCCACATGGAACATACTACTATTACTAGCACCGGCACCACCACCACCACCACCCACCAGCAGCGCCCGTCCCAGGGAGAGGGCATCACACGCGGACACAGTAGCCAGCAAGAGTACCCACCCTACATCCACCCCCACCAACACCACCACCACCACCACCACCACCACCACCACCACCACCACCGCTACTACAAGTGGACCTGGCCCGCCCCCGGCGGTCTGATGGGGGGACTTTACCCACGGGGGCCCACGGTGGTCCTGGCCCTCTAGGCCCATAGGGGGGCTGTGTGGGCCTGGGTTGTTTTCACGTGGACCCACGTTGAATAGGGCTTGCCCATGGTGGTCCACATGGAACATACTACTATTACTAGCACCGGCACCACCACCACCACCACCCACCAGCAGCGCCCGTCCCAGGGAGAGGGCACCACACGCGGCCAGCAAGAGTACCCACCCTACATCCACCCCCACCCACCCACCCACCCACCCACCCACCCCAGGCACAGAGCACCGTGGCCGGACTAGAACCACCACTCACCCACCATCTCCACGGCACACCCAGCAACCCGGGCGCCAGCCGAGCACGGTCACCCACTCTTAAGCACCCACCGGCGGCCCCGGCGACACTGATTAAGCACTCTGCGCGGTCGTATGCCACAACCGTGGGGGACCAGGCCGTCGTGGGCCCCTGGGACCTGGCCCGACCCCGGGGGTCTGATGGGGGGGACTGCGGTTGTCCTGGGCCCGTGGCCTTTTCGCACGGACCCGAGGTGAGCGGGGCTCGCCTGTTGCTGTCTGTGCCGGTGGTACATGGTGCTCCACGTAGATCCTTCGCCCACAACCGTGGGGGTCAAGCCGGTGTGGGGCCCTGGGTCCCCTGGGACCTGGCCCGCCCCCGGCGGTCTGATGGGGGGACTTTACCCACGGGGGCCCACGGTGGTCCTGGCCCTCTAGGCCCATAGGGGGGCTGTGTGGGCCTGGGTTGTTTTCACGTGGACCCACGTTGAATAGGGCTTGCCCATGGTGGTCCACATGGAACATACTACTATTACTAGCACCGGCACCACCACCACCACCACCCACCAGCAGCGCCCGTCCCAGGGAGAGGGCATCACACGCGGACACAGTAGCCAGCAAGAGTACCCACCCTACATCCACCCCCACCAACACCACCACCACCACCACCACCACCACCACCACCACCACCACCGCTACTACAAGTGGACCTGGCCCGCCCCCGGCGGTCTGATGGGGGGACTTTACCCACGGGGGCCCACGGTGGTCCTGGCCCTCTAGGCCCATAGGGGGGCTGTGTGGGCCTGGGTTGTTTTCACGTGGACCCACGTTGAATAGGGCTTGCCCATGGTGGTCCACATGGAACATACTACTATTACTAGCACCGGCACCACCACCACCACCACCCACCAGCAGCGCCCGTCCCAGGGAGAGGGCACCACACGCGGCCACAGTAGCCAGCAAGAGTACCCACCCTACATCCACCCCCACCAACACCACCACCACCACCACCACCACCACCACCACCACCACCACCGCTACTACAAGTGGACCTGGCCCGCCCCCGGCGGTCTGATGGGGGGACTTTACCCACGGGGGCCCACGGTGGTCCTGGCCCTCTAGGCCCATAGGGGGGCTGTGTGGGCCTGGGTTGTTTTCACGTGGACCCACGTTGAATAGGGCTTGCCCATGGTGGTCCACATGGAACATACTACTATTACTAGCACCGGCACCACCACCACCACCACCCACCAGCAGCGCCCGTCCCAGGGAGAGGGCACCACACGCGGCCAGCAAGAGTACCCACCCTACATCCACCCCCACCCACCCACCCCAGGCACAGAGCACCGTGGCCGGACTAGAACCACCACTCACCCACCATCTCCACGGCACACCCAGCAACCCGGGCGCCAGCCGAGCACGGTCACCCACTCTTAAGCACCCACCGGCGGCCCCGGCGACACTGATTAAGCACTCTGCGCGGTCGTATGCCACAACCGTGGGGGACCAGGCCGTCGTGGGGCCCTGGGACCTGGCCCGACCCCGGGGGTCTGATGGGGGGGACTGCGGTTGTCCTGGGCCCGTGGCCTTTTCGCACGGACCCACGGTGAGCGGGGCTCGCCTGTTGCTGTCTGTGCCGGTGGTACATGGTGCTCCACGTAGATCCTTCGCCCACAACCGTGGGGGGGCAAGCCGGTGTGGGGCCCTGGGTCCCCTGGGACCTGGCCCGCCCCCGGCGGTCTGATGGGGGGACTTTACCCACGGGGGCCCACGGTGGTCCTGGCCCTCTAGGCCCATAGGGGGGCTGTGTGGGCCTGGGTTGTTTTCACGTGGACCCACGTTGAATAGGGCTTGCCCATGGTGGTCCACATGGAACATACTACTATTACTAGCACCGGCACCACCACCACCACCACCCACCAGCAGCGCCCGTCCCAGGGAGAGGGCATCACACGCGGACACAGTAGCCAGCAAGAGTACCCACCCTACATCCACCCCCACCAACACCACCACCACCACCACCACCACCACCACCACCACCACCACCGCTACTACAAGTGGACCTGGCCCGCCCCCGGCGGTCTGATGGGGGGACTTTACCCACGGGGGCCCACGGTGGTCCTGGCCCTCTAGGCCCATAGGGGGGCTGTGTGGGCCTGGGTTGTTTTCACGTGGACCCACGTTGAATAGGGCTTGCCCATGGTGGTCCACATGGAACATACTACTATTACTAGCACCGGCACCACCACCACCACCACCCACCAGCAGCGCCCGTCCCAGGGAGAGGGCACCACACGCGGCCAGCAAGAGTACCCACCCTACATCCACCCCCACCCACCCACCCACCCACCCACCCAACCCAGGCACAGAGCACCGTGGCCGGACTAGAACCACCACTCACCCACCATCTCCACGGCACACCCAGCAACCCGGGCGCCAGCCGAGCACGGTCACCCACTCTTAAGCACCCACCGGCGGCCCCGGCGACACTGATTAAGCACTCTACGCGGTCGTATGCCACAACCGTGGGGGACCAGGCCGTCGTGGGGCCCTGGGACCTGGCCCGACCCCGGGGGTCTGATGGGGGGGACTGCGGTTGTCCTGGGCCCGTGGCCTTTTCGCACGGACCCACGGTGAGCGGGGCTCGCCTGTTGCTGTCTGTGCCGGTGGTACATGGTGCTCCACGTAGATCTTTCCCCCACAACCGTGGGGGACCAGGCCGTCGTGGGGCCCTGGGACCACCACCACCACCACCACCAACACCCCCACCACCACCACCACCGCTACTACAAGTGGACCTGGCCCGACCCCGGGGGTCTGATGGGGGGGCCTGCGGCGGTCCTGGGCCCGTGGCCTTTTCGCACGGACCCACGGTGAGCGGGGCTTGCCCATTGCTGTCTATGCCGGTGGTACATGGTGCTCCACGTAGATCCTTCGCCCACAACCGTGGGGGGGGAAGCCGGTGTGGGGCCCTGGGTCCCCTGGGACCTGGCCCGCCCCCGGCGGTCTGATGGGGGGACTTTACCCACGGGGGCCCACGGTGGTCCTGGCCCTCTAGGCCCATAGGGGGGCTGTGTGGGCCTGGGTTGTTTTCACGTGGACCCACGTTGAATAGGGCTTGCCCATGGTGGTCCACATGGAACATACTACTATTACTAGCACCGGCACCACCACCACCACCACCCACCAGCAGCGCCCGTCCCAGGGAGAGGGCACCACACGCGGCCAGCAAGAGTACCCACCCTACATCCACCCCCACCCACCCACCCACCCACCCACCCACCCCAGGCACAGAGCACCGTGGCCGGACTAGAACCACCACTCACCCACCATCTCCACGGCACACCCAGCAACCCGGGCGCCAGCCGAGCACGGTCACCCACTCTTAAGCACCCACCGGCGGCCCCGGCGACACTGATTAAGCACTCTACGCGGTCGTATGCCACAACCGTGGGGGACCAGGCCGTCGTGGGGCCCTGGGACCTGGCCCGACCCCGGGGGTCTGATGGGGGGGACTGCGGTTGTCCTGGGCCCGTGGCCTTTTCGCACGGACCCACGGTGAGCGGGGCTCGCCTGTTGCTGTCTGTGCCGGTGGTACATGGTGCTCCACGTAGATCTTTCCCCCACAACCGTGGGGGACCAGGCCGTCGTGGGGCCCTGGGACCACCACCACCACCACCACCAACACCCCCACCACCACCACCACCGCTACTACAAGTGGACCTGGCCCGACCCCGGGGGTCTGATGGGGGGGCCTGCGGCGGTCCTGGGCCCGTGGCCTTTTCGCACGGACCCACGGTGAGCGGGGCTTGCCCATTGCTGTCTATGCCGGTGGTACATGGTGCTCCACGTAGATCCTTCGCCCACAACCGTGGGGGGGCAAGCCGGTGTGGGGCCCTGGGTCCCCTGGGACCTGGCCCGCCCCCGGCGGTCTGATGGGGGGACTTTACCCACGGGGGCCCACGGTGGTCCTGGCCCTCTAGGCCCATA
>JAXIVH010000171.1:72500-85000 GCA_036785325.1 Urophycis tenuis | reverse complement strand
GCACCGTGGCCGGACTAGAACCACCACTCACCCACCATCTCCACGGCACACCCAGCAACCCGGGCGCCAGCCGAGCACGGTCACCCACTCTTAAGCACCCACCGGCGGCCCCGGCGACACTGATTAAGCACTCTACGCGGTCGTATGCCACAACCGTGGGGGACCAGGCCGTCGTGGGGCCCTGGGACCTGGCCCGACCCCGGGGGTCTGATGGGGGGGACTGCGGTTGTCCTGGGCCCGTGGCCTTTTCGCACGGACCCACGGTGAGCGGGGCTCGCCTGTTGCTGTCTGTGCCGGTGGTACATGGTGCTCCACGTAGATCTTTCCCCCACAACCGTGGGGGACCAGGCCGTCGTGGGGCCCTGGGACCACCACCACCACCACCACCAACACCCCCACCACCACCACCACCGCTACTACAAGTGGACCTGGCCCGACCCCGGGGGTCTGATGGGGGGGCCTGCGGCGGTCCTGGGCCCGTGGCCTTTTCGCACGGACCCACGGTGAGCGGGGCTTGCCCATTGCTGTCTATGCCGGTGGTACATGGTGCTCCACGTAGATCCTTCGCCCACAACCGTGGGGGGGCAAGCCGGTGTGGGGCCCTGGGTCCCCTGGGACCTGGCCCGCCCCCGGCGGTCTGATGGGGGGACTTTACCCACGGGGGCCCACGGTGGTCCTGGCCCTCTAGGCCCATAGGGGGGCTGTGTGGGCCTGGGTTGTTTTCACGTGGACCCACGTTGAATAGGGCTTGCCCATGGTGGTCCACATGGAACATACTACTATTACTAGCACCGGCACCACCACCACCACCACCCACCAGCAGCGCCCGTCCCAGGGAGAGGGCACCACACGCGGCCAGCAAGAGTACCCACCCTACATCCACCCCCACCCACCCACCCACCCACCCACCCACCCCAGGCACAGAGCACCGTGGCCGGACTAGAACCACCACTCACCCACCATCTCCACGGCACACCCAGCAACCCGGGCGCCAGCCGAGCACGGTCACCCACTCTTAAGCACCCACCGGCGGCCCCGGCGACACTGATTAAGCACTCTGCGCGGTCGTATGCCACAACCGTGGGGGACCAGGCCGTCGTGGGCCCCTGGGACCTGGCCCGACCCCGGGGGTCTGATGGGGGGGACTGCGGTTGTCCTGGGCCCGTGGCCTTTTCGCACGGACCCGAGGTGAGCGGGGCTCGCCTGTTGCTGTCTGTGCCGGTGGTACATGGTGCTCCACGTAGATCCTTCGCCCACAACCGTGGGGGTCAAGCCGGTGTGGGGCCCTGGGTCCCCTGGGACCTGGCCCGCCCCCGGCGGTCTGATGGGGGGACTTTACCCACGGGGGCCCACGGTGGTCCTGGCCCTCTAGGCCCATAGGGGGGCTGTGTGGGCCTGGGTTGTTTTCACGTGGACCCACGTTGAATAGGGCTTGCCCATGGTGGTCCACATGGAACATACTACTATTACTAGCACCGGCACCACCACCACCACCACCCACCAGCAGCGCCCGTCCCAGGGAGAGGGCATCACACGCGGACACAGTAGCCAGCAAGAGTACCCACCCTACATCCACCCCCACCAACACCACCACCACCACCACCACCACCACCACCACCACCACCACCGCTACTACAAGTGGACCTGGCCCGCCCCCGGCGGTCTGATGGGGGGACTTTACCCACGGGGGCCCACGGTGGTCCTGGCCCTCTAGGCCCATAGGGGGGCTGTGTGGGCCTGGGTTGTTTTCACGTGGACCCACGTTGAATAGGGCTTGCCCATGGTGGTCCACATGGAACATACTACTATTACTAGCACCGGCACCACCACCACCACCACCCACCAGCAGCGCCCGTCCCAGGGAGAGGGCACCACACGCGGCCAGCAAGAGTACCCACCCTACATCCACCCCCACTGAACCAACTCCCATTGAAAATGAATGGGCGCCCATGGTGATCCAACTCCCTTTGAAAATGAATGGGCGCCCATGGTGATCCAACTCCCATTGACAATGAATGGGCTTAACCTCTTTACCATCCTTTTTCTAAGTGCCTTGACCTGCGGTGCCCTCCCTCGCCTACCCGACCGCCCACCCCTATACACTTGTTCCTTCTCCCCCCCGAGCGCCCGGACCCATGGTGATCGTCACGAGGAGAGGGGGAGAGAGAGAGAGAGAGCCGTGGCCCGGGTGGCCGCCCGCGCGAGCCTGCCCGCTGCCGCGACAAAAGCTTGGATCGAGGGATGACTTTCAATAGATCGCAGTCATAAAGCTGCTCTGCTACTCACGACACCCTGACCCAGAATCAGGTCGTATGCAAGTGGTTTAACAGCCAGTCCTTCATAAACATGCGCTGTGATCATGGAGAGGGGCGACCATCATTCGGCCGCGCCCCAAGCCAGTATCAAATGTCAGTACCTGGCCCACCCCCGGGGGTCTGATGGGGGGGCCTGCGGTGGTCCTGGGCCCGGGGCCTTTTCGCACGGACCCACGGTGAGCGGGGCTCGCCTGTTGCTGTCTGTGCCGGTGGTACATGGTGCTCCACGTAGATCTTTCCCCCACAACCGTGGGGGACCAGGCCGTCGTGGGGCCCTGGGACCTGGCCCACCCCCGGGAGTCTGATGGGGGGGACTGCGGCGGTCCTGGGCCCGTGGCCTTTTCGCACGGACCCACGGTGAGCGGGGCTTGCCCATTGCTGTCTATGCCGGTGGTACATGGTGCTCCACGTAGATCCTTCGCCCACAACCGTGGGGGGGCAAGCCGGTGTGGGGCCCTGGGTCCCCTGGGACCTGGCCCACCCCCGGGGGTCTGATGGGGGGGCCTGCGGTGGTCCTGGGCCCGGGGCCTTTTCGCACGGACCCACGGTGAGCGGGGCTCGCCTGTTGCTGTCTGTGCCGGTGGTACATGGTGCTCCACGTAGATCTTTCCCCCACAACCGTGGGGGACCAGGCCGTCGTGGGGCCCTGGGACCTGGCCCACCCCCGGGAGTCTGATGGGGGGGACTGCGGCGGTCCTGGGCCCGTGGCCTTTTCGCACGGACCCACGGTGAGCGGGGCTTGCCCATTGCTGTCTATGCCGGTGGTACATGGTGCTCCACGTAGATCCTTCGCCCACAACCGTGGGGGGGCAAGCCGGTGTGGGGCCCTGGGTCCCCTGGGACCTGGCCCACCCCCGGGGGTCTGATGGGGGGGCCTGCGGTGGTCCTGGGCCCGGGGCCTTTTCGCACGGACCCACGGTGAGCGGGGCTCGCCTGTTGCTGTCTGTGCCGGTGGTACATGGTGCTCCACGTAGATCTTCCCCCCACAACCGTGGGGGACCAGGCCGTCGTGGGGCCCTGGGACCTGGCCCGACCCCGGGGGTCTGATGGGGGGGACTGCGGTTGTCCTGGGCCCGTGGCCTTTTCGCACGGACCCACGGTGAGCGGGGCTCGCCTGTTGCTGTCTGTGCCGGTGGTACATGGTGCTCCACGTAGATCTTTCCCCCACAACCGTGGGGGACCAGGCCGTCGTGGGGCCCTGGGACCTGGCCCGACCCCGGGGGTCTGATGGGGGGCACTGCGGTTGTCCTGGGCCCGTGGCCTTTTCGCACGGACCCACGGTGAGCGGGGCTCGCCTGTTGCTGTCTGTGCCGGTGGTACATGGTGCTCCACGTAGATCCTTCGCCCACAACCGTGGGGGGGCAAGCCGGTGTGGGGCCCTGGGTCCCCTGGGACCTGGCCCGCCCCCGGCGGTCTGATGGGGGGACTTTACCCACGGGGGCCCACGGTGGTCCTGGCCCTCTAGGCCCATAGGGGGGCTGTGTGGGCCTGGGTTGTTTTCACGTGGACCCACGTTGAATAGGGCTTGCCCATGGTGGTCCACATGGAACATACTACTATTACTAGCACCGGCACCACCACCACCACCACCCACCAGCAGCGCCCGTCCCAGGGAGAGGGCATCACACGCGGACACAGTAGCCAGCAAGAGTACCCACCCTACATCCACCCCCACCAACACCACCACCACCACCACCACCACCACCACCACCACCACCACCGCTACTACAAGTGGACCTGGCCCGCCCCCGGCGGTCTGATGGGGGGACTTTACCCACGGGGGCCCACGGTGGTCCTGGCCCTCTAGGCCCATAGGGGGGCTGTGTGGGCCTGGGTTGTTTTCACGTGGACCCACGTTGAATAGGGCTTGCCCATGGTGGTCCACATGGAACATACTACTATTACTAGCACCGGCACCACCACCACCACCACCCACCAGCAGCGCCCGTCCCAGGGAGAGGGCACCACACGCGGCCAGCAAGAGTACCCACCCTACATCCACCCCCACCCACCCACCCACCCACCCACCCACCCCAGGCACAGAGCACCGTGGCCGGACTAGAACCACCACTCACCCACCATCTCCACGGCACACCCAGCAACCCGGGCGCCAGCCGAGCACGGTCACCCACTCTTAAGCACCCACCGGCGGCCCCGGCGACACTGATTAAGCACTCTGCGCGGTCGTATGCCACAACCGTGGGGGACCAGGCCGTCGTGGGCCCCTGGGACCTGGCCCGACCCCGGGGGTCTGATGGGGGGGACTGCGGTTGTCCTGGGCCCGTGGCCTTTTCGCACGGACCCGAGGTGAGCGGGGCTCGCCTGTTGCTGTCTGTGCCGGTGGTACATGGTGCTCCACGTAGATCCTTCGCCCACAACCGTGGGGGTCAAGCCGGTGTGGGGCCCTGGGTCCCCTGGGACCTGGCCCGCCCCCGGCGGTCTGATGGGGGGACTTTACCCACGGGGGCCCACGGTGGTCCTGGCCCTCTAGGCCCATAGGGGGGCTGTGTGGGCCTGGGTTGTTTTCACGTGGACCCACGTTGAATAGGGCTTGCCCATGGTGGTCCACATGGAACATACTACTATTACTAGCACCGGCACCACCACCACCACCACCCACCAGCAGCGCCCGTCCCAGGGAGAGGGCATCACACGCGGACACAGTAGCCAGCAAGAGTACCCACCCTACATCCACCCCCACCAACACCACCACCACCACCACCACCACCACCACCACCACCACCACCGCTACTACAAGTGGACCTGGCCCGCCCCCGGCGGTCTGATGGGGGGACTTTACCCACGGGGGCCCACGGTGGTCCTGGCCCTCTAGGCCCATAGGGGGGCTGTGTGGGCCTGGGTTGTTTTCACGTGGACCCACGTTGAATAGGGCTTGCCCATGGTGGTCCACATGGAACATACTACTATTACTAGCACCGGCACCACCACCACCACCACCCACCAGCAGCGCCCGTCCCAGGGAGAGGGCACCACACGCGGCCAGCAAGAGTACCCACCCTACATCCACCCCCACCCACCCACCCCAGGCACAGAGCACCGTGGCCGGACTAGAACCACCACTCACCCACCATCTCCACGGCACACCCAGCAACCCGGGCGCCAGCCGAGCACGGTCACCCACTCTTAAGCACCCACCGGCGGCCCCGGCGACACTGATTAAGCACTCTGCGCGGTCGTATGCCACAACCGTGGGGGACCAGGCCGTCGTGGGGCCCTGGGACCTGGCCCGACCCCGGGGGTCTGATGGGGGGGACTGCGGTTGTCCTGGGCCCGTGGCCTTTTCGCACGGACCCACGGTGAGCGGGGCTCGCCTGTTGCTGTCTGTGCCGGTGGTACATGGTGCTCCACGTAGATCCTTCGCCCACAACCGTGGGGGGGCAAGCCGGTGTGGGGCCCTGGGTCCCCTGGGACCTGGCCCGCCCCCGGCGGTCTGATGGGGGGACTTTACCCACGGGGGCCCACGGTGGTCCTGGCCCTCTAGGCCCATAGGGGGGCTGTGTGGGCCTGGGTTGTTTTCACGTGGACCCACGTTGAATAGGGCTTGCCCATGGTGGTCCACATGGAACATACTACTATTACTAGCACCGGCACCACCACCACCACCACCCACCAGCAGCGCCCGTCCCAGGGAGAGGGCATCACACGCGGACACAGTAGCCAGCAAGAGTACCCACCCTACATCCACCCCCACCAACACCACCACCACCACCACCACCACCACCACCACCACCACCACCGCTACTACAAGTGGACCTGGCCCGCCCCCGGCGGTCTGATGGGGGGACTTTACCCACGGGGGCCCACGGTGGTCCTGGCCCTCTAGGCCCATAGGGGGGCTGTGTGGGCCTGGGTTGTTTTCACGTGGACCCACGTTGAATAGGGCTTGCCCATGGTGGTCCACATGGAACATACTACTATTACTAGCACCGGCACCACCACCACCACCACCCACCAGCAGCGCCCGTCCCAGGGAGAGGGCATCACACGCGGACACAGTAGCCAGCAAGAGTACCCACCCTACATCCACCCCCACCAACACCACCACCACCACCACCACCACCACCACCACCACCACCACCGCTACTACAAGTGGACCTGGCCCGCCCCCGGCGGTCTGATGGGGGGACTTTACCCACGGGGGCCCACGGTGGTCCTGGCCCTCTAGGCCCATAGGGGGGCTGTGTGGGCCTGGGTTGTTTTCACGTGGACCCACGTTGAATAGGGCTTGCCCATGGTGGTCCACATGGAACATACTACTATTACTAGCACCGGCACCACCACCACCACCACCCACCAGCAGCGCCCGTCCCAGGGAGAGGGCACCACACGCGGCCAGCAAGAGTACCCACCCTACATCCACCCCCACCCACCCACCCACCCACCCACCCACCCCAGGCACAGAGCACCGTGGCCGGACTAGAACCACCACTCACCCACCATCTCCACGGCACACCCAGCAACCCGGGCGCCAGCCGAGCACGGTCACCCACTCTTAAGCACCCACCGGCGGCCCCGGCGACACTGATTAAGCACTCTGCGCGGTCGTATGCCACAACCGTGGGGGACCAGGCCGTCGTGGGCCCCTGGGACCTGGCCCGACCCCGGGGGTCTGATGGGGGGGACTGCGGTTGTCCTGGGCCCGTGGCCTTTTCGCACGGACCCGAGGTGAGCGGGGCTCGCCTGTTGCTGTCTGTGCCGGTGGTACATGGTGCTCCACGTAGATCCTTCGCCCACAACCGTGGGGGTCAAGCCGGTGTGGGGCCCTGGGTCCCCTGGGACCTGGCCCGCCCCCGGCGGTCTGATGGGGGGACTTTACCCACGGGGGCCCACGGTGGTCCTGGCCCTCTAGGCCCATAGGGGGGCTGTGTGGGCCTGGGTTGTTTTCACGTGGACCCACGTTGAATAGGGCTTGCCCATGGTGGTCCACATGGAACATACTACTATTACTAGCACCGGCACCACCACCACCACCACCCACCAGCAGCGCCCGTCCCAGGGAGAGGGCATCACACGCGGACACAGTAGCCAGCAAGAGTACCCACCCTACATCCACCCCCACCAACACCACCACCACCACCACCACCACCACCACCACCACCACCACCGCTACTACAAGTGGACCTGGCCCGCCCCCGGCGGTCTGATGGGGGGACTTTACCCACGGGGGCCCACGGTGGTCCTGGCCCTCTAGGCCCATAGGGGGGCTGTGTGGGCCTGGGTTGTTTTCACGTGGACCCACGTTGAATAGGGCTTGCCCATGGTGGTCCACATGGAACATACTACTATTACTAGCACCGGCACCACCACCACCACCACCCACCAGCAGCGCCCGTCCCAGGGAGAGGGCATCACACGCGGACACAGTAGCCAGCAAGAGTACCCACCCTACATCCACCCCCACCAACACCACCACCACCACCACCACCACCACCACCACCACCACCACCGCTACTACAAGTGGACCTGGCCCGCCCCCGGCGGTCTGATGGGGGGACTTTACCCACGGGGGCCCACGGTGGTCCTGGCCCTCTAGGCCCATAGGGGGGCTGTGTGGGCCTGGGTTGTTTTCACGTGGACCCACGTTGAATAGGGCTTGCCCATGGTGGTCCACATGGAACATACTACTATTACTAGCACCGGCACCACCACCACCACCACCCACCAGCAGCGCCCGTCCCAGGGAGAGGGCACCACACGCGGCCAGCAAGAGTACCCACCCTACATCCACCCCCACCCACCCACCCCAGGCACAGAGCACCGTGGCCGGACTAGAACCACCACTCACCCACCATCTCCACGGCACACCCAGCAACCCGGGCGCCAGCCGAGCACGGTCACCCACTCTTAAGCACCCACCGGCGGCCCCGGCGACACTGATTAAGCACTCTGCGCGGTCGTATGCCACAACCGTGGGGGACCAGGCCGTCGTGGGGCCCTGGGACCTGGCCCGACCCCGGGGGTCTGATGGGGGGGACTGCGGTTGTCCTGGGCCCGTGGCCTTTTCGCACGGACCCACGGTGAGCGGGGCTCGCCTGTTGCTGTCTGTGCCGGTGGTACATGGTGCTCCACGTAGATCCTTCGCCCACAACCGTGGGGGGGCAAGCCGGTGTGGGGCCCTGGGTCCCCTGGGACCTGGCCCGCCCCCGGCGGTCTGATGGGGGGACTTTACCCACGGGGGCCCACGGTGGTCCTGGCCCTCTAGGCCCATAGGGGGGCTGTGTGGGCCTGGGTTGTTTTCACGTGGACCCACGTTGAATAGGGCTTGCCCATGGTGGTCCACATGGAACATACTACTATTACTAGCACCGGCACCACCACCACCACCACCCACCAGCAGCGCCCGTCCCAGGGAGAGGGCATCACACGCGGACACAGTAGCCAGCAAGAGTACCCACCCTACATCCACCCCCACCAACACCACCACCACCACCACCACCACCACCACCACCACCACCACCGCTACTACAAGTGGACCTGGCCCGCCCCCGGCGGTCTGATGGGGGGACTTTACCCACGGGGGCCCACGGTGGTCCTGGCCCTCTAGGCCCATAGGGGGGCTGTGTGGGCCTGGGTTGTTTTCACGTGGACCCACGTTGAATAGGGCTTGCCCATGGTGGTCCACATGGAACATACTACTATTACTAGCACCGGCACCACCACCACCACCACCCACCAGCAGCGCCCGTCCCAGGGAGAGGGCACCACACGCGGCCAGCAAGAGTACCCACCCTACATCCACCCCCACCCACCCACCCACCCACCCACCCAACCCAGGCAC
Organism: Urophycis tenuis; assembly: GCA_036785325.1. Lineage (NCBI taxonomy): Eukaryota > Metazoa > Chordata > Actinopteri > Gadiformes > Phycidae > Urophycis > Urophycis tenuis. The sequence continues at coordinate 75,886 of JAXIVH010000171.1, read as the reverse complement.
AGAGCACCGTGGCCGGACTAGAACCACCACTCACCCACCATCTCCACGGCACACCCAGCAACCCGGGCGCCAGCCGAGCACGGTCACCCACTCTTAAGCACCCACCGGCGGCCCCGGCGACACTGATTAAGCACTCTGCGCGGTCGTATGCCACAACCGTGGGGGACCAGGCCGTCGTGGGGCCCTGGGACCTGGCCCGACCTCGGTTGTCTGATGGGGGGGACTGCGGTTGTCCTGGGCCCGTGGCCTTTTCGCACGGACCCACGGTGAGCGGGGCTCGCCTGTTGCTGTCTGTGCCGGTGGTACATGGTGCTCCACGTAGATCTTTCCCCCACAACCGTGGGGGACCAGGCCGTCGTGGGGCCCTGGGACCACCACCACCACCACCACCAACACCCCCACCACCACCACCACCGCTACTACAAGTGGACCTGGCCCGACCCCGGGGGTCTGATGGGGGGGCCTGCGGCGGTCCTGGGCCCGTGGCCTTTTCGCACGGACCCACGGTGAGCGGGGCTTGCCCATTGCTGTCTATGCCGGTGGTACAAGGTGCTCCACGTAGATCCTTCGCCCACAACCGTGGGGGGGCAAGCCAGTGTGGGGCCCTGGGTCCCCTGGGACCTGGCCCGCCCCCGGCGGTCTGATGGGGGGACTTTACCCACGGGGGCCCACGGTGGTCCTGGCCCTCTAGGCCCATAGGGGGGCTGTGTGGGCCTGGGTTGTTTTCACGTGGACCCACGTTGAATAGGGCTTGCCCATGGTGGTCCACATGGAACATACTACTATTACTAGCACCGGCACCACCACCACCACCACCCACCAGCAGCGCCCGTCCCAGGGAGAGGGCATCACACGCGGACACAGTAGCCAGCAAGAGTACCCACCCTACATCCACCCCCACCAACACCACCACCACCACCACCACCACCACCACCACCACCACCACCGCTACTACAAGTGGACCTGGCCCGCCCCCGGCGGTCTGATGGGGGGACTTTACCCACGGGGGCCCACGGTGGTCCTGGCCCTCTAGGCCCATAGGGGGGCTGTGTGGGCCTGGGTTGTTTTCACGTGGACCCACGTTGAATAGGGCTTGCCCATGGTGGTCCACATGGAACATACTACTATTACTAGCACCGGCACCACCACCACCACCACCCACCAGCAGCGCCCGTCCCAGGGAGAGGGCATCACACGCGGACACAGTAGCCAGCAAGAGTACCCACCCTACATCCACCCCCACCCACCCACCCACCCACCCACCCACCCCAGGCACAGAGCACCTTTGCCGGACTAGAACCACCACTCACCCACCATCTCCACGGCACACCCAGCAACCCGGGCGCCAGCCGAGCACGGTCACCCACTCTTAAGCACCCACCGGCGGCCCCGGCGACACTGATTAAGCACTCTGCGCGGTCGTATGCCACAACCGTGGGGGACCTGGCCCGACCCCGGGGGTATGATGGGGGGGACTGCGGTTGTCCTGGGCCCGTGGCCTTTTCGCACGGACCCACGGTGAGCGGGGCTCGCCTGTTGCTGTCTGTTCCGGTGGTACATGGTGCTCCACGTAGATCTTTCCCCCACAACCGTGGGGGACCAGGCCGTCGTGGGGCCCTGGGACCACCACCACCACCACCACCAACACCACCACCACCACCACCACCGCTACTACAAGTGGACCTGGCCCGACCCCGGGGGTCTGATGGGGGGGCCTGCGGCGGTCCTGGGCCCGTGGCCTTTTCGCACGGACCCACGGTGAGCGGGGCTTGCCCATTGCTGTCTATGCCGGTGGTACATGGTGCTCCACGTAGATCCTTCGCCCACAACCGTGGGGGGGCAAGCCGGTGTGGGGCCCTGGGTCCCCTGGGACCTGGCCCGCCCCCGGCGGTCTGATGGGGGGACTTTACCCACGGGGGCCCACGGTGGTCCTGGCCCTCTAGGCCCATAGGGGGGCTGTGTGGGCCTGGGTTGTTTTCACGTGGACCCACGTTGAATAGGGCTTGCCCATGGTGGTCCACATGGAACATACTACTATTACTAGCACCGGCACCACCACCACCACCACCCACCAGCAGCGCCCGTCCCAGGGAGAGGGCATCAAACGCGGACACAGTAGCCAGCAAGAGTACCCACCCTACATCCACCCCCACCAACACCACCACCACCACCACCACCACCACCACCACCACCACCACCGCTACTACAAGTGGACCTGGCCCGCCCCCGGCGGTCTGATGGGGGGACTTTACCCACGGGGGCCCACGGTGGTCCTGGCCCTCTAGGCCCATAGGGGGGCTGTGTGGGCCTGGGTTGTTTTCACGTGGACCCACGTTGAATAGGGCTTGCCCATGGTGGTCCACATGGAACATACTACTATTACTAGCACCGGCACCACCACCACCACCACCCACCAGCAGCGCCCGTCCCAGGGAGAGGGCACCACACGCGGCCAGCAAGAGTACCCACCCTACATCCACCCCCACCCACCCACCCACCCACCCACCCACCCCAGGCACAGAGCACCGTGGCCGGACTAGAACCACCACTCACCCACCATCTCCACGGCACACCCAGCAACCCGGGCGCCAGCCGAGCACGGTCACCCACTCTTAAGCACCCACCGGCGGCCCCGGCGACACTGATTAAGCACTCTACGCGGTCGTATGCCACAACCGTGGGGGACCAGGCCGTCGTGGGGCCCTGGGACCTGGCCCGACCCCGGGGGTCTGATGGGGGGGACTGCGGTTGTCCTGGGCCCGTGGCCTTTTCGCACGGACCCACGGTGAGCGGGGCTCGCCTGTTGCTGTCTGTGCCGGTGGTACATGGTGCTCCACGTAGATCTTTCCCCCACAACCGTGGGGGACCAGGCCGTCGTGGGGCCCTGGGACCACCACCACCACCACCACCAACACCCCCACCACCACCACCACCGCTAATACAAGTGGACCTGGCCCGACCCCGGGGGTCTGATGGGGGGGCCTGCGGCGGTCCTGGGCCCGTGGCCTTTTCGCACGGACCCACAGTGAGCGGGGCTTGCCCATTGCTGTCTATGCCGGTGGTACATGGTGCTCCACGTAGATCCTTCGCCCACAACCGTGGGGGGGCAAGCCGGTGTGGGGCCCTGGGTCCCCTGGGACCTGGCCCGCCCCCGGCGGTCTGATGGGGGGACTTTACCCACGGGGGCCCACGGTGGTCCTGGCCCTCTAGGCCCATAGGGGGGCTGTGTGGGCCTGGGTTGTTTTCACGTGGACCCACGTTGAATAGGGCTTGCCCATGGTGGTCCACATGGAACATACTACTATTACTAGCACCGGCACCACCACCACCACCACCCACCAGCAGCGCCCGTCCCAGGGAGAGGGCACCACACGCGGCCAGCAAGA
>JAXIVH010000171.1:65000-67500 GCA_036785325.1 Urophycis tenuis | reverse complement strand
CCAGCAAGAGTACCCACCCTACATCCACCCCCACCCACCCACCCCAGGCACAGAGCACCGTGGCCGGACTAGAACCACCACTCACCCACCATCTCCACGGCACACCCAGCAACCCGGGCGCCAGCCGAGCACGGTCACCCACTCTTAAGCACCCACCGGCGGCCCCGGCGACACTGATTAAGCACTCTGCGCGGTCGTATGCCACAACCGTGGGGGACCAGGCCGTCGTGGGGCCCTGGGACCTGGCCCGACCCCGGGGGTCTGATGGGGGGGACTGCGGTTGTCCTGGGCCCGTGGCCTTTTCGCACGGACCCACGGTGAGCGGGGCTCGCCTGTTGCTGTCTGTGCCGGTGGTACATGGTGCTCCACGTAGATCCTTCGCCCACAACCGTGGGGGGGCAAGCCGGTGTGGGGCCCTGGGTCCCCTGGGACCTGGCCCGCCCCCGGCGGTCTGATGGGGGGACTTTACCCACGGGGGCCCACGGTGGTCCTGGCCCTCTAGGCCCATAGGGGGGCTGTGTGGGCCTGGGTTGTTTTCACGTGGACCCACGTTGAATAGGGCTTGCCCATGGTGGTCCACATGGAACATACTACTATTACTAGCACCGGCACCACCACCACCACCACCCACCAGCAGCGCCCGTCCCAGGGAGAGGGCATCACACGCGGACACAGTAGCCAGCAAGAGTACCCACCCTACATCCACCCCCACCAACACCACCACCACCACCACCACCACCACCACCACCACCACCACCGCTACTACAAGTGGACCTGGCCCGCCCCCGGCGGTCTGATGGGGGGACTTTACCCACGGGGGCCCACGGTGGTCCTGGCCCTCTAGGCCCATAGGGGGGCTGTGTGGGCCTGGGTTGTTTTCACGTGGACCCACGTTGAATAGGGCTTGCCCATGGTGGTCCACATGGAACATACTACTATTACTAGCACCGGCACCACCACCACCACCACCCACCAGCAGCGCCCGTCCCAGGGAGAGGGCACCACACGCGGCCAGCAAGAGTACCCACCCTACATCCACCCCCACCCACCCACCCACCCACCCACCCAACCCAGGCACAGAGCACCGTGGCCGGACTAGAACCACCACTCACCCACCATCTCCACGGCACACCCAGCAACCCGGGCGCCAGCCGAGCACGGTCACCCACTCTTAAGCACCCACCGGCGGCCCCGGCGACACTGATTAAGCACTCTGCGCGGTCGTATGCCACAACCGTGGGGGACCAGGCCGTCGTGGGGCCCTGGGACCTGGCCCGACCTCGGTTGTCTGATGGGGGGGACTGCGGTTGTCCTGGGCCCGTGGCCTTTTCGCACGGACCCACGGTGAGCGGGGCTCGCCTGTTGCTGTCTGTGCCGGTGGTACATGGTGCTCCACGTAGATCTTTCCCCCACAACCGTGGGGGACCAGGCCGTCGTGGGGCCCTGGGACCACCACCACCACCACCACCAACACCCCCACCACCACCACCACCGCTACTACAAGTGGACCTGGCCCGACCCCGGGGGTCTGATGGGGGGGCCTGCGGCGGTCCTGGGCCCGTGGCCTTTTCGCACGGACCCACGGTGAGCGGGGCTTGCCCATTGCTGTCTATGCCGGTGGTACAAGGTGCTCCACGTAGATCCTTCGCCCACAACCGTGGGGGGGCAAGCCAGTGTGGGGCCCTGGGTCCCCTGGGACCTGGCCCGCCCCCGGCGGTCTGATGGGGGGACTTTACCCACGGGGGCCCACGGTGGTCCTGGCCCTCTAGGCCCATAGGGGGGCTGTGTGGGCCTGGGTTGTTTTCACGTGGACCCACGTTGAATAGGGCTTGCCCATGGTGGTCCACATGGAACATACTACTATTACTAGCACCGGCACCACCACCACCACCACCCACCAGCAGCGCCCGTCCCAGGGAGAGGGCATCACACGCGGACACAGTAGCCAGCAAGAGTACCCACCCTACATCCACCCCCACCAACACCACCACCACCACCACCACCACCACCACCACCACCACCACCGCTACTACAAGTGGACCTGGCCCGCCCCCGGCGGTCTGATGGGGGGACTTTACCCACGGGGGCCCACGGTGGTCCTGGCCCTCTAGGCCCATAGGGGGGCTGTGTGGGCCTGGGTTGTTTTCACGTGGACCCACGTTGAATAGGGCTTGCCCATGGTGGTCCACATGGAACATACTACTATTACTAGCACCGGCACCACCACCACCACCACCCACCAGCAGCGCCCGTCCCAGGGAGAGGGCATCACACGCGGACACAGTAGCCAGCAAGAGTACCCACCCTACATCCACCCCCACCCACCCACCCACCCACCCACCCACCCCAGGCACAGAGCACCTTTGCCGGACTAGAACCACCACTCACCCACCATCTCCACGGCACACCCAGCAACCCGGGCGCCAGCCGAGCACGGTCACCCACTCTTAAGCACCCACCGGCGGCCCCGGCGACACTGATTAAGCACTCTGCGCGGTCG
>JAXIVH010000171.1:45000-50000 GCA_036785325.1 Urophycis tenuis | reverse complement strand
GGCTTGCCCATGGTGGTCCACATGGAACATACTACTATTACTAGCACCGGCACCACCACCACCACCACCCACCAGCAGCGCCCGTCCCAGGGAGAGGGCACCACACGCGGCCAGCAAGAGTACCCACCCTACATCCACCCCCACCCACCCACCCACCCACCCACCCACCCCAGGCACAGAGCACCGTGGCCGGACTAGAACCACCACTCACCCACCATCTCCACGGCACACCCAGCAACCCGGGCGCCAGCCGAGCACGGTCACCCACTCTTAAGCACCCACCGGCGGCCCCGGCGACACTGATTAAGCACTCTACGCGGTCGTATGCCACAACCGTGGGGGACCAGGCCGTCGTGGGGCCCTGGGACCTGGCCCGACCCCGGGGGTCTGATGGGGGGGACTGCGGTTGTCCTGGGCCCGTGGCCTTTTCGCACGGACCCACGGTGAGCGGGGCTCGCCTGTTGCTGTCTGTGCCGGTGGTACATGGTGCTCCACGTAGATCTTTCCCCCACAACCGTGGGGGACCAGGCCGTCGTGGGGCCCTGGGACCACCACCACCACCACCACCAACACCCCCACCACCACCACCACCGCTACTACAAGTGGACCTGGCCCGACCCCGGGGGTCTGATGGGGGGGCCTGCGGCGGTCCTGGGCCCGTGGCCTTTTCGCACGGACCCACGGTGAGCGGGGCTTGCCCATTGCTGTCTATGCCGGTGGTACATGGTGCTCCACGTAGATCCTTCGCCCACAACCGTGGGGGGGCAAGCCGGTGTGGGGCCCTGGGTCCCCTGGGACCTGGCCCGCCCCCGGCGGTCTGATGGGGGGACTTTACCCACGGGGGCCCACGGTGGTCCTGGCCCTCTAGGCCCATAGGGGGGCTGTGTGGGCCTGGGTTGTTTTCACGTGGACCCACGTTGAATAGGGCTTGCCCATGGTGGTCCACATGGAACATACTACTATTACTAGCACCGGCACCACCACCACCACCACCCACCAGCAGCGCCCGTCCCAGGGAGAGGGCACCACACGCGGCCAGCAAGAGTACCCACCCTACATCCACCCCCACTGAACCAACTCCCATTGAAAATGAATGGGCGCCCATGGTGATCCAACTCCCTTTGAAAATGAATGGGCGCCCATGGTGATCCAACTCCCATTGACAATGAATGGGCTTAACCTCTTTACCATCCTTTTTCTAAGTGCCTTGACCTGCGGTGCCCTCCCTCGCCTACCCGACCGCCCACCCCTATACACTTGTTCCTTCTCCCCCCCGAGCGCCCGGACCCATGGTGATCGTCACGAGGAGAGGGGGAGAGAGAGAGAGAGAGCCGTGGCCCGGGTGGCCGCCCGCGCGAGCCTGCCCGCTGCCGCGACAAAAGCTTGGATCGAGGGATGACTTTCAATAGATCGCAGTCATAAAGCTGCTCTGCTACTCACGACACCCTGACCCAGAATCAGGTCGTATGCAAGTGGTTTAACAGCCAGTCCTTCATAAACATGCGCTGTGATCATGGAGAGGGGCGACCATCATTCGGCCGCGCCCCAAGCCAGTATCAAATGTCAGTACCTGGCCCACCCCCGGGGGTCTGATGGGGGGGCCTGCGGTGGTCCTGGGCCCGGGGCCTTTTCGCACGGACCCACGGTGAGCGGGGCTCGCCTGTTGCTGTCTGTGCCGGTGGTACATGGTGCTCCACGTAGATCTTTCCCCCACAACCGTGGGGGACCAGGCCGTCGTGGGGCCCTGGGACCTGGCCCACCCCCGGGAGTCTGATGGGGGGGACTGCGGCGGTCCTGGGCCCGTGGCCTTTTCGCACGGACCCACGGTGAGCGGGGCTTGCCCATTGCTGTCTATGCCGGTGGTACATGGTGCTCCACGTAGATCCTTCGCCCACAACCGTGGGGGGGCAAGCCGGTGTGGGGCCCTGGGTCCCCTGGGACCTGGCCCACCCCCGGGGGTCTGATGGGGGGGCCTGCGGTGGTCCTGGGCCCGGGGCCTTTTCGCACGGACCCACGGTGAGCGGGGCTCGCCTGTTGCTGTCTGTGCCGGTGGTACATGGTGCTCCACGTAGATCTTTCCCCCACAACCGTGGGGGACCAGGCCGTCGTGGGGCCCTGGGACCTGGCCCACCCCCGGGAGTCTGATGGGGGGGACTGCGGCGGTCCTGGGCCCGTGGCCTTTTCGCACGGACCCACGGTGAGCGGGGCTTGCCCATTGCTGTCTATGCCGGTGGTACATGGTGCTCCACGTAGATCCTTCGCCCACAACCGTGGGGGGGCAAGCCGGTGTGGGGCCCTGGGTCCCCTGGGACCTGGCCCACCCCCGGGGGTCTGATGGGGGGGCCTGCGGTGGTCCTGGGCCCGGGGCCTTTTCGCACGGACCCACGGTGAGCGGGGCTCGCCTGTTGCTGTCTGTGCCGGTGGTACATGGTGCTCCACGTAGATCTTCCCCCCACAACCGTGGGGGACCAGGCCGTCGTGGGGCCCTGGGACCTGGCCCGACCCCGGGGGTCTGATGGGGGGGACTGCGGTTGTCCTGGGCCCGTGGCCTTTTCGCACGGACCCACGGTGAGCGGGGCTCGCCTGTTGCTGTCTGTGCCGGTGGTACATGGTGCTCCACGTAGATCTTTCCCCCACAACCGTGGGGGACCAGGCCGTCGTGGGGCCCTGGGACCTGGCCCGACCCCGGGGGTCTGATGGGGGGCACTGCGGTTGTCCTGGGCCCGTGGCCTTTTCGCACGGACCCACGGTGAGCGGGGCTCGCCTGTTGCTGTCTGTGCCGGTGGTACATGGTGCTCCACGTAGATCCTTCGCCCACAACCGTGGGGGGGCAAGCCGGTGTGGGGCCCTGGGTCCCCTGGGACCTGGCCCGCCCCCGGCGGTCTGATGGGGGGACTTTACCCACGGGGGCCCACGGTGGTCCTGGCCCTCTAGGCCCATAGGGGGGCTGTGTGGGCCTGGGTTGTTTTCACGTGGACCCACGTTGAATAGGGCTTGCCCATGGTGGTCCACATGGAACATACTACTATTACTAGCACCGGCACCACCACCACCACCACCCACCAGCAGCGCCCGTCCCAGGGAGAGGGCATCACACGCGGACACAGTAGCCAGCAAGAGTACCCACCCTACATCCACCCCCACCAACACCACCACCACCACCACCACCACCACCACCACCACCACCACCGCTACTACAAGTGGACCTGGCCCGCCCCCGGCGGTCTGATGGGGGGACTTTACCCACGGGGGCCCACGGTGGTCCTGGCCCTCTAGGCCCATAGGGGGGCTGTGTGGGCCTGGGTTGTTTTCACGTGGACCCACGTTGAATAGGGCTTGCCCATGGTGGTCCACATGGAACATACTACTATTACTAGCACCGGCACCACCACCACCACCACCCACCAGCAGCGCCCGTCCCAGGGAGAGGGCACCACACGCGGCCAGCAAGAGTACCCACCCTACATCCACCCCCACCCACCCACCCACCCACCCACCCACCCCAGGCACAGAGCACCGTGGCCGGACTAGAACCACCACTCACCCACCATCTCCACGGCACACCCAGCAACCCGGGCGCCAGCCGAGCACGGTCACCCACTCTTAAGCACCCACCGGCGGCCCCGGCGACACTGATTAAGCACTCTGCGCGGTCGTATGCCACAACCGTGGGGGACCAGGCCGTCGTGGGCCCCTGGGACCTGGCCCGACCCCGGGGGTCTGATGGGGGGGACTGCGGTTGTCCTGGGCCCGTGGCCTTTTCGCACGGACCCGAGGTGAGCGGGGCTCGCCTGTTGCTGTCTGTGCCGGTGGTACATGGTGCTCCACGTAGATCCTTCGCCCACAACCGTGGGGGTCAAGCCGGTGTGGGGCCCTGGGTCCCCTGGGACCTGGCCCGCCCCCGGCGGTCTGATGGGGGGACTTTACCCACGGGGGCCCACGGTGGTCCTGGCCCTCTAGGCCCATAGGGGGGCTGTGTGGGCCTGGGTTGTTTTCACGTGGACCCACGTTGAATAGGGCTTGCCCATGGTGGTCCACATGGAACATACTACTATTACTAGCACCGGCACCACCACCACCACCACCCACCAGCAGCGCCCGTCCCAGGGAGAGGGCATCACACGCGGACACAGTAGCCAGCAAGAGTACCCACCCTACATCCACCCCCACCAACACCACCACCACCACCACCACCACCACCACCACCACCACCACCGCTACTACAAGTGGACCTGGCCCGCCCCCGGCGGTCTGATGGGGGGACTTTACCCACGGGGGCCCACGGTGGTCCTGGCCCTCTAGGCCCATAGGGGGGCTGTGTGGGCCTGGGTTGTTTTCACGTGGACCCACGTTGAATAGGGCTTGCCCATGGTGGTCCACATGGAACATACTACTATTACTAGCACCGGCACCACCACCACCACCACCCACCAGCAGCGCCCGTCCCAGGGAGAGGGCACCACACGCGGCCAGCAAGAGTACCCACCCTACATCCACCCCCACCCACCCACCCCAGGCACAGAGCACCGTGGCCGGACTAGAACCACCACTCACCCACCATCTCCACGGCACACCCAGCAACCCGGGCGCCAGCCGAGCACGGTCACCCACTCTTAAGCACCCACCGGCGGCCCCGGCGACACTGATTAAGCACTCTGCGCGGTCGTATGCCACAACCGTGGGGGACCAGGCCGTCGTGGGGCCCTGGGACCTGGCCCGACCCCGGGGGTCTGATGGGGGGGACTGCGGTTGTCCTGGGCCCGTGGCCTTTTCGCACGGACCCACGGTGAGCGGGGCTCGCCTGTTGCTGTCTGTGCCGGTGGTACATGGTGCTCCACGTAGATCCTTCGCCCACAACCGTGGGGGGGCAAGCCGGTGTGGGGCCCTGGGTCCCCTGGGACCTGGCCCGCCCCCGGCGGTCTGATGGGGGGACTTTACCCACGGGGGCCCACGGTGGTCCTGGCCCTCTAGGCCCATAGGGGGGCTGTGTGGGCCTGGGT
>JAXIVH010000171.1:32500-40000 GCA_036785325.1 Urophycis tenuis | reverse complement strand
TGAATGGGCGCCCATGGTGATCCAACTCCCTTTGAAAATGAATGGGCGCCCATGGTGATCCAACTCCCATTGACAATGAATGGGCTTAACCTCTTTACCATCCTTTTTCTAAGTGCCTTGACCTGCGGTGCCCTCCCTCGCCTACCCGACCGCCCACCCCTATACACTTGTTCCTTCTCCCCCCCGAGCGCCCGGACCCATGGTGATCGTCACGAGGAGAGGGGGAGAGAGAGAGAGAGAGCCGTGGCCCGGGTGGCCGCCCGCGCGAGCCTGCCCGCTGCCGCGACAAAAGCTTGGATCGAGGGATGACTTTCAATAGATCGCAGTCATAAAGCTGCTCTGCTACTCACGACACCCTGACCCAGAATCAGGTCGTATGCAAGTGGTTTAACAGCCAGTCCTTCATAAACATGCGCTGTGATCATGGAGAGGGGCGACCATCATTCGGCCGCGCCCCAAGCCAGTATCAAATGTCAGTACCTGGCCCACCCCCGGGGGTCTGATGGGGGGGCCTGCGGTGGTCCTGGGCCCGGGGCCTTTTCGCACGGACCCACGGTGAGCGGGGCTCGCCTGTTGCTGTCTGTGCCGGTGGTACATGGTGCTCCACGTAGATCTTTCCCCCACAACCGTGGGGGACCAGGCCGTCGTGGGGCCCTGGGACCTGGCCCACCCCCGGGAGTCTGATGGGGGGGACTGCGGCGGTCCTGGGCCCGTGGCCTTTTCGCACGGACCCACGGTGAGCGGGGCTTGCCCATTGCTGTCTATGCCGGTGGTACATGGTGCTCCACGTAGATCCTTCGCCCACAACCGTGGGGGGGCAAGCCGGTGTGGGGCCCTGGGTCCCCTGGGACCTGGCCCACCCCCGGGGGTCTGATGGGGGGGCCTGCGGTGGTCCTGGGCCCGGGGCCTTTTCGCACGGACCCACGGTGAGCGGGGCTCGCCTGTTGCTGTCTGTGCCGGTGGTACATGGTGCTCCACGTAGATCTTTCCCCCACAACCGTGGGGGACCAGGCCGTCGTGGGGCCCTGGGACCTGGCCCACCCCCGGGAGTCTGATGGGGGGGACTGCGGCGGTCCTGGGCCCGTGGCCTTTTCGCACGGACCCACGGTGAGCGGGGCTTGCCCATTGCTGTCTATGCCGGTGGTACATGGTGCTCCACGTAGATCCTTCGCCCACAACCGTGGGGGGGCAAGCCGGTGTGGGGCCCTGGGTCCCCTGGGACCTGGCCCACCCCCGGGGGTCTGATGGGGGGGCCTGCGGTGGTCCTGGGCCCGGGGCCTTTTCGCACGGACCCACGGTGAGCGGGGCTCGCCTGTTGCTGTCTGTGCCGGTGGTACATGGTGCTCCACGTAGATCTTCCCCCCACAACCGTGGGGGACCAGGCCGTCGTGGGGCCCTGGGACCTGGCCCGACCCCGGGGGTCTGATGGGGGGGACTGCGGTTGTCCTGGGCCCGTGGCCTTTTCGCACGGACCCACGGTGAGCGGGGCTCGCCTGTTGCTGTCTGTGCCGGTGGTACATGGTGCTCCACGTAGATCTTTCCCCCACAACCGTGGGGGACCAGGCCGTCGTGGGGCCCTGGGACCTGGCCCGACCCCGGGGGTCTGATGGGGGGCACTGCGGTTGTCCTGGGCCCGTGGCCTTTTCGCACGGACCCACGGTGAGCGGGGCTCGCCTGTTGCTGTCTGTGCCGGTGGTACATGGTGCTCCACGTAGATCCTTCGCCCACAACCGTGGGGGGGCAAGCCGGTGTGGGGCCCTGGGTCCCCTGGGACCTGGCCCGCCCCCGGCGGTCTGATGGGGGGACTTTACCCACGGGGGCCCACGGTGGTCCTGGCCCTCTAGGCCCATAGGGGGGCTGTGTGGGCCTGGGTTGTTTTCACGTGGACCCACGTTGAATAGGGCTTGCCCATGGTGGTCCACATGGAACATACTACTATTACTAGCACCGGCACCACCACCACCACCACCCACCAGCAGCGCCCGTCCCAGGGAGAGGGCATCACACGCGGACACAGTAGCCAGCAAGAGTACCCACCCTACATCCACCCCCACCAACACCACCACCACCACCACCACCACCACCACCACCACCACCACCGCTACTACAAGTGGACCTGGCCCGCCCCCGGCGGTCTGATGGGGGGACTTTACCCACGGGGGCCCACGGTGGTCCTGGCCCTCTAGGCCCATAGGGGGGCTGTGTGGGCCTGGGTTGTTTTCACGTGGACCCACGTTGAATAGGGCTTGCCCATGGTGGTCCACATGGAACATACTACTATTACTAGCACCGGCACCACCACCACCACCACCCACCAGCAGCGCCCGTCCCAGGGAGAGGGCACCACACGCGGCCAGCAAGAGTACCCACCCTACATCCACCCCCACCCACCCACCCACCCACCCACCCACCCCAGGCACAGAGCACCGTGGCCGGACTAGAACCACCACTCACCCACCATCTCCACGGCACACCCAGCAACCCGGGCGCCAGCCGAGCACGGTCACCCACTCTTAAGCACCCACCGGCGGCCCCGGCGACACTGATTAAGCACTCTGCGCGGTCGTATGCCACAACCGTGGGGGACCAGGCCGTCGTGGGCCCCTGGGACCTGGCCCGACCCCGGGGGTCTGATGGGGGGGACTGCGGTTGTCCTGGGCCCGTGGCCTTTTCGCACGGACCCGAGGTGAGCGGGGCTCGCCTGTTGCTGTCTGTGCCGGTGGTACATGGTGCTCCACGTAGATCCTTCGCCCACAACCGTGGGGGTCAAGCCGGTGTGGGGCCCTGGGTCCCCTGGGACCTGGCCCGCCCCCGGCGGTCTGATGGGGGGACTTTACCCACGGGGGCCCACGGTGGTCCTGGCCCTCTAGGCCCATAGGGGGGCTGTGTGGGCCTGGGTTGTTTTCACGTGGACCCACGTTGAATAGGGCTTGCCCATGGTGGTCCACATGGAACATACTACTATTACTAGCACCGGCACCACCACCACCACCACCCACCAGCAGCGCCCGTCCCAGGGAGAGGGCATCACACGCGGACACAGTAGCCAGCAAGAGTACCCACCCTACATCCACCCCCACCAACACCACCACCACCACCACCACCACCACCACCACCACCACCACCGCTACTACAAGTGGACCTGGCCCGCCCCCGGCGGTCTGATGGGGGGACTTTACCCACGGGGGCCCACGGTGGTCCTGGCCCTCTAGGCCCATAGGGGGGCTGTGTGGGCCTGGGTTGTTTTCACGTGGACCCACGTTGAATAGGGCTTGCCCATGGTGGTCCACATGGAACATACTACTATTACTAGCACCGGCACCACCACCACCACCACCCACCAGCAGCGCCCGTCCCAGGGAGAGGGCACCACACGCGGCCAGCAAGAGTACCCACCCTACATCCACCCCCACCCACCCACCCCAGGCACAGAGCACCGTGGCCGGACTAGAACCACCACTCACCCACCATCTCCACGGCACACCCAGCAACCCGGGCGCCAGCCGAGCACGGTCACCCACTCTTAAGCACCCACCGGCGGCCCCGGCGACACTGATTAAGCACTCTGCGCGGTCGTATGCCACAACCGTGGGGGACCAGGCCGTCGTGGGGCCCTGGGACCTGGCCCGACCCCGGGGGTCTGATGGGGGGGACTGCGGTTGTCCTGGGCCCGTGGCCTTTTCGCACGGACCCACGGTGAGCGGGGCTCGCCTGTTGCTGTCTGTGCCGGTGGTACATGGTGCTCCACGTAGATCCTTCGCCCACAACCGTGGGGGGGCAAGCCGGTGTGGGGCCCTGGGTCCCCTGGGACCTGGCCCGCCCCCGGCGGTCTGATGGGGGGACTTTACCCACGGGGGCCCACGGTGGTCCTGGCCCTCTAGGCCCATAGGGGGGCTGTGTGGGCCTGGGTTGTTTTCACGTGGACCCACGTTGAATAGGGCTTGCCCATGGTGGTCCACATGGAACATACTACTATTACTAGCACCGGCACCACCACCACCACCACCCACCAGCAGCGCCCGTCCCAGGGAGAGGGCATCACACGCGGACACAGTAGCCAGCAAGAGTACCCACCCTACATCCACCCCCACCAACACCACCACCACCACCACCACCACCACCACCACCACCACCACCGCTACTACAAGTGGACCTGGCCCGCCCCCGGCGGTCTGATGGGGGGACTTTACCCACGGGGGCCCACGGTGGTCCTGGCCCTCTAGGCCCATAGGGGGGCTGTGTGGGCCTGGGTTGTTTTCACGTGGACCCACGTTGAATAGGGCTTGCCCATGGTGGTCCACATGGAACATACTACTATTACTAGCACCGGCACCACCACCACCACCACCCACCAGCAGCGCCCGTCCCAGGGAGAGGGCATCACACGCGGACACAGTAGCCAGCAAGAGTACCCACCCTACATCCACCCCCACCAACACCACCACCACCACCACCACCACCACCACCACCACCACCACCGCTACTACAAGTGGACCTGGCCCGCCCCCGGCGGTCTGATGGGGGGACTTTACCCACGGGGGCCCACGGTGGTCCTGGCCCTCTAGGCCCATAGGGGGGCTGTGTGGGCCTGGGTTGTTTTCACGTGGACCCACGTTGAATAGGGCTTGCCCATGGTGGTCCACATGGAACATACTACTATTACTAGCACCGGCACCACCACCACCACCACCCACCAGCAGCGCCCGTCCCAGGGAGAGGGCACCACACGCGGCCAGCAAGAGTACCCACCCTACATCCACCCCCACCCACCCACCCACCCACCCACCCACCCCAGGCACAGAGCACCGTGGCCGGACTAGAACCACCACTCACCCACCATCTCCACGGCACACCCAGCAACCCGGGCGCCAGCCGAGCACGGTCACCCACTCTTAAGCACCCACCGGCGGCCCCGGCGACACTGATTAAGCACTCTGCGCGGTCGTATGCCACAACCGTGGGGGACCAGGCCGTCGTGGGCCCCTGGGACCTGGCCCGACCCCGGGGGTCTGATGGGGGGGACTGCGGTTGTCCTGGGCCCGTGGCCTTTTCGCACGGACCCGAGGTGAGCGGGGCTCGCCTGTTGCTGTCTGTGCCGGTGGTACATGGTGCTCCACGTAGATCCTTCGCCCACAACCGTGGGGGTCAAGCCGGTGTGGGGCCCTGGGTCCCCTGGGACCTGGCCCGCCCCCGGCGGTCTGATGGGGGGACTTTACCCACGGGGGCCCACGGTGGTCCTGGCCCTCTAGGCCCATAGGGGGGCTGTGTGGGCCTGGGTTGTTTTCACGTGGACCCACGTTGAATAGGGCTTGCCCATGGTGGTCCACATGGAACATACTACTATTACTAGCACCGGCACCACCACCACCACCACCCACCAGCAGCGCCCGTCCCAGGGAGAGGGCATCACACGCGGACACAGTAGCCAGCAAGAGTACCCACCCTACATCCACCCCCACCAACACCACCACCACCACCACCACCACCACCACCACCACCACCACCGCTACTACAAGTGGACCTGGCCCGCCCCCGGCGGTCTGATGGGGGGACTTTACCCACGGGGGCCCACGGTGGTCCTGGCCCTCTAGGCCCATAGGGGGGCTGTGTGGGCCTGGGTTGTTTTCACGTGGACCCACGTTGAATAGGGCTTGCCCATGGTGGTCCACATGGAACATACTACTATTACTAGCACCGGCACCACCACCACCACCACCCACCAGCAGCGCCCGTCCCAGGGAGAGGGCACCACACGCGGCCAGCAAGAGTACCCACCCTACATCCACCCCCACCCACCCACCCCAGGCACAGAGCACCGTGGCCGGACTAGAACCACCACTCACCCACCATCTCCACGGCACACCCAGCAACCCGGGCGCCAGCCGAGCACGGTCACCCACTCTTAAGCACCCACCGGCGGCCCCGGCGACACTGATTAAGCACTCTGCGCGGTCGTATGCCACAACCGTGGGGGACCAGGCCGTCGTGGGGCCCTGGGACCTGGCCCGACCCCGGGGGTCTGATGGGGGGGACTGCGGTTGTCCTGGGCCCGTGGCCTTTTCGCACGGACCCACGGTGAGCGGGGCTCGCCTGTTGCTGTCTGTGCCGGTGGTACATGGTGCTCCACGTAGATCCTTCGCCCACAACCGTGGGGGGGCAAGCCGGTGTGGGGCCCTGGGTCCCCTGGGACCTGGCCCGCCCCCGGCGGTCTGATGGGGGGACTTTACCCACGGGGGCCCACGGTGGTCCTGGCCCTCTAGGCCCATAGGGGGGCTGTGTGGGCCTGGGTTGTTTTCACGTGGACCCACGTTGAATAGGGCTTGCCCATGGTGGTCCACATGGAACATACTACTATTACTAGCACCGGCACCACCACCACCACCACCCACCAGCAGCGCCCGTCCCAGGGAGAGGGCATCACACGCGGACACAGTAGCCAGCAAGAGTACCCACCCTACATCCACCCCCACCAACACCACCACCACCACCACCACCACCACCACCACCACCACCACCGCTACTACAAGTGGACCTGGCCCGCCCCCGGCGGTCTGATGGGGGGACTTTACCCACGGGGGCCCACGGTGGTCCTGGCCCTCTAGGCCCATAGGGGGGCTGTGTGGGCCTGGGTTGTTTTCACGTGGACCCACGTTGAATAGGGCTTGCCCATGGTGGTCCACATGGAACATACTACTATTACTAGCACCGGCACCACCACCACCACCACCCACCAGCAGCGCCCGTCCCAGGGAGAGGGCACCACACGCGGCCAGCAAGAGTACCCACCCTACATCCACCCCCACCCACCCACCCACCCACCCACCCAACCCAGGCACAGAGCACCGTGGCCGGACTAGAACCACCACTCACCCACCATCTCCACGGCACACCCAGCAACCCGGGCGCCAGCCGAGCACGGTCACCCACTCTTAAGCACCCACCGGCGGCCCCGGCGACACTGATTAAGCACTCTACGCGGTCGTATGCCACAACCGTGGGGGACCAGGCCGTCGTGGGGCCCTGGGACCTGGCCCGACCCCGGGGGTCTGATGGGGGGGACTGCGGTTGTCCTGGGCCCGTGGCCTTTTCGCACGGACCCACGGTGAGCGGGGCTCGCCTGTTGCTGTCTGTGCCGGTGGTACATGGTGCTCCACGTAGATCTTTCCCCCACAACCGTGGGGGACCAGGCCGTCGTGGGGCCCTGGGACCACCACCACCACCACCACCAACACCCCCACCACCACCACCACCGCTACTACAAGTGGACCTGGCCCGACCCCGGGGGTCTGATGGGGGGGCCTGCGGCGGTCCTGGGCCCGTGGCCTTTTCGCACGGACCCACGGTGAGCGGGGCTTGCCCATTGCTGTCTATGCCGGTGGTACATGGTGCTCCACGTAGATCCTTCGCCCACAACCGTGGGGGGGGAAGCCGGTGTGGGGCCCTGGGTCCCCTGGGACCTGGCCCGCCCCCGGCGGTCTGATGGGGGGACTTTACCCACGG
>JAXIVH010000171.1:0-27500 GCA_036785325.1 Urophycis tenuis | reverse complement strand
ACAGTAGCCAGCAAGAGTACCCACCCTACATCCACCCCCACCAACACCACCACCACCACCACCACCACCACCACCACCACCACCACCGCTACTACAAGTGGACCTGGCCCGCCCCCGGCGGTCTGATGGGGGGACTTTACCCACGGGGGCCCACGGTGGTCCTGGCCCTCTAGGCCCATAGGGGGGCTGTGTGGGCCTGGGTTGTTTTCACGTGGACCCACGTTGAATAGGGCTTGCCCATGGTGGTCCACATGGAACATACTACTATTACTAGCACCGGCACCACCACCACCACCACCCACCAGCAGCGCCCGTCCCAGGGAGAGGGCACCACACGCGGCCAGCAAGAGTACCCACCCTACATCCACCCCCACTGAACCAACTCCCATTGAAAATGAATGGGCGCCCATGGTGATCCAACTCCCTTTGAAAATGAATGGGCGCCCATGGTGATCCAACTCCCATTGACAATGAATGGGCTTAACCTCTTTACCATCCTTTTTCTAAGTGCCTTGACCTGCGGTGCCCTCCCTCGCCTACCCGACCGCCCACCCCTATACACTTGTTCCTTCTCCCCCCCGAGCGCCCGGACCCATGGTGATCGTCACGAGGAGAGGGGGAGAGAGAGAGAGAGAGCCGTGGCCCGGGTGGCCGCCCGCGCGAGCCTGCCCGCTGCCGCGACAAAAGCTTGGATCGAGGGATGACTTTCAATAGATCGCAGTCATAAAGCTGCTCTGCTACTCACGACACCCTGACCCAGAATCAGGTCGTATGCAAGTGGTTTAACAGCCAGTCCTTCATAAACATGCGCTGTGATCATGGAGAGGGGCGACCATCATTCGGCCGCGCCCCAAGCCAGTATCAAATGTCAGTACCTGGCCCACCCCCGGGGGTCTGATGGGGGGGCCTGCGGTGGTCCTGGGCCCGGGGCCTTTTCGCACGGACCCACGGTGAGCGGGGCTCGCCTGTTGCTGTCTGTGCCGGTGGTACATGGTGCTCCACGTAGATCTTTCCCCCACAACCGTGGGGGACCAGGCCGTCGTGGGGCCCTGGGACCTGGCCCACCCCCGGGAGTCTGATGGGGGGGACTGCGGCGGTCCTGGGCCCGTGGCCTTTTCGCACGGACCCACGGTGAGCGGGGCTTGCCCATTGCTGTCTATGCCGGTGGTACATGGTGCTCCACGTAGATCCTTCGCCCACAACCGTGGGGGGGCAAGCCGGTGTGGGGCCCTGGGTCCCCTGGGACCTGGCCCACCCCCGGGGGTCTGATGGGGGGGCCTGCGGTGGTCCTGGGCCCGGGGCCTTTTCGCACGGACCCACGGTGAGCGGGGCTCGCCTGTTGCTGTCTGTGCCGGTGGTACATGGTGCTCCACGTAGATCTTTCCCCCACAACCGTGGGGGACCAGGCCGTCGTGGGGCCCTGGGACCTGGCCCACCCCCGGGAGTCTGATGGGGGGGACTGCGGCGGTCCTGGGCCCGTGGCCTTTTCGCACGGACCCACGGTGAGCGGGGCTTGCCCATTGCTGTCTATGCCGGTGGTACATGGTGCTCCACGTAGATCCTTCGCCCACAACCGTGGGGGGGCAAGCCGGTGTGGGGCCCTGGGTCCCCTGGGACCTGGCCCACCCCCGGGGGTCTGATGGGGGGGCCTGCGGTGGTCCTGGGCCCGGGGCCTTTTCGCACGGACCCACGGTGAGCGGGGCTCGCCTGTTGCTGTCTGTGCCGGTGGTACATGGTGCTCCACGTAGATCTTCCCCCCACAACCGTGGGGGACCAGGCCGTCGTGGGGCCCTGGGACCTGGCCCGACCCCGGGGGTCTGATGGGGGGGACTGCGGTTGTCCTGGGCCCGTGGCCTTTTCGCACGGACCCACGGTGAGCGGGGCTCGCCTGTTGCTGTCTGTGCCGGTGGTACATGGTGCTCCACGTAGATCTTTCCCCCACAACCGTGGGGGACCAGGCCGTCGTGGGGCCCTGGGACCTGGCCCGACCCCGGGGGTCTGATGGGGGGCACTGCGGTTGTCCTGGGCCCGTGGCCTTTTCGCACGGACCCACGGTGAGCGGGGCTCGCCTGTTGCTGTCTGTGCCGGTGGTACATGGTGCTCCACGTAGATCCTTCGCCCACAACCGTGGGGGGGCAAGCCGGTGTGGGGCCCTGGGTCCCCTGGGACCTGGCCCGCCCCCGGCGGTCTGATGGGGGGACTTTACCCACGGGGGCCCACGGTGGTCCTGGCCCTCTAGGCCCATAGGGGGGCTGTGTGGGCCTGGGTTGTTTTCACGTGGACCCACGTTGAATAGGGCTTGCCCATGGTGGTCCACATGGAACATACTACTATTACTAGCACCGGCACCACCACCACCACCACCCACCAGCAGCGCCCGTCCCAGGGAGAGGGCATCACACGCGGACACAGTAGCCAGCAAGAGTACCCACCCTACATCCACCCCCACCAACACCACCACCACCACCACCACCACCACCACCACCACCACCACCGCTACTACAAGTGGACCTGGCCCGCCCCCGGCGGTCTGATGGGGGGACTTTACCCACGGGGGCCCACGGTGGTCCTGGCCCTCTAGGCCCATAGGGGGGCTGTGTGGGCCTGGGTTGTTTTCACGTGGACCCACGTTGAATAGGGCTTGCCCATGGTGGTCCACATGGAACATACTACTATTACTAGCACCGGCACCACCACCACCACCACCCACCAGCAGCGCCCGTCCCAGGGAGAGGGCACCACACGCGGCCAGCAAGAGTACCCACCCTACATCCACCCCCACCCACCCACCCACCCACCCACCCACCCCAGGCACAGAGCACCGTGGCCGGACTAGAACCACCACTCACCCACCATCTCCACGGCACACCCAGCAACCCGGGCGCCAGCCGAGCACGGTCACCCACTCTTAAGCACCCACCGGCGGCCCCGGCGACACTGATTAAGCACTCTGCGCGGTCGTATGCCACAACCGTGGGGGACCAGGCCGTCGTGGGCCCCTGGGACCTGGCCCGACCCCGGGGGTCTGATGGGGGGGACTGCGGTTGTCCTGGGCCCGTGGCCTTTTCGCACGGACCCGAGGTGAGCGGGGCTCGCCTGTTGCTGTCTGTGCCGGTGGTACATGGTGCTCCACGTAGATCCTTCGCCCACAACCGTGGGGGTCAAGCCGGTGTGGGGCCCTGGGTCCCCTGGGACCTGGCCCGCCCCCGGCGGTCTGATGGGGGGACTTTACCCACGGGGGCCCACGGTGGTCCTGGCCCTCTAGGCCCATAGGGGGGCTGTGTGGGCCTGGGTTGTTTTCACGTGGACCCACGTTGAATAGGGCTTGCCCATGGTGGTCCACATGGAACATACTACTATTACTAGCACCGGCACCACCACCACCACCACCCACCAGCAGCGCCCGTCCCAGGGAGAGGGCATCACACGCGGACACAGTAGCCAGCAAGAGTACCCACCCTACATCCACCCCCACCAACACCACCACCACCACCACCACCACCACCACCACCACCACCACCGCTACTACAAGTGGACCTGGCCCGCCCCCGGCGGTCTGATGGGGGGACTTTACCCACGGGGGCCCACGGTGGTCCTGGCCCTCTAGGCCCATAGGGGGGCTGTGTGGGCCTGGGTTGTTTTCACGTGGACCCACGTTGAATAGGGCTTGCCCATGGTGGTCCACATGGAACATACTACTATTACTAGCACCGGCACCACCACCACCACCACCCACCAGCAGCGCCCGTCCCAGGGAGAGGGCACCACACGCGGCCAGCAAGAGTACCCACCCTACATCCACCCCCACCCACCCACCCCAGGCACAGAGCACCGTGGCCGGACTAGAACCACCACTCACCCACCATCTCCACGGCACACCCAGCAACCCGGGCGCCAGCCGAGCACGGTCACCCACTCTTAAGCACCCACCGGCGGCCCCGGCGACACTGATTAAGCACTCTGCGCGGTCGTATGCCACAACCGTGGGGGACCAGGCCGTCGTGGGGCCCTGGGACCTGGCCCGACCCCGGGGGTCTGATGGGGGGGACTGCGGTTGTCCTGGGCCCGTGGCCTTTTCGCACGGACCCACGGTGAGCGGGGCTCGCCTGTTGCTGTCTGTGCCGGTGGTACATGGTGCTCCACGTAGATCCTTCGCCCACAACCGTGGGGGGGCAAGCCGGTGTGGGGCCCTGGGTCCCCTGGGACCTGGCCCGCCCCCGGCGGTCTGATGGGGGGACTTTACCCACGGGGGCCCACGGTGGTCCTGGCCCTCTAGGCCCATAGGGGGGCTGTGTGGGCCTGGGTTGTTTTCACGTGGACCCACGTTGAATAGGGCTTGCCCATGGTGGTCCACATGGAACATACTACTATTACTAGCACCGGCACCACCACCACCACCACCCACCAGCAGCGCCCGTCCCAGGGAGAGGGCATCACACGCGGACACAGTAGCCAGCAAGAGTACCCACCCTACATCCACCCCCACCAACACCACCACCACCACCACCACCACCACCACCACCACCACCACCGCTACTACAAGTGGACCTGGCCCGCCCCCGGCGGTCTGATGGGGGGACTTTACCCACGGGGGCCCACGGTGGTCCTGGCCCTCTAGGCCCATAGGGGGGCTGTGTGGGCCTGGGTTGTTTTCACGTGGACCCACGTTGAATAGGGCTTGCCCATGGTGGTCCACATGGAACATACTACTATTACTAGCACCGGCACCACCACCACCACCACCCACCAGCAGCGCCCGTCCCAGGGAGAGGGCATCACACGCGGACACAGTAGCCAGCAAGAGTACCCACCCTACATCCACCCCCACCAACACCACCACCACCACCACCACCACCACCACCACCACCACCACCGCTACTACAAGTGGACCTGGCCCGCCCCCGGCGGTCTGATGGGGGGACTTTACCCACGGGGGCCCACGGTGGTCCTGGCCCTCTAGGCCCATAGGGGGGCTGTGTGGGCCTGGGTTGTTTTCACGTGGACCCACGTTGAATAGGGCTTGCCCATGGTGGTCCACATGGAACATACTACTATTACTAGCACCGGCACCACCACCACCACCACCCACCAGCAGCGCCCGTCCCAGGGAGAGGGCACCACACGCGGCCAGCAAGAGTACCCACCCTACATCCACCCCCACCCACCCACCCACCCACCCACCCACCCCAGGCACAGAGCACCGTGGCCGGACTAGAACCACCACTCACCCACCATCTCCACGGCACACCCAGCAACCCGGGCGCCAGCCGAGCACGGTCACCCACTCTTAAGCACCCACCGGCGGCCCCGGCGACACTGATTAAGCACTCTGCGCGGTCGTATGCCACAACCGTGGGGGACCAGGCCGTCGTGGGCCCCTGGGACCTGGCCCGACCCCGGGGGTCTGATGGGGGGGACTGCGGTTGTCCTGGGCCCGTGGCCTTTTCGCACGGACCCGAGGTGAGCGGGGCTCGCCTGTTGCTGTCTGTGCCGGTGGTACATGGTGCTCCACGTAGATCCTTCGCCCACAACCGTGGGGGTCAAGCCGGTGTGGGGCCCTGGGTCCCCTGGGACCTGGCCCGCCCCCGGCGGTCTGATGGGGGGACTTTACCCACGGGGGCCCACGGTGGTCCTGGCCCTCTAGGCCCATAGGGGGGCTGTGTGGGCCTGGGTTGTTTTCACGTGGACCCACGTTGAATAGGGCTTGCCCATGGTGGTCCACATGGAACATACTACTATTACTAGCACCGGCACCACCACCACCACCACCCACCAGCAGCGCCCGTCCCAGGGAGAGGGCATCACACGCGGACACAGTAGCCAGCAAGAGTACCCACCCTACATCCACCCCCACCAACACCACCACCACCACCACCACCACCACCACCACCACCACCACCGCTACTACAAGTGGACCTGGCCCGCCCCCGGCGGTCTGATGGGGGGACTTTACCCACGGGGGCCCACGGTGGTCCTGGCCCTCTAGGCCCATAGGGGGGCTGTGTGGGCCTGGGTTGTTTTCACGTGGACCCACGTTGAATAGGGCTTGCCCATGGTGGTCCACATGGAACATACTACTATTACTAGCACCGGCACCACCACCACCACCACCCACCAGCAGCGCCCGTCCCAGGGAGAGGGCATCACACGCGGACACAGTAGCCAGCAAGAGTACCCACCCTACATCCACCCCCACCAACACCACCACCACCACCACCACCACCACCACCACCACCACCACCGCTACTACAAGTGGACCTGGCCCGCCCCCGGCGGTCTGATGGGGGGACTTTACCCACGGGGGCCCACGGTGGTCCTGGCCCTCTAGGCCCATAGGGGGGCTGTGTGGGCCTGGGTTGTTTTCACGTGGACCCACGTTGAATAGGGCTTGCCCATGGTGGTCCACATGGAACATACTACTATTACTAGCACCGGCACCACCACCACCACCACCAACCAGCAGCGCCCGTCCCAGGGAGAGGGCACCACACGCGGCCAGCAAGAGTACCCACCCTACATCCACCCCCACCCACCCACCCCAGGCACAGAGCACCGTGGCCGGACTAGAACCACCACTCACCCACCATCTCCACGGCACACCCAGCAACCCGGGCGCCAGCCGAGCACGGTCACCCACTCTTAAGCACCCACCGGCGGCCCCGGCGACACTGATTAAGCACTCTGCGCGGTCGTATGCCACAACCGTGGGGGACCAGGCCGTCGTGGGGCCCTGGGACCTGGCCCGACCCCGGGGGTCTGATGGGGGGGACTGCGGTTGTCCTGGGCCCGTGGCCTTTTCGCACGGACCCACGGTGAGCGGGGCTCGCCTGTTGCTGTCTGTGCCGGTGGTACATGGTGCTCCACGTAGATCCTTCGCCCACAACCGTGGGGGGGCAAGCCGGTGTGGGGCCCTGGGTCCCCTGGGACCTGGCCCGCCCCCGGCGGTCTGATGGGGGGACTTTACCCACGGGGGCCCACGGTGGTCCTGGCCCTCTAGGCCCATAGGGGGGCTGTGTGGGCCTGGGTTGTTTTCACGTGGACCCACGTTGAATAGGGCTTGCCCATGGTGGTCCACATGGAACATACTACTATTACTAGCACCGGCACCACCACCACCACCACCCACCAGCAGCGCCCGTCCCAGGGAGAGGGCATCACACGCGGACACAGTAGCCAGCAAGAGTACCCACCCTACATCCACCCCCACCAACACCACCACCACCACCACCACCACCACCACCACCACCACCACCGCTACTACAAGTGGACCTGGCCCGCCCCCGGCGGTCTGATGGGGGGACTTTACCCACGGGGGCCCACGGTGGTCCTGGCCCTCTAGGCCCATAGGGGGGCTGTGTGGGCCTGGGTTGTTTTCACGTGGACCCACGTTGAATAGGGCTTGCCCATGGTGGTCCACATGGAACATACTACTATTACTAGCACCGGCACCACCACCACCACCACCCACCAGCAGCGCCCGTCCCAGGGAGAGGGCACCACACGCGGCCAGCAAGAGTACCCACCCTACATCCACCCCCACCCACCCACCCCAGGCACAGAGCACCGTGGCCGGACTAGAACCACCACTCACCCACCATCTCCACGGCACACCCAGCAACCCGGGCGCCAGCCGAGCACGGTCACCCACTCTTAAGCACCCACCGGCGGCCCCGGCGACACTGATTAAGCACTCTGCGCGGTCGTATGCCACAACCGTGGGGGACCAGGCCGTCGTGGGCCCCTGGGACCTGGCCCGACCCCGGGGGTCTGATGGGGGGGACTGCGGTTGTCCTGGGCCCGTGGCCTTTTCGCACGGACCCGAGGTGAGCGGGGCTCGCCTGTTGCTGTCTGTGCCGGTGGTACATGGTGCTCCACGTAGATCCTTCGCCCACAACCGTGGGGGTCAAGCCGGTGTGGGGCCCTGGGTCCCCTGGGACCTGGCCCGCCCCCGGCGGTCTGATGGGGGGACTTTACCCACGGGGGCCCACGGTGGCCCTGGCCCTCTAGGCCCATAGGGGGGCTGTGTGGGCCTGGGTTGTTTTCACGTGGACCCACGTTGAATAGGGCTTGCCCATGGTGGTCCACATGGAACATACTACTATTACTAGCACCGGCACCACCACCACCACCACCCACCAGCAGCGCCCGTCCCAGGGAGAGGGCATCACACGCGGACACAGTAGCCAGCAAGAGTACCCACCCTACATCCACCCCCACCAACACCACCACCACCACCACCACCACCACCACCACCACCACCACCGCTACTACAAGTGGACCTGGCCCGCCCCCGGCGGTCTGATGGGGGGACTTTACCCACGGGGGCCCACGGTGGTCCTGGCCCTCTAGGCCCATAGGGGGGCTGTGTGGGCCTGGGTTGTTTTCACGTGGACCCACGTTGAATAGGGCTTGCCCATGGTGGTCCACATGGAACATACTACTATTACTAGCACCGGCACCACCACCACCACCACCCACCAGCAGCGCCCGTCCCAGGGAGAGGGCATCACACGCGGACACAGTAGCCAGCAAGAGTACCCACCCTACATCCACCCCCACCAACACCACCACCACCACCACCACCACCACCACCACCACCACCACCGCTACTACAAGTGGACCTGGCCCGCCCCCGGCGGTCTGATGGGGGGACTTTACCCACGGGGGCCCACGGTGGTCCTGGCCCTCTAGGCCCATAGGGGGGCTGTGTGGGCCTGGGTTGTTTTCACGTGGACCCACGTTGAATAGGGCTTGCCCATGGTGGTCCACATGGAACATACTACTATTACTAGCACCGGCACCACCACCACCACCACCCACCAGCAGCGCCCGTCCCAGGGAGAGGGCACCACACGCGGCCAGCAAGAGTACCCACCCTACATCCACCCCCACCCACCCACCCCAGGCACAGAGCACCGTGGCCGGACTAGAACCACCACTCACCCACCATCTCCACGGCACACCCAGCAACCCGGGCGCCAGCCGAGCACGGTCACCCACTCTTAAGCACCCACCGGCGGCCCCGGCGACACTGATTAAGCACTCTGCGCGGTCGTATGCCACAACCGTGGGGGACCAGGCCGTCGTGGGGCCCTGGGACCTGGCCCGACCCCGGGGGTCTGATGGGGGGGACTGCGGTTGTCCTGGGCCCGTGGCCTTTTCGCACGGACCCACGGTGAGCGGGGCTCGCCTGTTGCTGTCTGTGCCGGTGGTACATGGTGCTCCACGTAGATCCTTCGCCCACAACCGTGGGGGGGCAAGCCGGTGTGGGGCCCTGGGTCCCCTGGGACCTGGCCCGCCCCCGGCGGTCTGATGGGGGGACTTTACCCACGGGGGCCCACGGTGGTCCTGGCCCTCTAGGCCCATAGGGGGGCTGTGTGGGCCTGGGTTGTTTTCACGTGGACCCACGTTGAATAGGGCTTGCCCATGGTGGTCCACATGGAACATACTACTATTACTAGCACCGGCACCACCACCACCACCACCCACCAGCAGCGCCCGTCCCAGGGAGAGGGCATCACACGCGGACACAGTAGCCAGCAAGAGTACCCACCCTACATCCACCCCCACCAACACCACCACCACCACCACCACCACCACCACCACCACCACCACCGCTACTACAAGTGGACCTGGCCCGCCCCCGGCGGTCTGATGGGGGGACTTTACCCACGGGGGCCCACGGTGGTCCTGGCCCTCTAGGCCCATAGGGGGGCTGTGTGGGCCTGGGTTGTTTTCACGTGGACCCACGTTGAATAGGGCTTGCCCATGGTGGTCCACATGGAACATACTACTATTACTAGCACCGGCACCACCACCACCACCACCCACCAGCAGCGCCCGTCCCAGGGAGAGGGCACCACACGCGGCCAGCAAGAGTACCCACCCTACATCCACCCCCACCCACCCACCCCAGGCACAGAGCACCGTGGCCGGACTAGAACCACCACTCACCCACCATCTCCACGGCACACCCAGCAACCCGGGCGCCAGCCGAGCACGGTCACCCACTCTTAAGCACCCACCGGCGGCCCCGGCGACACTGATTAAGCACTCTGCGCGGTCGTATGCCACAACCGTGGGGGACCAGGCCGTCGTGGGCCCCTGGGACCTGGCCCGACCCCGGGGGTCTGATGGGGGGGACTGCGGTTGTCCTGGGCCCGTGGCCTTTTCGCACGGACCCGAGGTGAGCGGGGCTCGCCTGTTGCTGTCTGTGCCGGTGGTACATGGTGCTCCACGTAGATCCTTCGCCCACAACCGTGGGGGTCAAGCCGGTGTGGGGCCCTGGGTCCCCTGGGACCTGGCCCGCCCCCGGCGGTCTGATGGGGGGACTTTACCCACGGGGGCCCACGGTGGCCCTGGCCCTCTAGGCCCATAGGGGGGCTGTGTGGGCCTGGGTTGTTTTCACGTGGACCCACGTTGAATAGGGCTTGCCCATGGTGGTCCACATGGAACATACTACTATTACTAGCACCGGCACCACCACCACCACCACCCACCAGCAGCGCCCGTCCCAGGGAGAGGGCATCACACGCGGACACAGTAGCCAGCAAGAGTACCCACCCTACATCCACCCCCACCAACACCACCACCACCACCACCACCACCACCACCACCACCACCACCGCTACTACAAGTGGACCTGGCCCGCCCCCGGCGGTCTGATGGGGGGACTTTACCCACGGGGGCCCACGGTGGTCCTGGCCCTCTAGGCCCATAGGGGGGCTGTGTGGGCCTGGGTTGTTTTCACGTGGACCCACGTTGAATAGGGCTTGCCCATGGTGGTCCACATGGAACATACTACTATTACTAGCACCGGCACCACCACCACCACCACCCACCAGCAGCGCCCGTCCCAGGGAGAGGGCATCACACGCGGACACAGTAGCCAGCAAGAGTACCCACCCTACATCCACCCCCACCAACACCACCACCACCACCACCACCACCACCACCACCACCACCACCGCTACTACAAGTGGACCTGGCCCGCCCCCGGCGGTCTGATGGGGGGACTTTACCCACGGGGGCCCACGGTGGTCCTGGCCCTCTAGGCCCATAGGGGGGCTGTGTGGGCCTGGGTTGTTTTCACGTGGACCCACGTTGAATAGGGCTTGCCCATGGTGGTCCACATGGAACATACTACTATTACTAGCACCGGCACCACCACCACCACCACCCACCAGCAGCGCCCGTCCCAGGGAGAGGGCACCACACGCGGCCAGCAAGAGTACCCACCCTACATCCACCCCCACCCACCCACCCCAGGCACAGAGCACCGTGGCCGGACTAGAACCACCACTCACCCACCATCTCCACGGCACACCCAGCAACCCGGGCGCCAGCCGAGCACGGTCACCCACTCTTAAGCACCCCCC
Source organism: Urophycis tenuis (assembly GCA_036785325.1). Lineage (NCBI taxonomy): Eukaryota > Metazoa > Chordata > Actinopteri > Gadiformes > Phycidae > Urophycis > Urophycis tenuis. Next base: position 16,122 of record JAXIVH010000171.1, on the reverse strand, counting down.
GGCGGCCCCGGCGACACTGATTAATCACTCTGCGCGGCTCTCGACGAACGGCCCCATGGTGATCCAATTCCCATTGACATGAATGGGCGCCCATGGTGATCCAACTCCCATTGAAAATGAATGGGCGCCCATGGTGATCCAACTCCCTTTGAAAATGAATGGGCGCCCATGGTGATCCAACTCCCATTGACAATGAATGGGCTTAACCTCTTTACCATCCTTTTTCTAAGTGCCTTGACCTGCGGTGCCCTCCCTCGCCTACCCGACCGCCCACCCCTATACACTTGTTCCTTCTCCCCCCCGAGCGCCCGGACCCATGGTGATCGTCACGAGGAGAGGGGGAGAGAGAGAGAGAGAGCCGTGGCCCGGGTGGCCGCCCGCGCGAGCCTGCCCGCTGCCGCGACAAAAGCTTGGATCGAGGGATGACTTTCAATAGATCGCAGTCATAAAGCTGCTCTGCTACTCACGACACCCTGACCCAGAATCAGGTCGTATGCAAGTGGTTTAACAGCCAGTCCTTCATAAACATGCGCTGTGATCATGGAGAGGGGCGACCATCATTCGGCCGCGCCCCAAGCCAGTATCAAATGTCAGTACCTGGCCCACCCCCGGGGGTCTGATGGGGGGGCCTGCGGTGGTCCTGGGCCCGGGGCCTTTTCGCACGGACCCACGGTGAGCGGGGCTCGCCTGTTGCTGTCTGTGCCGGTGGTACATGGTGCTCCACGTAGATCTTTCCCCCACAACCGTGGGGGACCAGGCCGTCGTGGGGCCCTGGGACCTGGCCCACCCCCGGGAGTCTGATGGGGGGGACTGCGGCGGTCCTGGGCCCGTGGCCTTTTCGCACGGACCCACGGTGAGCGGGGCTTGCCCATTGCTGTCTATGCCGGTGGTACATGGTGCTCCACGTAGATCCTTCGCCCACAACCGTGGGGGGGCAAGCCGGTGTGGGGCCCTGGGTCCCCTGGGACCTGGCCCACCCCCGGGGGTCTGATGGGGGGGCCTGCGGTGGTCCTGGGCCCGGGGCCTTTTCGCACGGACCCACGGTGAGCGGGGCTCGCCTGTTGCTGTCTGTGCCGGTGGTACATGGTGCTCCACGTAGATCTTTCCCCCACAACCGTGGGGGACCAGGCCGTCGTGGGGCCCTGGGACCTGGCCCACCCCCGGGAGTCTGATGGGGGGGACTGCGGCGGTCCTGGGCCCGTGGCCTTTTCGCACGGACCCACGGTGAGCGGGGCTTGCCCATTGCTGTCTATGCCGGTGGTACATGGTGCTCCACGTAGATCCTTCGCCCACAACCGTGGGGGGGCAAGCCGGTGTGGGGCCCTGGGTCCCCTGGGACCTGGCCCACCCCCGGGGGTCTGATGGGGGGGCCTGCGGTGGTCCTGGGCCCGGGGCCTTTTCGCACGGACCCACGGTGAGCGGGGCTCGCCTGTTGCTGTCTGTGCCGGTGGTACATGGTGCTCCACGTAGATCTTCCCCCCACAACCGTGGGGGACCAGGCCGTCGTGGGGCCCTGGGACCTGGCCCGACCCCGGGGGTCTGATGGGGGGGACTGCGGTTGTCCTGGGCCCGTGGCCTTTTCGCACGGACCCACGGTGAGCGGGGCTCGCCTGTTGCTGTCTGTGCCGGTGGTACATGGTGCTCCACGTAGATCTTTCCCCCACAACCGTGGGGGACCAGGCCGTCGTGGGGCCCTGGGACCTGGCCCGACCCCGGGGGTCTGATGGGGGGCACTGCGGTTGTCCTGGGCCCGTGGCCTTTTCGCACGGACCCACGGTGAGCGGGGCTCGCCTGTTGCTGTCTGTGCCGGTGGTACATGGTGCTCCACGTAGATCCTTCGCCCACAACCGTGGGGGGGCAAGCCGGTGTGGGGCCCTGGGTCCCCTGGGACCTGGCCCGCCCCCGGCGGTCTGATGGGGGGACTTTACCCACGGGGGCCCACGGTGGTCCTGGCCCTCTAGGCCCATAGGGGGGCTGTGTGGGCCTGGGTTGTTTTCACGTGGACCCACGTTGAATAGGGCTTGCCCATGGTGGTCCACATGGAACATACTACTATTACTAGCACCGGCACCACCACCACCACCACCCACCAGCAGCGCCCGTCCCAGGGAGAGGGCATCACACGCGGACACAGTAGCCAGCAAGAGTACCCACCCTACATCCACCCCCACCAACACCACCACCACCACCACCACCACCACCACCACCACCACCACCGCTACTACAAGTGGACCTGGCCCGCCCCCGGCGGTCTGATGGGGGGACTTTACCCACGGGGGCCCACGGTGGTCCTGGCCCTCTAGGCCCATAGGGGGGCTGTGTGGGCCTGGGTTGTTTTCACGTGGACCCACGTTGAATAGGGCTTGCCCATGGTGGTCCACATGGAACATACTACTATTACTAGCACCGGCACCACCACCACCACCACCCACCAGCAGCGCCCGTCCCAGGGAGAGGGCATCACACGCGGACACAGTAGCCAGCAAGAGTACCCACCCTACATCCACCCCCACCAACACCACCACCACCACCACCACCACCACCACCACCACCACCACCGCTACTACAAGTGGACCTGGCCCGCCCCCGGCGGTCTGATGGGGGGACTTTACCCACGGGGGCCCACGGTGGTCCTGGCCCTCTAGGCCCATAGGGGGGCTGTGTGGGCCTGGGTTGTTTTCACGTGGACCCACGTTGAATAGGGCTTGCCCATGGTGGTCCACATGGAACATACTACTATTACTAGCACCGGCACCACCACCACCACCACCCACCAGCAGCGCCCGTCCCAGGGAGAGGGCACCACACGCGGCCAGCAAGAGTACCCACCCTACATCCACCCCCACCCACCCACCCCAGGCACAGAGCACCGTGGCCGGACTAGAACCACCACTCACCCACCATCTCCACGGCACACCCAGCAACCCGGGCGCCAGCCGAGCACGGTCACCCACTCTTAAGCACCCACCGGCGGCCCCGGCGACACTGATTAAGCACTCTGCGCGGTCGTATGCCACAACCGTGGGGGACCAGGCCGTCGTGGGCCCCTGGGACCTGGCCCGACCCCGGGGGTCTGATGGGGGGGACTGCGGTTGTCCTGGGCCCGTGGCCTTTTCGCACGGACCCGAGGTGAGCGGGGCTCGCCTGTTGCTGTCTGTGCCGGTGGTACATGGTGCTCCACGTAGATCCTTCGCCCACAACCGTGGGGGTCAAGCCGGTGTGGGGCCCTGGGTCCCCTGGGACCTGGCCCGCCCCCGGCGGTCTGATGGGGGGACTTTACCCACGGGGGCCCACGGTGGCCCTGGCCCTCTAGGCCCATAGGGGGGCTGTGTGGGCCTGGGTTGTTTTCACGTGGACCCACGTTGAATAGGGCTTGCCCATGGTGGTCCACATGGAACATACTACTATTACTAGCACCGGCACCACCACCACCACCACCCACCAGCAGCGCCCGTCCCAGGGAGAGGGCATCACACGCGGACACAGTAGCCAGCAAGAGTACCCACCCTACATCCACCCCCACCAACACCACCACCACCACCACCACCACCACCACCACCACCACCACCGCTACTACAAGTGGACCTGGCCCGCCCCCGGCGGTCTGATGGGGGGACTTTACCCACGGGGGCCCACGGTGGTCCTGGCCCTCTAGGCCCATAGGGGGGCTGTGTGGGCCTGGGTTGTTTTCACGTGGACCCACGTTGAATAGGGCTTGCCCATGGTGGTCCACATGGAACATACTACTATTACTAGCACCGGCACCACCACCACCACCACCCACCAGCAGCGCCCGTCCCAGGGAGAGGGCATCACACGCGGACACAGTAGCCAGCAAGAGTACCCACCCTACATCCACCCCCACCAACACCACCACCACCACCACCACCACCACCACCACCACCACCACCGCTACTACAAGTGGACCTGGCCCGCCCCCGGCGGTCTGATGGGGGGACTTTACCCACGGGGGCCCACGGTGGTCCTGGCCCTCTAGGCCCATAGGGGGGCTGTGTGGGCCTGGGTTGTTTTCACGTGGACCCACGTTGAATAGGGCTTGCCCATGGTGGTCCACATGGAACATACTACTATTACTAGCACCGGCACCACCACCACCACCACCCACCAGCAGCGCCCGTCCCAGGGAGAGGGCACCACACGCGGCCAGCAAGAGTACCCACCCTACATCCACCCCCACCCACCCACCCCAGGCACAGAGCACCGTGGCCGGACTAGAACCACCACTCACCCACCATCTCCACGGCACACCCAGCAACCCGGGCGCCAGCCGAGCACGGTCACCCACTCTTAAGCACCCACCGGCGGCCCCGGCGACACTGATTAAGCACTCTGCGCGGTCGTATGCCACAACCGTGGGGGACCAGGCCGTCGTGGGGCCCTGGGACCTGGCCCGACCCCGGGGGTCTGATGGGGGGGACTGCGGTTGTCCTGGGCCCGTGGCCTTTTCGCACGGACCCACGGTGAGCGGGGCTCGCCTGTTGCTGTCTGTGCCGGTGGTACATGGTGCTCCACGTAGATCCTTCGCCCACAACCGTGGGGGGGCAAGCCGGTGTGGGGCCCTGGGTCCCCTGGGACCTGGCCCGCCCCCGGCGGTCTGATGGGGGGACTTTACCCACGGGGGCCCACGGTGGTCCTGGCCCTCTAGGCCCATAGGGGGGCTGTGTGGGCCTGGGTTGTTTTCACGTGGACCCACGTTGAATAGGGCTTGCCCATGGTGGTCCACATGGAACATACTACTATTACTAGCACCGGCACCACCACCACCACCACCCACCAGCAGCGCCCGTCCCAGGGAGAGGGCATCACACGCGGACACAGTAGCCAGCAAGAGTACCCACCCTACATCCACCCCCACCAACACCACCACCACCACCACCACCACCACCACCACCACCACCACCGCTACTACAAGTGGACCTGGCCCGCCCCCGGCGGTCTGATGGGGGGACTTTACCCACGGGGGCCCACGGTGGTCCTGGCCCTCTAGGCCCATAGGGGGGCTGTGTGGGCCTGGGTTGTTTTCACGTGGACCCACGTTGAATAGGGCTTGCCCATGGTGGTCCACATGGAACATACTACTATTACTAGCACCGGCACCACCACCACCACCACCCACCAGCAGCGCCCGTCCCAGGGAGAGGGCACCACACGCGGCCAGCAAGAGTACCCACCCTACATCCACCCCCACCCACCCACCCCAGGCACAGAGCACCGTGGCCGGACTAGAACCACCACTCACCCACCATCTCCACGGCACACCCAGCAACCCGGGCGCCAGCCGAGCACGGTCACCCACTCTTAAGCACCCACCGGCGGCCCCGGCGACACTGATTAAGCACTCTGCGCGGTCGTATGCCACAACCGTGGGGGACCAGGCCGTCGTGGGCCCCTGGGACCTGGCCCGACCCCGGGGGTCTGATGGGGGGGACTGCGGTTGTCCTGGGCCCGTGGCCTTTTCGCACGGACCCGAGGTGAGCGGGGCTCGCCTGTTGCTGTCTGTGCCGGTGGTACATGGTGCTCCACGTAGATCCTTCGCCCACAACCGTGGGGGTCAAGCCGGTGTGGGGCCCTGGGTCCCCTGGGACCTGGCCCGCCCCCGGCGGTCTGATGGGGGGACTTTACCCACGGGGGCCCACGGTGGCCCTGGCCCTCTAGGCCCATAGGGGGGCTGTGTGGGCCTGGGTTGTTTTCACGTGGACCCACGTTGAATAGGGCTTGCCCATGGTGGTCCACATGGAACATACTACTATTACTAGCACCGGCACCACCACCACCACCACCCACCAGCAGCGCCCGTCCCAGGGAGAGGGCATCACACGCGGACACAGTAGCCAGCAAGAGTACCCACCCTACATCCACCCCCACCAACACCACCACCACCACCACCACCACCACCACCACCACCACCACCGCTACTACAAGTGGACCTGGCCCGCCCCCGGCGGTCTGATGGGGGGACTTTACCCACGGGGGCCCACGGTGGTCCTGGCCCTCTAGGCCCATAGGGGGGCTGTGTGGGCCTGGGTTGTTTTCACGTGGACCCACGTTGAATAGGGCTTGCCCATGGTGGTCCACATGGAACATACTACTATTACTAGCACCGGCACCACCACCACCACCACCCACCAGCAGCGCCCGTCCCAGGGAGAGGGCACCACACGCGGCCAGCAAGAGTACCCACCCTACATCCACCCCCACCCACCCACCCCAGGCACAGAGCACCGTGGCCGGACTAGAACCACCACTCACCCACCATCTCCACGGCACACCCAGCAACCCGGGCGCCAGCCGAGCACGGTCACCCACTCTTAAGCACCCACCGGCGGCCCCGGCGACACTGATTAAGCACTCTGCGCGGTCGTATGCCACAACCGTGGGGGACCAGGCCGTCGTGGGGCCCTGGGACCTGGCCCGACCCCGGGGGTCTGATGGGGGGGACTGCGGTTGTCCTGGGCCCGTGGCCTTTTCGCACGGACCCACGGTGAGCGGGGCTCGCCTGTTGCTGTCTGTGCCGGTGGTACATGGTGCTCCACGTAGATCCTTCGCCCACAACCGTGGGGGGGCAAGCCGGTGTGGGGCCCTGGGTCCCCTGGGACCTGGCCCGCCCCCGGCGGTCTGATGGGGGGACTTTACCCACGGGGGCCCACGGTGGTCCTGGCCCTCTAGGCCCATAGGGGGGCTGTGTGGGCCTGGGTTGTTTTCACGTGGACCCACGTTGAATAGGGCTTGCCCATGGTGGTCCACATGGAACATACTACTATTACTAGCACCGGCACCACCACCACCACCACCCACCAGCAGCGCCCGTCCCAGGGAGAGGGCATCACACGCGGACACAGTAGCCAGCAAGAGTACCCACCCTACATCCACCCCCACCAACACCACCACCACCACCACCACCACCACCACCACCACCACCACCGCTACTACAAGTGGACCTGGCCCGCCCCCGGCGGTCTGATGGGGGGACTTTACCCACGGGGGCCCACGGTGGTCCTGGCCCTCTAGGCCCATAGGGGGGCTGTGTGGGCCTGGGTTGTTTTCACGTGGACCCACGTTGAATAGGGCTTGCCCATGGTGGTCCACATGGAACATACTACTATTACTAGCACCGGCACCACCACCACCACCACCCACCAGCAGCGCCCGTCCCAGGGAGAGGGCATCACACGCGGACACAGTAGCCAGCAAGAGTACCCACCCTACATCCACCCCCACCAACACCACCACCACCACCACCACCACCACCACCACCACCACCACCGCTACTACAAGTGGACCTGGCCCGCCCCCGGCGGTCTGATGGGGGGACTTTACCCACGGGGGCCCACGGTGGTCCTGGCCCTCTAGGCCCATAGGGGGGCTGTGTGGGCCTGGGTTGTTTTCACGTGGACCCACGTTGAATAGGGCTTGCCCATGGTGGTCCACATGGAACATACTACTATTACTAGCACCGGCACCACCACCACCACCACCCACCAGCAGCGCCCGTCCCAGGGAGAGGGCACCACACGCGGCCAGCAAGAGTACCCACCCTACATCCACCCCCACCCACCCACCCCAGGCACAGAGCACCGTGGCCGGACTAGAACCACCACTCACCCACCATCTCCACGGCACACCCAGCAACCCGGGCGCCAGCCGAGCACGGTCACCCACTCTTAAGCACCCACCGGCGGCCCCGGCGACACTGATTAAGCACTCTGCGCGGTCGTATGCCACAACCGTGGGGGACCAGGCCGTCGTGGGCCCCTGGGACCTGGCCCGACCCCGGGGGTCTGATGGGGGGGACTGCGGTTGTCCTGGGCCCGTGGCCTTTTCGCACGGACCCGAGGTGAGCGGGGCTCGCCTGTTGCTGTCTGTGCCGGTGGTACATGGTGCTCCACGTAGATCCTTCGCCCACAACCGTGGGGGTCAAGCCGGTGTGGGGCCCTGGGTCCCCTGGGACCTGGCCCGCCCCCGGCGGTCTGATGGGGGGACTTTACCCACGGGGGCCCACGGTGGCCCTGGCCCTCTAGGCCCATAGGGGGGCTGTGTGGGCCTGGGTTGTTTTCACGTGGACCCACGTTGAATAGGGCTTGCCCATGGTGGTCCACATGGAACATACTACTATTACTAGCACCGGCACCACCACCACCACCACCCACCAGCAGCGCCCGTCCCAGGGAGAGGGCATCACACGCGGACACAGTAGCCAGCAAGAGTACCCACCCTACATCCACCCCCACCAACACCACCACCACCACCACCACCACCACCACCACCACCACCACCGCTACTACAAGTGGACCTGGCCCGCCCCCGGCGGTCTGATGGGGGGACTTTACCCACGGGGGCCCACGGTGGTCCTGGCCCTCTAGGCCCATAGGGGGGCTGTGTGGGCCTGGGTTGTTTTCACGTGGACCCACGTTGAATAGGGCTTGCCCATGGTGGTCCACATGGAACATACTACTATTACTAGCACCGGCACCACCACCACCACCACCCACCAGCAGCGCCCGTCCCAGGGAGAGGGCATCACACGCGGACACAGTAGCCAGCAAGAGTACCCACCCTACATCCACCCCCACCAACACCACCACCACCACCACCACCACCACCACCACCACCACCACCGCTACTACAAGTGGACCTGGCCCGCCCCCGGCGGTCTGATGGGGGGACTTTACCCACGGGGGCCCACGGTGGTCCTGGCCCTCTAGGCCCATAGGGGGGCTGTGTGGGCCTGGGTTGTTTTCACGTGGACCCACGTTGAATAGGGCTTGCCCATGGTGGTCCACATGGAACATACTACTATTACTAGCACCGGCACCACCACCACCACCACCCACCAGCAGCGCCCGTCCCAGGGAGAGGGCACCACACGCGGCCAGCAAGAGTACCCACCCTACATCCACCCCCACCCACCCACCCCAGGCACAGAGCACCGTGGCCGGACTAGAACCACCACTCACCCACCATCTCCACGGCACACCCAGCAACCCGGGCGCCAGCCGAGCACGGTCACCCACTCTTAAGCACCCACCGGCGGCCCCGGCGACACTGATTAAGCACTCTGCGCGGTCGTATGCCACAACCGTGGGGGACCAGGCCGTCGTGGGGCCCTGGGACCTGGCCCGACCCCGGGGGTCTGATGGGGGGGACTGCGGTTGTCCTGGGCCCGTGGCCTTTTCGCACGGACCCACGGTGAGCGGGGCTCGCCTGTTGCTGTCTGTGCCGGTGGTACATGGTGCTCCACGTAGATCCTTCGCCCACAACCGTGGGGGGGCAAGCCGGTGTGGGGCCCTGGGTCCCCTGGGACCTGGCCCGCCCCCGGCGGTCTGATGGGGGGACTTTACCCACGGGGGCCCACGGTGGTCCTGGCCCTCTAGGCCCATAGGGGGGCTGTGTGGGCCTGGGTTGTTTTCACGTGGACCCACGTTGAATAGGGCTTGCCCATGGTGGTCCACATGGAACATACTACTATTACTAGCACCGGCACCACCACCACCACCACCCACCAGCAGCGCCCGTCCCAGGGAGAGGGCATCACACGCGGACACAGTAGCCAGCAAGAGTACCCACCCTACATCCACCCCCACCAACACCACCACCACCACCACCACCACCACCACCACCACCACCACCGCTACTACAAGTGGACCTGGCCCGCCCCCGGCGGTCTGATGGGGGGACTTTACCCACGGGGGCCCACGGTGGTCCTGGCCCTCTAGGCCCATAGGGGGGCTGTGTGGGCCTGGGTTGTTTTCACGTGGACCCACGTTGAATAGGGCTTGCCCATGGTGGTCCACATGGAACATACTACTATTACTAGCACCGGCACCACCACCACCACCACCCACCAGCAGCGCCCGTCCCAGGGAGAGGGCACCACACGCGGCCAGCAAGAGTACCCACCCTACATCCACCCCCACCCACCCACCCCAGGCACAGAGCACCGTGGCCGGACTAGAACCACCACTCACCCACCATCTCCACGGCACACCCAGCAACCCGGGCGCCAGCCGAGCACGGTCACCCACTCTTAAGCACCCACCGGCGGCCCCGGCGACACTGATTAAGCACTCTGCGCGGTCGTATGCCACAACCGTGGGGGACCAGGCCGTCGTGGGCCCCTGGGACCTGGCCCGACCCCGGGGGTCTGATGGGGGGGACTGCGGTTGTCCTGGGCCCGTGGCCTTTTCGCACGGACCCGAGGTGAGCGGGGCTCGCCTGTTGCTGTCTGTGCCGGTGGTACATGGTGCTCCACGTAGATCCTTCGCCCACAACCGTGGGGGTCAAGCCGGTGTGGGGCCCTGGGTCCCCTGGGACCTGGCCCGCCCCCGGCGGTCTGATGGGGGGACTTTACCCACGGGGGCCCACGGTGGCCCTGGCCCTCTAGGCCCATAGGGGGGCTGTGTGGGCCTGGGTTGTTTTCACGTGGACCCACGTTGAATAGGGCTTGCCCATGGTGGTCCACATGGAACATACTACTATTACTAGCACCGGCACCACCACCACCACCACCCACCAGCAGCGCCCGTCCCAGGGAGAGGGCATCACACGCGGACACAGTAGCCAGCAAGAGTACCCACCCTACATCCACCCCCACCAACACCACCACCACCACCACCACCACCACCACCACCACCACCACCGCTACTACAAGTGGACCTGGCCCGCCCCCGGCGGTCTGATGGGGGGACTTTACCCACGGGGGCCCACGGTGGTCCTGGCCCTCTAGGCCCATAGGGGGGCTGTGTGGGCCTGGGTTGTTTTCACGTGGACCCACGTTGAATAGGGCTTGCCCATGGTGGTCCACATGGAACATACTACTATTACTAGCACCGGCACCACCACCACCACCACCCACCAGCAGCGCCCGTCCCAGGGAGAGGGCATCACACGCGGACACAGTAGCCAGCAAGAGTACCCACCCTACATCCACCCCCACCAACACCACCACCACCACCACCACCACCACCACCACCACCACCACCGCTACTACAAGTGGACCTGGCCCGCCCCCGGCGGTCTGATGGGGGGACTTTACCCACGGGGGCCCACGGTGGTCCTGGCCCTCTAGGCCCATAGGGGGGCTGTGTGGGCCTGGGTTGTTTTCACGTGGACCCACGTTGAATAGGGCTTGCCCATGGTGGTCCACATGGAACATACTACTATTACTAGCACCGGCACCACCACCACCACCACCCACCAGCAGCGCCCGTCCCAGGGAGAGGGCACCACACGCGGCCAGCAAGAGTACCCACCCTACATCCACCCCCACCCACCCACCCCAGGCACAGAGCACCGTGGCCGGACTAGAACCACCACTCACCCACCATCTCCACGGCACACCCAGCAACCCGGGCGCCAGCCGAGCACGGTCACCCACTCTTAAGCACCCACCGGCGGCCCCGGCGACACTGATTAAGCACTCTGCGCGGTCGTATGCCACAACCGTGGGGGACCAGGCCGTCGTGGGGCCCTGGGACCTGGCCCGACCCCGGGGGTCTGATGGGGGGGACTGCGGTTGTCCTGGGCCCGTGGCCTTTTCGCACGGACCCACGGTGAGCGGGGCTCGCCTGTTGCTGTCTGTGCCGGTGGTACATGGTGCTCCACGTAGATCCTTCGCCCACAACCGTGGGGGGGCAAGCCGGTGTGGGGCCCTGGGTCCCCTGGGACCTGGCCCGCCCCCGGCGGTCTGATGGGGGGACTTTACCCACGGGGGCCCACGGTGGTCCTGGCCCTCTAGGCCCATAGGGGGGCTGTGTGGGCCTGGGTTGTTTTCACGTGGACCCACGTTGAATAGGGCTTGCCCATGGTGGTCCACATGGAACATACTACTATTACTAGCACCGGCACCACCACCACCACCACCCACCAGCAGCGCCCGTCCCAGGGAGAGGGCATCACACGCGGACACAGTAGCCAGCAAGAGTACCCACCCTACATCCACCCCCACCAACACCACCACCACCACCACCACCACCACCACCACCACCACCACCGCTACTACAAGTGGACCTGGCCCGCCCCCGGCGGTCTGATGGGGGGACTTTACCCACGGGGGCCCACGGTGGTCCTGGCCCTCTAGGCCCATAGGGGGGCTGTGTGGGCCTGGGTTGTTTTCACGTGGACCCACGTTGAATAGGGCTTGCCCATGGTGGTCCACATGGAACATACTACTATTACTAGCACCGGCACCACCACCACCACCACCCACCAGCAGCGCCCGTCCCAGGGAGAGGGCACCACACGCGGCCAGCAAGAGTACCCACCCTACATCCACCCCCACCCACCCACCCCAGGCACAGAGCACCGTGGCCGGACTAGAACCACCACTCACCCACCATCTCCACGGCACACCCAGCAACCCGGGCGCCAGCCGAGCACGGTCACCCACTCTTAAGCACCCACCGGCGGCCCCGGCGACACTGATTAAGCACTCTGCGCGGTCGTATGCCACAACCGTGGGGGACCAGGCCGTCGTGGGCCCCTGGGACCTGGCCCGACCCCGGGGGTCTGATGGGGGGGACTGCGGTTGTCCTGGGCCCGTGGCCTTTTCGCACGGACCCGAGGTGAGCGGGGCTCGCCTGTTGCTGTCTGTGCCGGTGGTACATGGTGCTCCACGTAGATCCTTCGCCCACAACCGTGGGGGTCAAGCCGGTGTGGGGCCCTGGGTCCCCTGGGACCTGGCCCGCCCCCGGCGGTCTGATGGGGGGACTTTACCCACGGGGGCCCACGGTGGCCCTGGCCCTCTAGGCCCATAGGGGGGCTGTGTGGGCCTGGGTTGTTTTCACGTGGACCCACGTTGAATAGGGCTTGCCCATGGTGGTCCACATGGAACATACTACTATTACTAGCACCGGCACCACCACCACCACCACCCACCAGCAGCGCCCGTCCCAGGGAGAGGGCATCACACGCGGACACAGTAGCCAGCAAGAGTACCCACCCTACATCCACCCCCACCAACACCACCACCACCACCACCACCACCACCACCACCACCACCACCGCTACTACAAGTGGACCTGGCCCGCCCCCGGCGGTCTGATGGGGGGACTTTACCCACGGGGGCCCACGGTGGTCCTGGCCCTCTAGGCCCATAGGGGGGCTGTGTGGGCCTGGGTTGTTTTCACGTGGACCCACGTTGAATAGGGCTTGCCCATGGTGGTCCACATGGAACATACTACTATTACTAGCACCGGCACCACCACCACCACCACCCACCAGCAGCGCCCGTCCCAGGGAGAGGGCATCACACGCGGACACAGTAGCCAGCAAGAGTACCCACCCTACATCCACCCCCACCAACACCACCACCACCACCACCACCACCACCACCACCACCACCACCGCTACTACAAGTGGACCTGGCCCGCCCCCGGCGGTCTGATGGGGGGACTTTACCCACGGGGGCCCACGGTGGTCCTGGCCCTCTAGGCCCATAGGGGGGCTGTGTGGGCCTGGGTTGTTTTCACGTGGACCCACGTTGAATAGGGCTTGCCCATGGTGGTCCACATGGAACATACTACTATTACTAGCACCGGCACCACCACCACCACCACCCACCAGCAGCGCCCGTCCCAGGGAGAGGGCACCACACGCGGCCAGCAAGAGTACCCACCCTACATCCACCCCCACCCACCCACCCCAGGCACAGAGCACCGTGGCCGGACTAGAACCACCACTCACCCACCATCTCCACGGCACACCCAGCAACCCGGGCGCCAGCCGAGCACGGTCACCCACTCTTAAGCACCCCCCGGCGGCCCCGGCGACACTGATTAATCACTCTGCGCGGCTCTCGACGAACGGCCCCATGGTGATCCAATTCCCATTGACATGAATGGGCGCCCATGGTGATCCAACTCCCATTGAAAATGAATGGGCGCCCATGGTGATCCAACTCCCTTTGAAAATGAATGGGCGCCCATGGTGATCCAACTCCCATTGACAATGAATGGGCTTAACCTCTTTACCATCCTTTTTCTAAGTGCCTTGACCTGCGGTGCCCTCCCTCGCCTACCCGACCGCCCACCCCTATACACTTGTTCCTTCTCCCCCCCGAGCGCCCGGACCCATGGTGATCGTCACGAGGAGAGGGGGAGAGAGAGAGAGAGAGCCGTGGCCCGGGTGGCCGCCCGCGCGAGCCTGCCCGCTGCCGCGACAAAAGCTTGGATCGAGGGATGACTTTCAATAGATCGCAGTCATAAAGCTGCTCTGCTACTCACGACACCCTGACCCAGAATCAGGTCGTATGCAAGTGGTTTAACAGCCAGTCCTTCATAAACATGCGCTGTGATCATGGAGAGGGGCGACCATCATTCGGCCGCGCCCCAAGCCAGTATCAAATGTCAGTACCTGGCCCACCCCCGGGGGTCTGATGGGGGGGCCTGCGGTGGTCCTGGGCCCGGGGCCTTTTCGCACGGACCCACGGTGAGCGGGGCTCGCCTGTTGCTGTCTGTGCCGGTGGTACATGGTGCTCCACGTAGATCTTTCCCCCACAACCGTGGGGGACCAGGCCGTCGTGGGGCCCTGGGACCTGGCCCACCCCCGGGAGTCTGATGGGGGGGACTGCGGCGGTCCTGGGCCCGTGGCCTTTTCGCACGGACCCACGGTGAGCGGGGCTTGCCCATTGCTGTCTATGCCGGTGGTACATGGTGCTCCACGTAGATCCTTCGCCCACAACCGTGGGGGGGCAAGCCGGTGTGGGGCCCTGGGTCCCCTGGGACCTGGCCCACCCCCGGGGGTCTGATGGGGGGGCCTGCGGTGGTCCTGGGCCCGGGGCCTTTTCGCACGGACCCACGGTGAGCGGGGCTCGCCTGTTGCTGTCTGTGCCGGTGGTACATGGTGCTCCACGTAGATCTTTCCCCCACAACCGTGGGGGACCAGGCCGTCGTGGGGCCCTGGGACCTGGCCCACCCCCGGGAGTCTGATGGGGGGGACTGCGGCGGTCCTGGGCCCGTGGCCTTTTCGCACGGACCCACGGTGAGCGGGGCTTGCCCATTGCTGTCTATGCCGGTGGTACATGGTGCTCCACGTAGATCCTTCGCCCACAACCGTGGGGGGGCAAGCCGGTGTGGGGCCCTGGGTCCCCTGGGACCTGGCCCACCCCCGGGGGTCTGATGGGGGGGCCTGCGGTGGTCCTGGGCCCGGGGCCTTTTCGCACGGACCCACGGTGAGCGGGGCTCGCCTGTTGCTGTCTGTGCCGGTGGTACATGGTGCTCCACGTAGATCTTCCCCCCACAACCGTGGGGGACCAGGCCGTCGTGGGGCCCTGGGACCTGGCCCGACCCCGGGGGTCTGATGGGGGGGACTGCGGTTGTCCTGGGCCCGTGGCCTTTTCGCACGGACCCACGGTGAGCGGGGCTCGCCTGTTGCTGTCTGTGCCGGTGGTACATGGTGCTCCACGTAGATCTTTCCCCCACAACCGTGGGGGACCAGGCCGTCGTGGGGCCCTGGGACCTGGCCCGACCCCGGGGGTCTGATGGGGGGCACTGCGGTTGTCCTGGGCCCGTGGCCTTTTCGCACGGACCCACGGTGAGCGGGGCTCGCCTGTTGCTGTCTGTGCCGGTGGTACATGGTGCTCCACGTAGATCCTTCGCCCACAACCGTGGGGGGGCAAGCCGGTGTGGGGCCCTGGGTCCCCTGGGACCTGGCCCGCCCCCGGCGGTCTGATGGGGGGACTTTACCCACGGGGGCCCACGGTGGTCCTGGCCCTCTAGGCCCATAGGGGGGCTGTGTGGGCCTGGGTTGTTTTCACGTGGACCCACGTTGAATAGGGCTTGCCCATGGTGGTCCACATGGAACATACTACTATTACTAGCACCGGCACCACCACCACCACCACCCACCAGCAGCGCCCGTCCCAGGGAGAGGGCATCACACGCGGACACAGTAGCCAGCAAGAGTACCCACCCTACATCCACCCCCACCAACACCACCACCACCACCACCACCACCACCACCACCACCACCACCGCTACTACAAGTGGACCTGGCCCGCCCCCGGCGGTCTGATGGGGGGACTTTACCCACGGGGGCCCACGGTGGTCCTGGCCCTCTAGGCCCATAGGGGGGCTGTGTGGGCCTGGGTTGTTTTCACGTGGACCC
>JAXIVH010001709.1:10000-12500 GCA_036785325.1 Urophycis tenuis | reverse complement strand
ATCAGGAGTAAGTTGCTCGAAATAAGATCCACACAATCCCTCACACTTCTTCATCCTTCACAATTCTTCATTGAAGAAATAAAATACGCAGTTCTAAAAAAACGTGAGCAAAGTAAAGTGACAAAAAACACTTATTTCTTCTTAAACCTTAGTTTTGCACAAAAAACAATTATGTGTGTGTGCATGTGTGTATGTGGGGGGTTAATCCAATTCAATTTGAAAAAGTGCTATTTAGGTTATGTAAGTGCAACCATTGTAAAAAATAATCTTGATCAAATGTTTACTTTCTTACCTGAAAATAAAGTTTTGTTTGAATCCCCAATGTTGCTCACAGAGACACGCGCGGCTCCCCCGTGAGCCCCAAAAGGGAAGTGGGAGTGTGCGATACTGAGGACACGCCCACATCTTATCTGATTGGTCCAACCGTCAACGGTACAACTAACCCGGTGTTAACACACTCCTTGGTCTCCGCTTCACTTCTTCACAGAGCTAGATGATTAAGAAGGGGGAATGAAGGGAAGATAAAGGCTTTTTATGCAAGACTCAATTTGTGAACAGCTACAGCAGCAATATACTTATATATATATATATATATATATATATATATATATATATATATATATATATATTTCTTCTAGGCTATTCACTATTAAACTGGGATTAGCATAAAGTACTTTTTTCACTCTGACTCCTAGAGTTTAGCCTTTTTCAAATTCAATATTAGCATTATATTTGCATTGTAAATATAATGCATTTGCTAAACTAAACTTTGTCCTCAGCAGTTGGAAGAATCTTTTGAGAAGCCTGACACAAAACGTTCCACTGAATAGCATTTTATGGTGGAGAAGTGTGGCCTGAAATTGGATGTTCTGAATGCACAGGTATGAGGAGTACAATGTAGAGTGAGCTGTGTGACAAATGACATATAAACACATTATATGATCTCGATGCAAGGGGATGCATAGTATGCATAATATTGGCATAATATTGAAAAATGCTATTGGCCTTTCTAAATAAACCCTTTCTTTCTCATGCAAATACATTAGAGCGCAATCCGTATTGTAAAGGCAGCGGGTTCCTGGGGCGTTTATATAAATATAGCTTTGTGAATTAAATGTGTATTGTAACTGTGGGGGTGGGTGAATAATTTCCATGTTGCAATGCTGAATCAATTCATAAAGCATGTGTTGCACACCACCTCCTAATGGTGCCACTATGGATTGTGCGAAAGGAGCCCAATTCTGTATTCTTTGAACAATAATTTCACTGTTATGTTATTGAATACATTATAGGTAAGATGGTAGGAGCTATATATATGTTGGCTATTACTGAGTGAAATGCTCTGAGAACAAAGGCGTAACTTTGGGTCTACCATTGGGGGGGTTAAACTTGCGGCATATTTATTTATTTAATCATTTTCTTGTGTAAAAGATAACATGCTAATTTGCCGTTCCTGTATTGTGTTACTTTTACTGATTTAGGCTACTTAATGTAAATGCAGTTGTTCACTATTTATGCCATAATGACACAGTAGTTAAATTCAGTGTTTAAGCACTAGCCATAATCTGAATGATGTTATGATATTGGGGGGGTTATATTAGTGTGATCGGATTTTTGCGGGGGTCATGACCCCCCTAACCCCCCCGCAAATTACGCCCCTGTCTGAGAATATCTTTTTTAGTTGACTGCCTCTGTATGAAACTTAGATTAGACTTTAGACCGCTGCCGCCTAAGATGCGTGAATGCAACACGACTCAATCGTGTAGGAACATGGGGGGCAGAGAAGGACATTATGTTTATTTTGTGAACTTCCAAAATCGCTCTCCTGCTCTCATTGTTTGCAACTCCTAAATCTTACATACAGCAACCTTTTATGTCCTGATGGTGCTAGAGAGACGAGGAAGATTATGATGATGAAAGTTTAAAACTGCATTTTAATGAAAACAGCAGCGTTGGTATTGGCTGCTATCAGTTGAAAGTGAACATTATCTTTTTTTTTTTTTTTTTAATCTGGTGTAGCCTATTTGAAGGGCATTATTGCCAATATGGGGCTTTGGTTTTTATTAATGTTTCTGAATCCAATAATGATTCAGATGACAACGCTGTTTCATGTTTAGTTAGAACAACATCACAAAGCGCATCATAAGCATATCTTTATTCAATGGAAAACTATTCTCTTTCTCTGGGGACATAGGGAATACAATTCACATATTTAATATGTTCTCTTGGGTGAAACATGAACAGAAACGGAACAACATTGAAATGGTCAAGGTAAATGTTGGGAGGATGCTGGTTAAGATGGTACAGTCCAAGGCAGGGGTGTTGGCTCATCAACAGGTTGCCACCTGGAGCGTGGACTACACACCAGTGTATTTTATGTCTATTCCAGAATTTAGGTTAATTTGGGGGAATCGACCATAGATGCGTGAAATAAGATATTAAACAGCCAAGGCTTCCTGGAAGGTGACAAAAAAAAAACCGAAATGCACAAATCCCCGAT
>JAXIVH010001709.1:0-5000 GCA_036785325.1 Urophycis tenuis | reverse complement strand
GAGCCGAGAACCGCAGTAATTTGCACCTCGCTTCGGGGAGAGTGGATCAAAAGTGGGCGGTTAACTCGGAGGTCAAGTGTGAATTTAAAATGAGACCCGGGAGACCATCGTTACAGTCGCCCGGCTTTGAAGGTGGAGCCTGACAGGCCACGCCCCCCCGCCCCCCTCACACCCGACCCACGCTTCAGCAGAGCCGCACGCCGAGCGCAATCTACACAAGCGCAGACGGACTAAACACCGGAGCGGCGATAACAAAGGACGAGGGAAGGCGGCGAGAGGGAGAGGTCGGTACTTTGAGGGAAGCGCCGACGTTGTCAACGACGTTTCCTCTCCTTAATGGAGGGAGGTGGGCTCACCTAATTGGACCGCTCCTCCGCGGTTCGTTCCCTCATTACCGGCCCGGCGGCCCTAATGAACGCCCGGCGCCCGGCGGTCCGCCTCGCCACAGACACCAGTCTCGAGGAGGGGGGGGGGGGGGGAAGGCGAGACCGAAACGCAGACAGCGGTGCTTGGCAACAAACCGCGTCATTACAGATCTGTACGTAGCGACACGTGTACCCCAAGCTGTGCGACACACGGCCGCACGTGGCCCGTGGTCGGGGGGGGGGGGTTCAAAGACAACAGCAAACCGGAATTCGTACGTGATGAAGGTAGGTAATTAAAAAAAAAAAAAAAAAAACGGATTTTCATTTAAAGTTGTTGGGGGGGGGGGGGGGGGGGGGGGGAGGGAGGGGTCTCGCTGAAACGCACCTGTGGACAATCACTGACACATTCAGTGGGCGCCACGAAGCACGGAGCAATGTGTGCGACATCGTGGGACATTAAACACAGTGACTGCGCGACAGACACCCCTGTCCACAGCAACAACGCGGCCTTAGAAACGCGGGCACCAAGGTGGAGAACTCATCCGATCCAGTACAGGTGATCTCAAATGTATGATGTATGCTGATGTATGCTTCATGCTGAATTACCATCACCATCGGCACTTTTTTACTTTTTTACAATTAATCTATTTATTTTTTTTACTTGTATTTTTAAATGTTTTTCATTGTTTGTTATTGTTGTTATTGTTGATTTTATATATGTTTATATTTGTAAATGTGTTATGTAAAGCGACCTTGAGGTCTCGAAAGGCACTTGACAAATAAAATGTATTATTATTATTATAAACGCAGCAGAACAGAACAACAGACCAAAAAGGTAATTTGTCAGGAAGGGGTGGGAGGAAATCGGGGGATCATCTATTCCGTGCAAAACACAACAGGGGGAGTGCCAACATGACGTGGATTAACCCGCTAGCCAGCGTTGCGCCGCCACAGAGCACCAGCTCCGCGGCGCTGCGCCACTGAAATGATCAGCATGTGTAATTGCCTGCAAACGTGAACAGGATCCCGCAGCCGTCGCTTCCTAATTCCATTACCTTCGTGTAATTGCGTGCGAGTCAGAGAGAGTGATGGGGTTAGCGCTGCCCGGCAAACGAGTGGCGGAGCGCCAGCCCATAAACAAAGGGCTAGGAGCTGGCAACCCTTCTTCTGTGTTCCTCTCATCATCATCATCATCATTATCGTTATCATTGCAGATTCGTGTCATTAAACCTCTTCTATGGCTCAGTGAGATGGACATGGCATGGGAGGGCTTCAGAAAGAGCTTTACAGATACCTAGTGGAGGCATCGGGTGTGGCGCATGGTTAAAACAGTCAGACGAATACTGCTATGGGTAGAGCCTGGTCTCCGATTGGTTGTGACCGTTTTTCCTACCCGGGATTCGAATGTGCGAGTTACGCAGGAAAAATAAAATAAAATAAAATCGCATTTATGACAGGGAAACCGAAAAAAATACTTCAAAATGTGACGCAGCTGGGTCTGAAGCACGACTATATTTTGCCCTGAAATGGCAGAACACGGGTATCTGCACAGTCTCTGCAGCAGAAGAGTAGTCGGGGGGGGGGAAGAGACACAAAGACTCCAAGAGGGGAGGGCGGGAGAGGCTCAGCACACCAAGGGCAAAGGGGTCAGGGCGCGTGGTGGGAATAAGTATTGAATCGACTCTCTGAGGGAAGTGACAGCCAGCTTACTGAGCGGCAGCAGGGTCACCTGGGTCCACGGCCACGAAGACGTTCAGTCTGTGAGAGTCACTGAAAGCGAAGCCGCCACTTTGGCAGCCAAAGTCTGACCAAACCCATGGCTTTAATAGCGACTGCAGGCCGACACCTTTTTCTGGTTAGCCAATTATCCGATGAAATCTGTCACGAGGCAGTGCAATGGAGAAGCCCCCCCCCCCCCCATGTACCCCCAGGGCGAAGGGTGGGGGGGGGACCCACCGCGGGGTGTCCCCTTAAACAAGTGCCTGCATAACAGAGCGGCCACGTCTGAGTTTATTTAGTTTCTAAGGACTCAAACTTTAGTGTTGGAGAGGTTTTTTTTTGTCAAAACAACAACAAAAAACATCCAAAACAATATACAAAAAAGTTCACAAAGTTTTGACGCGTGACGAGATGGGCAGCAGGGAAGCAGAGAAACTTCTGCGGGGTCTGTGGCTCCTGGCGCGGAGAAATGAGGAGCGGCGTGTGTGCCAACGTGGGTGAGACTACGCTCGCTTGTCTGTGAACCACCTCCATCCTGCCAAGTCCCTTCCGTCCTCCCTGGCCGCGGCTCAGATTAGATTAGATTAGATTCAACTTTATTGTCATTGTGCAGAGTACACGTACAGGGACAACGAAATGCAGAAATACAGGCTCAGGCTGTAGAGGCTCCTTGGGAGTGGTCTACTAAACCTGCGGTTCAGGCTGAGAGGCTGTGGGGGCTCCTTTGAGTGGTCTACTAAACTGTGGCTCAGGCTGTAGAGGCTCCTTGGTAGAGGTCTCCTAAACCTGTGGCTCAGGCTGTAGAGGCTCCTTGGTAGAGGTCTCCTAAACCTGTGGCTCAGGCTGTGGGGGCTCCTTGGGAGTGGTCTCCTAAACCTGTGGCTCAGGCTGTAGAGGCTCCTTGGGAGTGTCTCCTAAACCGCTCGAGAAGTTTCGGTCATCTTTCAAACCACTTCGACCAGCTTGTTCTCAAGCCACCCTATGAGAGCCAAAGTTGGCTCATTTATGAAGCCAACTGAAGACCTCATCAGAAGCAGGTCTTCATCCATACCCAACATGAAATACGTATTCAAAATTAAATCCATAACTTCAAACTGCTGCCTCCTCCCCGATCCCCTGGAGTTTGTCAAACACTGAAATCATCCCTTTGTTGACACCCAAGGGTTCTTCTCAAGGAGAGCAGGTAGGCTGGGGTTGAGGAGCATGTGCTGATAGGTCAGCTACTGCTATGGATGGACATCTGCACACATGGATTGATGTCAAACACGCAATTCAAAACCACTTTAGATTTTAACACTTTAGCACAAGATGTGTATTTAACTAATTCATTTCTAACTAATATATATTACAAACAAATCATTTACTACACCCAATTTGATAGGATAAGATCGATGGAACATTTATGACTTTCATTGACTGAATGACCAATATGAACCAACAATCTCCTTGACTCCGACTTCCGATATACCGACCGGAATAAACACGGCCACGGTTGGCGGTGCTGAATTCACAAGGGGTCACCGTTCCTCCGAAGCAGGGTTCAAACCAAAGCCCGGCCTGTGAGGGTGACCGCCCCGTCCTTCTGTTAGTTCAACCCCTCACGTGTGCACTAGAGTGCGGATCGGGGCGGAATTTTCTGTCCGAGCCCGGATCAGGGTCCGACAGAACAGTAACCAAACCCGACAGGTGTCCGAACCCGACCCGAGCCCGACAGGCATCAAGCTTTTTATGTCAACAAACAGATGAGCGCAACATGCGCGGGTTAACGCGTGGGTAAATAAAACATTTCAAAATCGCGCAGATGTGACTGAGCCTGACCCGAACCCTAGCATAATTTCTCCCCCCCCCCTTCCCGTGAAGACAGGTTTCCAGCAGACCTGGCCAATCACAACCTTTCATCTGGCATGGGGGCGGGTTTAAGATGAAGATTGTACTGAGGAGCGTCCTATGAAGCGGCGTTGACATATTCTCATAAAAATCCAAGATGGCAGCGACTGGTGAGTCACATGTTTGGTTGCTCTGGTTGTGTGTCCATCCAGTTGTGCACACAGGCATTTTGGTTCGCTGTCAGTTGATAATGCCCCATGGAAATGAACTATGCATTAGTCTATAGCGTTTCCAGACTAATACATATTTGTGATTGATCTGACAACATCTGGCTAACTGCACAATATATCGCCTTTACAAACAAAGAGTAAAAAGAAAATGTGAATCAACATCAAGTCATCTCTGTGTTCCCCATCCAGTCATCTGTCTAAATGAATATGCAATAGGATGGTGGTACATTTTTGCCTAGTATCAAGGCACATCTAAAAAAAAAAAAACCTAGAAAAAAACACTTTGCCTCATCCTGCAATAATAATGTGCAGCCCATGTCAGGGCATGACAAAGCATTGGGATGACGTCTGCTGTACAAGGCATGACAAAGCATTGGGATGACGTCTGCTGTACAAGGCTACATGCTTCCCTCTGTGCGGCTGCTCAAGCCCACGTGCATTTGGCTGTGCTTCCACATGTCTAGGGTCCCTTATTGATCCAGCTCTCTCTCACACACACACACACACACACACACACACACACACACACACCACACACACACACACACACACACACACACACACACACACACACACACACACACACACACACACACACACACACACACACACACACACACACACACACACACACACGCGCGTTTCCAGTCATTTTCTCCCTTGCTCGCTCTGCTCCGGCTGGATCAATCAGATGCCGAGGCAGAACTAACGACAGAAGTGCTTGCGTCACCCGTGAGGACGCGGAAAGTGGCGAGCCTTGCAGAGGAGAAAGTAGGTCACGTTACTTGCAGATTTATTCTCCGGTTATATTCGCCACTCTGCCATAAATGCGCAGACCTGAGTAAGCACCCCGGCTTCT
>JAXIVH010001708.1:12500-16880 GCA_036785325.1 Urophycis tenuis | reverse complement strand
ACACACACACACACACACACACACACACGCGCACAGCGTGTCTCTTTGCAATAAAGAGCTTACACAGCAAGAGTGACAACACGCCTACAGCAACACAGGGAGCAGAGGCGCATCTCAGACAGCAGCAGCAGCAGCAGCAGCAGCGGCAGCATCTCCTGCATGGCACAGCTTCTGCATGGCACACCTTACAGCATCACCCATCATCAGCAACACTGCGACCACCCAACGCCACTCGCTGGCCACTCACTGGCCACAAGCGCCTGACCTGTGTAGGTAGGTAGAACGTAGAGGGAGGCCAGTGGGCTGTGGGATTTTTGTGAGGGAGACATTGTGCATTTAGCCAAGCGCTACACACACGCACACGCACACACCGCACACACACACATACGCGCGCACACACACACACACACACACGCACCTAGTCACCATGAGCTTCACTTTTGGCTTCTGATGGCATGGTCAGGAAAATTCACCACTTCAAGCTTTTTTAACTTGCAGCCTGCTGTCTCCAATGCATTCTTTAATTTCCCTTTAAAAATGATGTTGTCAATATAGATTGACACACACAAAACCAATACACAAAAACAAGATGGAAACATCGCTCTGTCTTTGTCTTTGTTTTTGCTTTGTGGTTGCCGCTCCAAATTCCCTGTGCCTTTTTGCGACATGGATAACGGAGAATACTATGCATGTAGTATTCATGTAACTATGAATACTATTAAGTTAGCAATTCACATTCCATCTACATGTAGAGAAAGGCAGCACTCCACTCCCCTCCAAGCGTGTTAAAAATAGAGGCAGGGCCACACGTGACGTTTGCCCAGGGAGGTGAGGTGGAAGTGAGGTGCAGGCCAGATGACTCAGGTAGGCCTACCGATGCGTTGCCAAGCTGGGGATGGATAGCTCGAGATCTGCTGCCTAGGCTCCCAGTCCTGCATTCCCTATCCTAGCCTAGCCTAGCCTAACCTAGCCTATCCCCTTCCAGCCTAGCCCCTCCTAGTCTAGCCCTAGACCGAGCCCGGCCAAAACCTTACCCTGCCCCAATCCAGCCTTGCTTATCCTGGCCTAACCTATTCTAGCCTAGTTTAGATCAACTTAGCCTAGCCTAGCACCCCAGAGACTCGATTCTGACTGGCATACTTAAGCATACAGGCCAAACGAGAACATACCTAAATAGCACTTTAAATGGGCACGGGCAATGCAAGGGGCATCACATGGGCAGTTGAACACAGAGAGGAGGGTGGGTGGGTGAATGGATGGGTGTCTGGAGAAGAAATAGAAGCCAAGAAGTCGAAGCTACGCAGGTGCCACTGGGACACATAGAGACAGATGCACGGTAGAAGGAAACTCTAGCTCGGAGAACCTCACAGACATCCCCACAGTACAGACAAGGCACCGCAAGAGTGTTTATTGGCAGGGATCGCCCTGGAAAGAGGATATTCAGCCCACATACACTTACGACACGCACAGGCAGACAGACAGACAGACAGACAGACAGAAATGTAAGACGCTGCATCACAAAACGAGTGGGATATATTTTTGGTTTGGTTTCTTCAGGGTTTTGGTGGCAACTTTGTTGCTGTTGTTGTTGTTGTTGTTGTTGTTGTTGTTGTTGTTGTTGTTGTTGTTGGACCACAGAGCTAATCATCTCTCTATTATCAGGCCTGCGATTGGTGTGCTGCACAGCACCATCTGGGCATCCAATCCCACATGCACACACATGTGCGCATGCACGCACACACGCTAGATACCCAGACTGTGTTAAACACCTGATGGATGGATGGATGGATAGGGGGATTGGATTGATGGATGGAATGCGATGGAAGATGGATGCTTTCGCAGGACCGAGATTGCAACGAGGATCAGTGGTCGTGTCACACTCCCCCCTTGAGTTATAACTAACGACCATGCAACCCCGATGCCTGTGTGTGCGCATGGGCCTAGGTGTGTGTGCGTCTGTCTGTGTGTGTGTGTGTGTGTGTGTGTGTGTGTGTGTGTGTGTGTGTGTGTGTGTGTGTGTGTGTGTGTGTGCGCGCTAGGTAAACAAACTGAGCCTGTGTGAGCAGTGCAGTGTTTTAAGCCCCCTTCTGTCGTGTGTGTCTTTTGGGGCAGAAGAGTCGGGGCTGTGGTGGGGGCAGCTTATGGTGTTTGAAGACTCGTCCCTTTAAGGATTAGACCAAGGTCAGGCCAGCAAACAGCCAGAGGTCGGGGGCATGCATGTATGTATGTTTGCGTTTGTGCCACGCGCGTGTGTGTGTGTGTGTGTGTGTGTGTGTGTGTGTGTGTGTGAGTGTGTGTGTGTGTGTATGTGTGTGTCTGCGGTTGTGTGTGTGTGTGTGTGTGTGTGTGTGTGTGTGTGTGTGTGTGTGTGTGTGTGTGTGTGTGTGACAGAGAAGGAGAGAGAGAGAGAGAGAGAAGAGACGGTTTGAAATAGAAGCAATACAAATTGAATGGCTTAAAGGGATACCATGAATAGAATATGGAAACATGCACATAAAGAAACACACAATTTCACTCGGGAAGCGAAGATGATGATGGTGGATGGTGCCAAGGTTTCCCCCTGCAGTGGCTACGCACTTCACCACACAGACACACACACACACACTCACACACACACACACACACATTATAATTGTTTATTTAAATCCACAAATTACATTGTATAAAAAAGGATTCAAACAATTGCAGAGAAAACAAGCCTTGACACTCAAGGATACAGAAAGCATCGCCTGCGCCACACAGCAAGGCTGCCTATTGTGGCTGATACCGAACAGAACCTAGCCAGTTGTCTACATTTGGTTTTTGGCAGACCTGCCAGTCTTAGCCCACTGACTGTGAGTTTATGGACATGCCCCAAACTACCAAAGATCAAACCAATCAACTTACAAGTATAGCCCAGGTTACTAACTCTTGAGGTGATAGGCTGGTACTTTGCCATCTTTTCACAGAAGGCGATGTCCATATATAAGTCAAAGACGCAACCTACCTCAATGATCAGTGCCTCCCTCCTATCTTTGTCCACCAAGACAATATCAGGGGTGTTTGGGATGTTACTAGACAGGTCATTGGTACTGCCAAACCACTCTGACATTACACGGGAATGTTTGTACACAGATGCATTTGGGTATATTGCTTTTACAGTGCTGGCAATCAAGTCCACAATACGGTTATGGCGTGCAATATAGAGGCTTTTGTACATGTTGCAACCATTTAGAATATGGGCAACAGATTCGTAATGTTGGGTGGAATTCATATGCATTATGCAGTGTGGTTGGTGATTTGCAGGGTACCACAATGCCAGGTTGTACTTGGTAGGCAACACCTGCAGTCTGCCTTTCGTGGTAAAGCAGAGAATGTCCTCCCCTACAGCCGCATTCCTGTACATTGAATGGGAGACAGAGTGGTCAGCAAAGCCGAGGCATGCTAACTTTCCCTGCATCCTGAGTCCGGTCCAGTGTAGCATTGTGTCTGTTTGTTTGATGTGGAGCAGAAGCCTCCTTGCTGTAGTGCTCTGTAATGTGTGTTGCATGTCATTGTGGAAGACAGTAGCCTCCACTGAAATAGATGGGTTTGTGATCACTGCATCGGTTGCCTCTGGTGCAGTGTGTGTATTCTCTTGTGTCCATCTCAGTTTGGCTCCCATTCTGGTGCACAGGTCATTCAGGTCCGGCCAGTCTGACCGAACACCAAAGCCCACGGCGTGTGTGTCTAATTTGCCATTGCTTTTCCTCCTGAAGCCTAGGAAGCTATCTTGGTCTGCTGTGGCCAGAGGGACCTTCCTCTTCCTGAGGTCTAGCAGGAGGGAAGCTCTGGCTAGCTCTCTGACAGTGATGTCATCATTGTTCAGCATACTGATGAGGTGGGTCAGCCGAGTAGCGGTGTAAGTCCATTCCACGTTTGGGACTCCCAGCCCACCCTCTTTGTAGGAGAGAAAGATGATGTCCCGGGTGGTATGGGTGTTCAGACCAAGCCATTTCCTAACAGCCTGGACTGTCTGATTGTCCATGTCCCGCAATACATTTTGTGGGATATGAACATTAGCAAAGAGGTGTTGGATCTTCGCCAGGGCCACCTCTCTGATGGCCTCCAATTTCATGACTACAGGGAGGGGGGGAGGAGTCGATTAGATCAACTCTGTTCTTGAAGGCACAGGATAGCTCCTGAACCTGCTCTACCCACCATCACCTGCAATGTTGATTTTATGGCCAAGGTAGGTATATGATTCGTGACGTGAGTAGACTTTGATAGGCTGTCCCATAATTGTGAAGGAGGGGGGTTTGTCAGTTTTGGATTTGTACCAGCGGTTGCCACCGCTGCGTCTTTCATAAAGTGCTGCACACTTGATGTGTTTCACCTCTAACTTTGACCATCCCAGAAATT
>JAXIVH010001708.1:0-2500 GCA_036785325.1 Urophycis tenuis | reverse complement strand
ATACTGTATGTATGTATGTATGTATGTATGTATGTGTCTGTGTGTGTATGTGTATGTACGTATGTATGTATGTATGTACATATGTATGTATACATGTACGTACGTACGTACGTACGTACGTGTATGTATATATGTGTACATATGTATGTGTCTGTGTGTGTGTCTGTGTGTGTGTGTGTGTGTGTGTGTGTGTGTGTGTGTGTGTGTGTGTGTGTGTGTGTGTGTGTCTGTGTGTGTGTGTGTGTGTGTGACACAATGCCAGCATCCTTACTTTGTGGATGGAGGGATGCATTCAGCGGTGTCCTCCGTGCCGGGCTCAGACCGGTGGTTGGCTGACGTTCTGCTTATCAGCTGCAGATACTCGACACGTCATTTCCCTCAGCACGTCAGTTGTGTGTCCGCGAGCTATGCTACGAGACAGTCAGCTCAAGCTCATCGCTACGCTACGTTGTTGTGTATGGCACGCACAGTATAATGCATAAGAGGCTATGTTCCTATGTATATGTATGTGTGTGTGTGTGTGTGTGTGAGAGAGTGTGCATGTCCGTGCTGTAGACTACGATCGATGGCCCCTCAGCGTGTGTCCGCTGGGTCCGGGGTGTCCACAGGGGGGGGGGGGGGGTTACAGCGACAGCCAATTCAGCACCTATAGATCACCTCTGCTCTGCCCACGACCCCAGGCCCCACCCCCCCCCCCCCCCCCTCTGTGTTCATGTCAGTTGGTGTCGGTTGGTGTCAGGGTGTGTGTGTGTGTGTGGTGCTACTATGGACTATTTATAGAATTTGCTCTCACTGTGACTAACGCAACTCTTGATCTGATGGTGTATGATAAATGTATGCAATCCAATCCTTTCGGTTCTCTAAACCGCGTGGGTTTGTGTGTGTGTGTGGGGGGGGGAGGGGGGGGGGGGTGAGAGTGAGAGTGTGTGTGTGTGTGTGTGTGTGCGTGCAATGCATGCGTGTGTTCATGTGTTAACGTTTTTATGCTGAGGCATTCAGAGAGCCTCTTATTTAAAATGTAGGAGAGGGAGAGAGAGGAGGGGGGAAGGGAGAGAGAGATGGTGAGAGAGAAACAGACAAACAAAGAGATGGACAGAGAGAGAGTGAGAGACAGAGAGGCAGGGAATAAAAACAGAGAGAGAGAGAGAGAGAGAGAGAGAGAGAGAGAGAGAGAGAGAGAGAGAGAGAGAGAGTATGGTGTTCTTTCCCAAGGACACTTCCATTACAGTGATAGCTTTTGTTGAGTGCATCGCATGCTCCTGTGCCCACTTTAGCATGCACCGCGGCGCGGCTAGCTCCTCATCTCGCACCATCGCACCCCGAACCGCAACAGCTTTCTCTGTTCCACCGAATTCCCATAGAGCCAAAATGGCCGTCTATAGTATAGGCTGTTGTGGTATAAGCCAGCAGGCTGGGTCTGCTCGGCGAGATGTAAGCATCACACCGCCATATGCTCATGTACGGAGCACGGGGGTGGCTGGTGGTGGTGGTGGTGGTGGTGGTAAGGGGGACCTGGATCCGGGGGGTCCGGGGGGTCCGGGGGGGTGGGGGGTGGGGGCGGGGGGTGGTACACGTATGGGGGCCGCGCAGCCAGCCAGTGACGTCAGGCCGTAGCCTGAAAATAGCGGTGCGATCTCACAGTCCCCCCCCCACGCAGACGGAATCCAGCGGCTGGGGGGGGATGAGTCAGCTGTCACAAGGCGAGAGAGAGAGAGAGAGAAAGAGAGAGGAGAGTGTGAGAAGAGAGAGAGAGAGAGAGAGAGAGAGAGAGAGGAGAGGGAGGGAGATGCAAGGAAAGACAAGGTGAGGATGTAATCGATGAACGTGAAAGGCATCGCCGAGAACCCGCCTAAATGTTCAGCGTGCAGCGTGGCGTGCGCCCCCCCCCCCCCCCCCCCCCCCCTCTGGCACCCCCCCTCTGGCACCCCCCCCTCTCTCTCTACGACACTTTGTAACCCAGTGGCGGTGGCGACGGCGGCGGCGGTGGCGATCATGCTCCTGTTGCTAAGTGATTGCTGTTGCCTAGGTGACGGCAGGGGCCTGTTTATCGGTGACTCATCAGGTTTGAACTCCGGGGCGGTCAAACTGTTTGTTGATTGCGCGGCGCCGCCGGTCAGCGACGTGCAGGGCGCCGGACGGCGAGGTGCGTCCCGGAGGAGCCACAGGTGCGCCGCCCAGGGGGGGGGGGGGGGCGTGGGGGTGGGGGTGTCGCGAGGTCCCGGAGGCGCGGCCGTTCACAAGGCGGCCTCAGGTGGGACACAAAGAGCCGTGATGATGAAAGCAGTGATTCAAAATGTTAGATGTGCTGCTAATGTTCATCCTTGAGAGCAATGACCACGGAATGATTTAGATTTTTTTTTATATAATAAGAAATAAATGTTAAATAATGAATTGATTAATTGATGAATTCATTAAATGAATACACACACACACACACACACACACACTCAATCCGTCTTGATGATAAAGGGAACATGGAGAGCAGTTGAATGAGAGCAGT
>JAXIVH010001707.1:0-16886 GCA_036785325.1 Urophycis tenuis | reverse complement strand
GGGGACTCACTTGTGGGACTTCTTCATGTTGGCGCCGTCGGGGGCCTTCTCCGCAGTCGTAGGCCTGGATGGTGAAGGTGTGCTCCTTCTGCAGCTCACAGTCCAGCTTGTCCTTGGCGCGTCGATCACCCCCCTCGCCGGTGGACTTGTCCAGGACCACGGCCTCGAAGGGGACGTTCTGCCCGTGGATCCTGAAGCCGCAGATCTCCCCTGAAGGGGTCAAGAGGTCAAAAGAGCGCTTGCTGAGAAAAAGCGCAAAACTTAAAAAAAAATAAATAAATAAAAATAAAAACCCTTACGGTCGGTCTACCTTCATGACATCCAAAAGTAAAAACGAAACGGAAAAAAAAAAATACAAAAAGAATCTTATCAGCAAACGGCAACCTCACTCAGACAAAATAAAGATCAGCCAAAGAGTTTTGGCAGCCAGGGGTGTTGCACATTGGGGCGGGGTGGTGGTCTGTGGAGGAAGCCAAAAGCACTGCTGGATGGGGACTCGGGGGAAGAGGAGTGTGTTGGGACAATTAGTATCAGAGATGACTTAGTGTCTTTCCAAGCCACTTGGCATCCAGTCATGCAGGTAACAAAAAGAAACACACCCCAAAAGAAAAAGAAAAAAAACACATGAACAGGCATTTCACAGGATAACTTTGAAGAGAAACTTTAAAGCAAAGCCCAGAAACCGAAGGCAATATTTTTAGAATGTAAAAGGTATGGGCTTTGAGACGGTTACCCAAGTGTCCAAGTAATGGATTTATTTATTGCAGATGTAAAACTATTTCTAATAAATAATAAGAATATTAATAAAACATTATGAAAAATAGGGACCTGGCTGTCATTGCGGTGGTCAGACACAAATTCAGCCGGTCATAATTAAAAACATAATTAACAAAAGCTCCAGTTCAACATCACAACATCAGGTATGTTTTCTATGTTTTTTTTGCAGTAAAAAAAAAATGCTCCCTGTGTAATTTTGCCTCTCGCCCCCCAAATTACTGCGCTATGAGACGGAAATCTAATCGTTAAAAAAAAAAGGATCAAATCAGTACAACAGCAAGTAGTCAAAAGAAGAACAAAATAACCACTGGATGAGAACTGGGGTTAGAAATATCACCTTGCGCGACATCCACATAGAGTGACGACTGCAGCCATGCTATGGTAAGGATTAGTGGTGGCGCATCAGCTAACGACTTCCACTACGGCAAAGATGCATGAGGCAAAAACAAAAAACACTTTGCAGCAGAGAGAGTTTGCATTAGTTAACAATCTCAGCAGCTATTTTTTTTCAAAATAAAAGTCCAGGAGGAGAGCCTATACGAGTTATCTCGTTTTTTTGTGCAGAAGCATCGGCTTTCTCTACTGAAAAAAATATAGACGCAAAGAGTTACTTCATCGTCTTCGGTGGTATTTCTTTTTTATATGCCAATTCAAGTTCAAATTGCGTCGGTTGTAGATTGTTTTGGGGCGGCCATTTTAGATTCCGATCAGGAAACTGCCGTTAGATAGCAGCTTTTTGGTTCACTGTTTGAACAGCTGAAAAAACTGTTAGGGTCTGCAAACTGCAATGGATGTCTCATGCACAGATATTTCTCATCCCCCAACCCCCAAGATGACACACTTTTCATCCAGTGATGGAAACTTTCCAGACGGTGAGAAACAAAAACTTAACACAAAGAGTTTCGTTAAAAATAACTAAACGGGGGGGAAGGCAGGAGGAGGAGGAGTAGTAGTTGTTGAGGTCGTGTGAAGTGAGGGTGCTCTTTTACTTAACGTTAGTGGGTTAATAAAGAAAAGAAAAAAGAGGAAACTGAGCACAAGCCAGAAGAAAGAAACCTATCATCACCTTCTTTGTCGAGGGTCACCACAAAACTCTCTACAAGGACAGAAAGAAGATAGAGTGGGATCAGTCAACAGGGGGAGGAAGAGGTTCAGAGGTTATACAAAGAGGGTTCAGAGGTCAGAGCAGATCAACACAGAGGCAATGCAGAGGAAATTGATATGTTATCATCTGGAGAAGGTTTTAGGTCAAGGAGAACAGCATTAGCACGTGAAGCCTTAATAACTACCAGTAGAAGTTCAGGAAGGGTTCAGAACATCATATGAAATACCCCACACGTCTTGGCTTGTTGGTGTGTGCAGATTGGGCCAACGCTTGAGAGAAGATATTCAAGACCTCACCAACTTACCTGGCATGTTGGCACCCTCACTTCTGAAATCTACACATGCAAACGCTTTGCAACAGTGACTGGTTATCTCGCTTTGGATTACAAAAATAGATTTTTCAGGCACCTTAAATAGTGAAAAGGCTATCGGGGACAAACACAACGCAATGCAATTTAATTCCCCCCCCCCCCCCCATGTGTCAGTTCTGCCTGGCTGGCCGTGCTGGTGCCCGGGCTGGGCCTCTCGTGGGTTGAAGCTGTCTGTTTTGTTTTCACATAGACAATTACAAATGGATTTTCCCATTAGTTTCGGAACCAGTCATGCAGTGGAAACTTTGGGCCCCCCCCCCCCCCCTCTCCCTCTGGCCCAGCCTCTGCCCCGACGGTCCGAGGTCCTCCGGGCTCTAATGACCAGCGTTTGGGGAATTCCACAGCTCTTTAAATGGGTCGGGCCGCTCGGTCCCCCCCCCTCACACTAACCTGCTGCTTGTCCTGCTATCTCCAGCCCCCCCCCCCCCCACAAGGGAGATATACATCCTCTCTGTCGCCTGTGATTTCATGGCTGCCATCGTGCGGCCTTCGGCAGCATTCACAACGTGTTGTGAATGATTAAGGGTAAATATGACGAAGAAGCGGGTGTGAATTAAACGCCGTGGGTCGCGGTCAGTCCCCCCCGGCTCAGGGACGGGCTTTTCATGAGTGAAAACCGCACCGGCCACCGGAACCCTTAGATTCACGAATCTTTGGAGATCACAAGAACGCGTGAATCTGATTTTTTTTTTTTTTAAATCTTCCGGTTGCCTGGGCGTCGTGCTCAGCGAACTCTCGCGCCCGGCACTCCCGCCCGGCCACGTCTTCAAACGGCGGGCTCAAACCCGGCGCCGAAGCGCGTGTCTGTCTGCTCGCGGCCCCCCGCGTCGGCTTGGAGCGCGAACCATGTCTGCTGGCACCGGCAGTAATGGCCGCCAGTGGGAGGCTTGGCAGGAGACGGCCGGCCCCTGTACGGCCATCTGAAGCCCAGAGTGCCGGGTCTCCTTGAAGGGCCCGGGGTTTGCAAGGACACCATGTCCACTCGCAAAAAAAAAGCCCCCCCCCCCCTCCCTGCCCATCAAAGGGAGCGAGCCCATCCACCCCCCCCCCCCCCCCCCCCCAGCCCCCAGCCCCAGCTGAAAGGAGAAAGGCCGCTGAGCCCTCCTTTTAGACTCTAATTACTGTGAAAGGAAACAAACATCATGTAATGAATGGAGACAGTGTGTTTGATTTTAGTGGCCCTGGAACCTGGCTGTTTCAAGTGCGTGTTGTCCACCTCAGTGCTGCTCCGCTGCACCATCGCTCGACCATACAAATGGCCTCACTTTTGATCCAAACACGTTTCATTATAACATATAAAAACAGATCTTTTGCTGGCTGACATGTTTACAATATCATCATGGCCAGGTTATATTCTTCATCATTTCTTTTAGGGCAGTCGATATGTTTTCCAAGGTAAGTCTGGCATCAATTGTATTTCTTTTTCAAAAGGTCTTCGTCTTTGCTTTGGCAATATTTATAAGATTTTAACTGTGTTCTTCAGGATCGGTCCGTTGACTGATCTAGAACGACTGGCCCCGGGCTGAAGCAATACGTGGTAATCTCTTCACGCCCAGCCAGGGGAGCTGGTGTTGGGGGGGCGGGACGGGAGTGGACTGGGAAAAGATCACAGCGCTGGCGAGAGATGGGGGCGAAGGGGGGAATAATTCCCTGTGTGGCTGGCGCTCTCTGAAACAACGCCAAAGTCAATGCCCATGTGATTAACAAGTCAATGCCCATGTGATTAACAACTTCAGGGCCCGGCGCTGCTCTGGCACAAAGACCCGTCTAATTGAGCATCCGTGAGAAGAGAACCCCACATTAAATGGGGGGGGGGGGGGGGGGGGGGGGGGGGGTGTTTGATTGATCTGCATATCAAAAGGGCCCGATCTGGGGGCCAGCTGTATACAGCACTGTGGTTAAACATCCCGACTGACGTGCAATACGCCTTTGTAATTGGACGCCGCAACCACGGACTGCACGGAATGAACAATGATTTGAATTTCCCTATTACTTATTGAAGTAACTTTCAATATTAATATGCATGATACACCCCCGATGGGACACGCCAACATCAATACAGAGCCCAAAAGAAAATAAAAAATACAAAAGTCTTACATCGACTGGAACGTGTAAGAGCACCGCCTAATATTGAACCAAAAATATTTCTGTGTTCTTGACACAGAAAAAAAAAAACTGCATAGTAATAAGGTAATAAATAATGCATCGTTCCCCTTCGAGGGAACGGTGCGTTGCGCCCCCCCCCCCCGCCTTTTAATTCCCACAGAA
This sequence comes from Urophycis tenuis, assembly GCA_036785325.1. Classification (NCBI taxonomy): domain Eukaryota; kingdom Metazoa; phylum Chordata; class Actinopteri; order Gadiformes; family Phycidae; genus Urophycis; species Urophycis tenuis. Next base: position 12,366 of record JAXIVH010001707.1, on the reverse strand, counting down.
TCATCCGGGCGGGGTCCGGGTAATCCGAGACGGCGGGCCGAAGCGGGGGATGCGGACAGCGCCGGGACCGGCCCTCCCTCTCACCTGCATAGCGCAGCGGCGCGTCCTTGTCAAGGGCAATGAGGGGCGGGTCCAGCAGAACTTTGTCGTCGTTCTCTGTCACGATGCCGTGGTACGTCGTCTCGATCCACGGCTTGTGCTTGTTCACTGCAGGGGGGGGAGAGAAGAGAAGAGAAGAGAAGAGAGGGCGGTTCGTCAGCACTGATGATAGCTGGTCTGCGCTGATGATAGATGGTCAGCACTGATGATAGCGGGTCAATGCTGATAATAGCGGATCAACACTGATCATAGCGGGTCTATGATGATTATAGCTGGTCAACACTGATAACAGCTGGTCAATGCTGATCATAGCGGGTCTATGATGATTATAGCTGGTCAAGACTGATAACAGCTGGTCAATGCTGATCATAGCAGGTCAACACTGATAACAGCTGGTCAATGCTGATAATAGCTGGTTATTCAAGGCAATTCAAGTGTTCCCTCTCCTTCACAATGCTGCCATGCGCACAGTGTGACAAAGCAGGAGCCACTAGGCAGGTAGACAGGAATGACATGACGACACCATGGCATTTGAGAATACAGTTCAAAATGCTAAAAAGTTTGCATTCACACTGTTCATATTCTCCATCACTTCCCAGCTTCCACACCCATGTGCGGGACCACGCGAAACCCAAAGTCATGCAGTCATGTGTCTAAAGGGGACCCGCAACGCTGCAACTCTTGTGACTACGACAGAAAACGGACGCCGGTCTCCATCAGAGGCAGGGTTATATGGACCCCAGCTGTGCCAAGCACTGTAATGTTCCTGGAGCAGAGCAGAACAGCTGAGTCTATGCGTTACACAACCAGCCCTGACAGCGCCATCATCGGCATGATGGAGACTCTGGCATCGTCGCGTCGGCATCTGACTTCCGAGCCCCGTGTTGGGGCGGCAGCTCTTTAGCCTCCGGTGGCCTGCCCTAGGAAACAATCCCCCCCCCCACCACACACACGCACGGAGCTCGGTTTCAGCTGAAAAACACGCCGCAGTGAGCGACGCGGTGTGGGCCGCGACGGGGAGAAAAACGCCACTGATCTATGGGAGACGAAGCTCCTTCAGCGGTTACAAAGGGAGCATTCTCCACCGTCACTTCAAAGGGGGCGGCGTGGCCGGTCGCCGTAACGACCACGCTGCGTGAGGTGGACAGGTTGCTCAGCGGGATGCCGAGCGGAGGAGGCAGCGGGGGGAGCGGGGGGGGGGGGACGACCAATGGGATGCATAGCCTCGCAGCGGGGGGGTTGATGGATGGTGGGTGCAGAAAAACATCACAGCTCTGCAGTTGCATCACAGAGGCTTGACCTTGGAGTGACCTTCTGACCACACAGCGTCATCACCGCATTATGGCATTGAAACGCTAAATGAGCCGAGTGAATTGGAAATAAGGCTAGCGCCTCATTAAGAGTTTGGTTTGGAGTCGCCATTTGTAATCAAACAATATTATGCATTAAGCAGGGGCTCCATCCAGTGTATTAGCTGAAAGACGAGAAGAATTTTTATATTGGCATACAAAAAAGACAGAACATCTGCTCATACATGTGAGCAGGGGGAAAGCATACTTTTGATTCATCGAGGAATATCTGCTAAAACACTGAATGAAACATAATCAACACTGGCTTCTCCAAACCTTGACTTTACCACTAATGCAGTGGTCGTACATCCTCTGATGAAATAGTCCTAAATCCATAATGATGAATGATGTTTATTAAAGGAGTTAACGTTTATTCAGCCAAATCCAATTACTGCAAAACATGTTAGTGTTGCGAAAGGCGATGCATAATTCAGACAACGATGGAGTTAAACAATCATTGCACATCGCGCCTTCTGCAATGGACAACATTTACAAAATAAAACCACCAACTTGTCCCGTCGGCAGCCACAAGCCCTGCCGTCGCGATTTTTCCTGGAGATTTAACCTACAACACGCTGGCTTGGGGCATTGTTTATGATTTGCATAAGCATTTTGCGCAGCACGGGCCCAGATTTTAAGATCATCTGCAGCCACCATTACCCCGTTAGAGCCTTTCTAAAGTCTATCCAACATGTCTAGGAAAACACAATGAAAATGTGATAACCATCGCGAAACCATTAGAGTGCTTTAGATTACAAAGTGTCTGCATCTAAGCGGGCTAAATGCAAAATGTCACTCAAGAGTGCCTCGGAGCCCGTCTAACTTGAACATTTCTATGAAAATATAATGAAAGCGAGATAGCCGGATCCCCAAGCAGCACAAATGGAATGGATAAGATCAAGCCTGATTCATTAGATTTGCCCGTGAACTCCGAGCACTCTGGTTGTCTTCGCAGAGATTTCCAGACTACTACGCTAATCTGCTTTGGCCTTTATAGGTTAGCCAGGTCACATGGGCTGGTGGACAGCCCCATTGGTTGGTTCAGGGTGTTTTCACATCCTATTGAGCCCAAATCAGCTAGGGCGCGCCACCACCTAGCATAGCCTCGTCGAGCTGGCAGGACGCCAGTTCATTCTATAACTATAGCGCAACATTTGTAAATGTCACCACCGAGTCGGTGGTGGTAAAAAGGTCAGATAGAGTAATTTGGGCTCACTGTTAAGTCACATATTCAAGGTGGGGCCGCGTTGCCCACAGGAGTCCCCATGCTAATAGCGGCCACCATGGCGACAGGCAGGGCGGTGAGAGCTGGGGGGCGCCAGACGAATACATAGCCACAGGAAGCCTTTGAAGGTATGTTCCCATTACCGGGCTGTCTTATGGATAAATGGAACACAGCTCAGCGAAGGCAGGACCTGAGAGTAATACAAACCCGGGCGGCACCGGCTCGAGAACATGAGCAAATCAAACCAAGAGACGGCGACAGGCGGCTGAGGATTTTCTTAAAAAGCAGAGGCCAGTCCGGCTCAGACACCTACTGTGAAATGTCACCCGGCGCACAATGGAGTCCAACGCGTGAAACACGCACATAGATTGTGTGAAATTGCCAACAAGGCCCTTGACAGACAGCTTCATCATCCCCACCAAGCCACGGAGAGAGGGAAACATCTGTTGTGGCCAAGTGGTGCTGAAAAGCTACCGCAACAAAGACAGGCTCCCAACAAAATCCCCTTTTAGCTGGAATTCATGATGGTATATTTTAGTGAGAATTGGGATTCTATGATAGCAAAAGGCAAATGCGTGAATAACACCATTACAGCCGGCGACGCTCGTCTTCAAAGGGCTGCATAAAGCCTCGGCGTGGAGATAGGTTTGAGATTAGGGCAAAAGGGGTTCGCTTTGAAGTAGCTGATCAATCCCAGAGGAACGCTGCCCTGCCTTAGCTGTGGGGCTGTGTTCACCGCCGTGGCACCACGCCAGCGTCTCCCTTCCACGGCGGACGCGGACGGGGAGTGAAAATCGCTCAGGCTCACGCGGCGTGGGGGGCGTGCAGCGCGGCCTCATGGGAGACAGGGAGCGCGTGGGTCTGCCACGGGGTTGGTGCCTGCAGCATGGGGGTGCCAGAGGGATTGTGAGGCGGATCAATCTATTGACCGTCCCGCAAGCAGGTAGATGGGAGAACCGGGATGTGCGCGGCGTCCACAGCACACGCTGGATTAAATTTGAGGGTTTTTTTTTTTTTTTTTTTTGCTTGTGCCTGCCGTACACACAAAAGACACGCTCAGAAATGGTCTTTGAAGAGTCTGAATGTGAAACGCCAGCTTCTATTTTGCTGTGTAGATGAGGGGTGGGGGGGCGTATTTTGTTCTTAAGCTTGGATGACATGTTGACATGAATCCAGCGCGTTGTGTGTACATTGCCTGAGACTCTTCTGGGTTTGCTGTGTGTTAAGCCTCAGACGTGTAGAGTAAAATTAAAAAGATTATGAAGACAGCGATAACAATAAGCAATGGCTTGGGTAATCTCTGTTTACCTTCAGGCCAAAGTGGTTGGACTCAAACGTTTTGTTTCAGTTTTTTTGCTTTACAACCAAAAACATGTTATTTTGTTTGTAAAATGTTTTTTATTTCCTAATTAGTAAAAGGAACCATCATTTACTAATTGGGAAATACAAAACATTTTTATGACGATAATTATCTGAAAAAAAGAAAAGAAAAGGCTCAAATCAGGCTCGTGTTAACTCTTCAAAATAGAGTAATTTAATAATGCTTATTAAACAATCATTGCACGCCTGCACAGAGGAACAACGCAGGCTGGTGAAGGCAGACATGACAGGGTGGGGTAAAGAGATACAGGTCTTTCATCGAAAATTACATGTCAAGAATGGGGCCGTTGTGCACTATAGGGTTAATGAGAAGAGTCAACTAGTAACTAGTAACTAGTAACAAGTAAACTAACGCCATCTAAACCAAGAGCCACAAAACACAATCTGACAGTAGCCATTTTTCCATATTGACGAGAATATTTCTACAGTAAAGGAAAAACACCACCTTACAAGCACACCGTATGTCAAGGTAAAATCTTATCAGATTTTTGCACAAAAGGAGAAACTCAATCACACGTCCTATCAGACCCTGCAGTTCTGCACCACTAAGAGCTCAATATTGACAAGCCTCAAGGCAAAACACGCGGCCTTTACATGACGAAGGGGAGCCAATAAGGAAGACGTGTGTGCCGTGGGCAGATGGCAGACGAGCAGCACAGTACACTGGAATGCATCGCAATCCTGTTACACAGCGCGTTAAACTACTGACATTTAATCCTATAATGGGATGCACCCGTTTTCATTGAATCGCAAGGTCGAGGGACGCGCAAGAAATGGAAGCGGTGAGAAATAAGCCCCGCGAGTCGGTCCGCTGGCATCTTCCACTGTTGTGCATTGTGTTCCAATATAGCCTTAGATAAACACTTCACAGCGTCGCGGATTGAGTCATCATCCGCCGCCCGCCGTTAAGAGTTATGAGTCAATAACTCTGTTACTGCGTGGAGACATAGCAGGATATACCGGACGCAGGCCCAATATGGCCGACGCGTAGCAAACACCGGTGCCAGGGGTTGCAGCCGCACGCCTTTTAGCAACCTGCGGATTAGCGGTGGTAACCACTGACCCGATCGGACGGCGATCGCCTCCGCCCCGGCCTTCGAGAAGCTCCACTGCTTCACTGGCTTATGAAGTTAACGAGGGCCTCCACCTTACTGTGGAGCAATGAGTACGAGCCGGCCATCTGCTCCACCTACTCGTGGCCGATATGGCGCACTACTACCACCAAGTCAAGAGTGGTTTACTATCAAATGTAATGTGCAAATGTTTACTGTCAAATCACTGTCAAATGTGCGTGGTCTTTCTCTGTGCAGCAAAATTATTATGACACAGCGAGGGCAGATAGAATAAGAGCACAAAGTCAAAACAAAAAAAGATACAAAAAATGTAAGAAGCACAAGGTAGCATAGGTAAAAAAAAACATTGAATATGAAATTTGACTTTCCAATGATACGGGTGAGTTCATGGTAAGCTTTCCATGGAACAAGCACGCCCATGTGCATTAAACATGATGCAGACATCAAAAGGTAAAAACCAACAACCCACCAAGTATTGCATGGTATTCCTGAACTCACGCCATTTAGCATTAGGATCACAGATAAACATGATAATCAACGAACGACTGAACAAAGAGCTAACTGAGGAGGGGATTCTCGACACAAAACACTTGTGAAACTTAAAGACAGTGAAAGCAACAATAAGGGCCTTTGGTGCCTGTAACGTTACGACAGGCATGGTGGTATGCTCCCTGCAGCTATCACAACGCAATCAATTTATATGGCCTGTACATCAGAATGCATCATGGGAATTTTTTGTAGCCGATACTCTGTAAAAAGAGGTGTATGGGGGCTGACCATGTTCTGGATGTGGGACGGGTAGCAAGGTTTGCAGCAAGGTAGGCCTTTACCAGTGGCTTGAATGCGAATGCGAGCAGCCACCGGCAGCCAGTGCGGAGGAGTGCTGTAGTGTGGGAGAACTCAGTAGGTTGTAGACCTACTGTAGGTTGAAGACCAGCCCTCCAGCCGAAGGCTAGGTTTCCTTGTTTCAGCGTTCTCAAGAATAACGTAGTCGACCGCCTCAGACCCCACTATTGTTAAGAATGGCTGGCTCCTTTTTGGTAACCCGTGTTTATTGGCAATAGTTCAATTGAAAGTATCTGAAAGATGAAATCTTCCATCATCTAAATCTATTACTGAATCAAGATTCTCCCAATCGCCCGCTCTAACACATCCTTGTTCTGATGGAATTCACTTCCTTTCCCATCCTGGCCGTCATGATCATTTGTATAACGGGAGCAGTAACTTCAACTGACTGAGCGTGGCATGTAAAATGTGACACCCAACCTCCATGTCGCCACAGCGGGGATTTAGGAGTTTTCATTGCTCACTTGGGGGGCTTAATGACCATCTGGACGTGGGCATGTGGAGCCCCGAGACTGTAATTTTGATAAAGGCTAGAAATGCATAACCTTGACTGTGATGATATAGGCCTGCATGACTTTACCCAGTATTTGCGGCTATAGCAAGGTGCCCCAGACATTGGGAGGGGTTGCACCTTCACTATTTATGAAATGACTTCAATCGTTAAATAGATTTTCCACTGAAAAAAAGAGTGTGGGGGGTCCTGACGCAAAGAGGAATACATAATGGCGGCCTTCAGACTCACTTACACTTGGCTGCCCTTTCAACGCAAAACACATAAATAAATATAGGTCATTTGCTGGACGCTTGCATCCAAAGTGTCCGTGAGTACTATGAGTAGAAATATTCCGAGCACGGGTGGCCCCAGAGGGAATTGCACCCCTTAAACGCGGTGGCGAAAAATGCCACGCTCTCCCAGTTGAGGCAGGCAGGACCGAATAACTGCACTGCCTGTAACTCGCCCTGCATTCGGTTACATTCTCTGCAGCTGAGTGATACATTTCCATATCACCGTCACATTCAAACCATACACCGTCCCTCGAGTTTATTGCCCACTGCTCATCGTTCCCCGAAACCCTGCTGCGATGTTCCTTCCACGGGAATAAACCAAAAAAAAAACAACAAAAAAAAGAGACCAGCATATGCTATCTGGCGCTGGCTCCCTTCCCTGCGACTCGCCCGCCTCTCCCATCGTTTTTCCAATGCGCGGCTGGCGCACACGTGTGTGTGGGCCGGCTACTGTATAACCTTCACGACTGGCCCGGCCCAGAAACAATCCTGTCCCACGTGCGCGTCCGCTGGTTCACCCTGAGCCGTGTCCCGGAACACCGCACCGCGCGGCCCGGCCTGCACCGCCGCCGCCGCCGTCGCCCTGCCAGCTGATCCCGAGGTTATATCACGGCATATCCAGATCATATCGGGACTTGTTGTGTAATATCAAAGCCCGTGCCAGGAGTCCACGCCCCGCAGCACGGCACGGCGCTGGTCCAATTTACATATCGTAGAAAGAATGACGCCCGCGCGGGATCGATGAAACGCGACCGCCGTCCTGACGGAATCGAATGTCAAAATCGATCAGAGGTCACGCAAGAGCACCCTGGTGCATGATTTAAGGTTAGCCCCCCCCCCCCCCCCCCGTGAAGATGACAATTCATGTTTTCACACTTTTGTGTGACGATGTTGTGCAAAGCAACTGAAAATATGCCATCAAAAACACACAAAGAAAAACAAAGAAAATGATTTCCCCCCCCCCCCCCACTCGTTAAAAAAAACCCATCACACACACACACACAGTTCCAAATTAAACAGGCCGGACGCGGGCGACAAGAGGGCAGTTATTTGATGCATTCAAATTGAGATTTGAGGAGTGGCTACCATTGTGCAAATCAGTGTTTTTCAAATACCCTGCAGGAAGTCAAGAGAGGGCCGTGGGCCGGCCGTGCAGACGCACCAGACACACTTCTCTGTTTGCTTTGTCTGCTGGCCAGCGTCGTCCCGTGCCTGTTTGGGCAGGCCGTCTGCAGCCACAGAGTGTCAACTGTTCAGGGAGGCCATCGAGACCCTTAAGGGTTCACCAGACCCCGGGGCCCTTACTCGCTAAACACACACACACACACATGCGCAAACGCACACGCATTCACACACGCACACACACACACACACACACACACATGTGAGCCTCCAAGTCACCCTGCCGGGCAACAACCGTTTGTTTGTGCTCCTTGCAATCACCACCAACCCCTCCCCTACCACCCCGCCGACCGACCTAAAGCTCACACAGGACTGGGCGTTTTCCCGTAAAGGGGGAGGGGGGGTTGGGGGGTTGAGAGGGCCCTGAATGCGTGCGACTCAATCCCCTCCTCTGTGTGAATGGCACAAAAGGGCCAGTGAAAGTGAGGGAGTGAGGGAGTGAGCGCGGGCGCACGCAGCCAGGAGAGTGCACGCATACGACCTGACGGCGGCGGGCCGACACTGCAGGTAGTGTCGTGTGTGTGTTGTGTTGTGTGTTTTGCTCGGCTGTCCCGCCGTTTACAAACGGGACAGAGCGCCCACTCTTAGGGCTGACCCGTGAAACGTACAGAACACTCTGGTCTCCTCCCCAACGGCATGCTGCTTACACGCAATAAAAAGGGAGGACATTTGGAAAAGGGTAACCGGTAAACACCAGGACCCCCCCCACTTGTCTGAACATCAGTTAATTAGCGTGGAGATCTGTTGATTGCGTAATGTGGTTTTGGCAAATTCCACCTAATGCAATAATGACTGACAGCTTAATTTCATTACAGGCAACGTTGTGTCTTGTGTAAATGAGCTGAGAACGTATGGTTTCAGGGGAGGGAGGCGCTTCGTCCTCTCCGCCCCGCGGCTCACGTCAAAAGATCCTCACTTTATTTTACACGGAGGCAAACCTCGCGAGTCATCCCAGTGGGCAAGGAGCACGACTTGATATTCCAATGAGGACCCATTGTGGACGGTTCACCGCCTCCATTCACAGCTTCTCCAAGGACAAATGAGGAGGTCACCACAGCCAACACCACGGAGCGGTGGACCTGGTTCCAAACCACCACGTCTCAGACACCCCCCCTCCGTCTCTCCCACTTTGGGCCATGTGAAACATACAGTCGCCAGAACACGGCAACAGTGCCATATCTGGTGGGATTATCACATGCGCGGCATTCTTGGAGGGCTCGGAGCCGTGATGTTTCCAACAGTGACCGCATTGTGACCTACTCGCTCGCGATCCGCAGGCTGGAATGGGGGGTCTAGAAGCCCCTTTGTTCCAGCGGGAATTCTATGAATAAATAAGAGTTAACTTGGAGGGCATCTGCCTGTGGAAAGTAAAACATCCCATTGACGGCCTTCTGAAAAAAAAAAAAAAAAAAAAACACAAACGTTTACTCAAAACCACATAGTCCCGCTATAGTCAGCTGAGGCATAATTCGGCGTTTATAGACAAATACATTTTCGCAATAAAAACGCTCTTTGTAGTTCCGTTTGTTCTTCATGAAACGAGGCTGTCTGCGGTGATTGATGACGTCTCCGCCATGAATCGTGAATTGTGACAGGGGGGGGCATTTGAATGCCTGATTCGAATCGGGGGGGGACGTCATCTGCGACATGACGCGCTACACGACGGCCTGCGGACCGGTGACATTTTATCTTGTTATTCAGCCCCCCCGCCACCAGGAAGTGACAGGCTGGAAATAAATGGTCTGTACTGCATTACAATGAAATGGAGTCCATGCTAGTCCTCCCTGACAGGGTTATATTCTGACTTCATGGCTATCATGCTTTTGGTATTTTCCATGTATGTTGTTAGCGAGGCGTGTGTGTGTGTGTGTGTGTGGGAGGGGGGGGGGGGGGGGGGGGGGGGGGGAGGGGGTGAATGAGCAAGTGTAACAGCATTATTTTGGTAGCAGAGACACTGTGGCCATTGTAATCTTGGAGTATCTACAGAGTGTTGGTTTACCCCAACAGGGCCACAACAGTGGGTCTCCACGTTGAGGTGCATATGGCTACACCGCAAGGCTTTTAGAGAATCCATCCAGCCATCCTCCTATGGTCTTTCAAGCCCTATATTCCCTTGTGAGGGCTGCAGTGGCCTGCAGCCTGTCCCAGCAGACTGTGAACCTAAGTCACATTGAATCACTGCAGGATTAACACGCACACACACACACACACACACACACACACACACACACACACACACACACACACACACACACACACACACACACACACACACACACACACACACACACACACACACACACACACACACACACACACGCACACACACGCAGGCCTGTACTCCAGAACTGATGTCCTATTGCATTTATTTGAGTCTTCAGTGCAGCGAGTCCAATTCCCTGTAAGTGTTTGAATGGGCCAGTTAACTGATTTAGATTATGGAAAATGGTGTTCCAATTCACCAAACGCCGAAACACAACAACATCTACCCAGAGGCTAGCTTGTCGCTGAATTAAATGTTGTCTACTCAGTGTGGAGCAGGCTTAAAGGTGATGCCCAAGTTAGCATTCACATCGATTGTGTCAGTGACCTGCATACTTCCTTCCACCGATTAGGGGACCAGGAAAATGGATGCCAGGGTAGACACGAAATGTTTTGCACATGATCGATGGCCGGCCTGCATAATTCTGGCCCTTTGAACAGAGCGCATAAGTTAACTCCCCTTCACACAAAGACGGCAGCTCAATTTGTTCAACTAGAGTGTGTTGATTCGATGATGAATGAAGCGAGCAAATTTCCAGGCAACCACATTTCTTTGTCTGGGGGGTTTCACGTGGACAAAGCAAAGAAAAAGCCGGACGATGCATCCAGGAGCACGGACTTCAGCGAGGAAAATGGCAGCCTCCAGCATATGCTGGTTAAAGGAGATGAGAAAGTCACAAGAATAACCGGGCAAAAAAAACCCAAACCCTAATCACCTCTTCAATGAATGCTTGGAAATGAACACATAAGAGCACCTCACAGTAGGCTATTGGAGGATTTAGTAAGTTACCGTTTAGGAGGAGTAAAATAATGAAGCCTGATCATGTGCCTAATGTGAAGTGCCAGACAGTAATTCAACATTCTGATTTAGTAGCATCATTCCAGTGGAATTACAGTGATGGCAGAGCACCGTAGGAGTGTTAAACCATCATCCATCAACCCCTCAACATGAGACAGCCCTGCAGTCGATTGGCAAGACGCTGACGCAAAAACATTCTTAAATGCACTTAAAAAAAAAGTGAATCTTTGTCATCTCGTTCACTGTCACGTAAACAATGACAGACGCTATGAGCACGCCGCGATCCCTCGCGCCGATGTGCTGTTTCAAGAATCGCAGTTTCCATGACAATGTGCCGAGATTCGTCTGAATGTGCTAAAGCGCTACCCGTGTTTGTTCCTTGGGTGATAGCATCTCGGCGCTGATAAAAATCACCACAGCTGGCCCTCTCGCCTTGTCGCTACTATAGAAAAGTCTCGAAGGTGTTTGAAGGAAGAATAAAATAAAGCCGATAGGAGGCAAAGAGAAAGGGAAAGGAGGATGGGGGGGGGGGGGGGGGGGGGGAAATCGGATTCAATTCAAAGTAGAGCATCAGAGAGCACACTTACAGAGTGACCTTTACCAACTGACGATAAGAGGAAAGCAATGGCTGCCTTTCCTGGGTTCCTTTGCTGATAAAGAGCAGAGGGTGGACAGCAGCAGCAGGTGTGCTTGAACAAACGGTTCGGGGGAAAAAAGGGTGCATAACAAACACACACACATTTATATACCATTTGATTGAGGGCAAAAGATAAAAACGTGACCCAGCACATTCAGCTGCCCGACGCGGCCACATCATCACTTACGAACGAAGCATCTCTGTGCCAGTTTTACGCTTCTGCGTTATTTCCGCGCTGTGCCTTGTGGCCCAGGAGAGGAGTTCCCAGCACGAAATGGGTGTGCCATAAAAAAAGCAAAGTACACATTATCGCCCCGAGGATTGGGGTTGGGAGGGGGGGTACACCGAGTCACGGATATTACTCAGACGTTGCAAGTAGACGCCAGTAAACATGGAGAGGGCGTAAAAGCGATGTCGATAAGACAAGGGATAAGGACGCTGTACATCTCTCCATATGGAGCAGAGGGAGGTGTGTCAGCTGCACCAAGATCAATACAAGGCAGGTACTAGGAAGGCTGGGATTCATCCGAATGCAACGTTAAAGTAGACACAGGAGAGCAAAGTACTTTTTGGCCCTCACATTAGTAGGTCTGCTGAGGGCTTTCGCTAAGCCCGTGATCAAAACACATTAATTTTTTTAATCCGCCGACAAATCGCTGCCTGTGAGGGAGGATCTGCAATGCGTAGCAAGTCTCGGTGCTGGTGCGTTCACTGCGTTGCCAAACTGG
>JAXIVH010001706.1:15000-16899 GCA_036785325.1 Urophycis tenuis | reverse complement strand
GATGACAGCGAACCCTGAAAGTGGTGTTTGGGATATTTTTACAATGGCTTGATAAGATAAGATAATAGTGCAGAGTCACTCCCCATCTTCCAAAAGAGATTCAAGACCCACTTGTTCAGAGTTCACCTGAACCCTGCCTAACCCCATCCTCATGCGCTTATTTGTTGTACGTCTTGGCACTTTAATCGCTCTTTGTAACTTGGCACTTAGTCAGAGATGTTGTATACTAGCAATGGTGAACCTAACAATTGAAATGCTTGAAACTTGTTCGGATGACTTTCTTACTTTATTAGCAGCGATGAAATGTTTCACCTTCTTATGACAAACGTACTCTTAGTAAGTCGCTTTGGATAAAAGTGTCTGCTGAAAGCCCTGAATTTAAATGTAAATCTAGTGTGCTGTGCTGCTTTAGAATTTTTATTTTAGTTTTATTCAAACACAAGAAGTGGGAGGAATGAACTTGATTTGGATAAATCGATAGATTTTAAGACCATAGCGAGACACCAACACTCCGTAACACTGAAGGATTTGCCCGGTTTTGTTTTGCGTCCCGGGGTTAATTGCTGACGTTGTCTACGTCCAGAAGTAAATCCGCCGTGATGTTTTGTTCATTTCAATTCCACCCCTCCAGCCGCCTTCCGGAACTGGGCAGTTGGCGAACCGTTGACATCCATTATCCGTATTCCAGACTTGGGGTTTAGCAGCTCCTAAAGTTGTTTCTTTGTTTTTGTCCAACCCCAAGGCAGCGCGTACACACACTGGCCCTGGCGAGGTTTATCCACCGGTGCCCGCAAACAAACAAATCCATCCAAGTTTCGACGCCGGTGTGTGTGTACGTGCCGCTGCAATGCAAGACTGATGACTGCGGCTGGAATTCTGAGAGGCGGTGCTGGCTGCGTTTAAGGCAGTGTGATGATCCAGATAGTGATTCAGAGGTGCAGAACACTATTTCAGTATGTTCAGTCGCACAGCCTCAAGTGTAGGAGGTGGCTTTTTTTTTTTTTTTTTTTTTTTTTTTTTACTGATTGGAGCTCAAAATTAAGTCAAAGTTAAGTGCTCGGTTCCCTGGTTGTAGGAGTGGAGGTACGACGGAGACTGTCAACGGAACACAAGTCAAGTGTCACTTTTTCCACGCTGAGCTGGTCCACTGCAACCGGTGGGTCGAAAGCCATAAAAAATCCCCCCCAGTTTGATTCCATAATTCAGTCTCTAAGGTTGTGAGCCTGCACAGTGGCGTGTAAATCGCGGCACGCTTAGGCCGCGTTCCAATCCAGACCGAAAACACGCCGTCCCGCACTCACCCTCGAGACTTATCGAAAGCCCTCCTCAGCACTTCAAGCACGATCACACGATATATACAACGCTGTTATAACACCGCCGCGATCTTCACTCAGAATTCACACTCACACACAGCCGTCTCCGGCTCCGCGAGCACGGGCAGTGGCGAGTAAACACCACAGAAGACTTGTGGATTTGTTTGTTTGCGGGCACTGGTGGAGAAAGCTACCCAGCCAGGGCGGGTCGTCTGCGCTTGCCTGGGTCGGACAAAGCAACGCTGCAGCGACCAGAGCCGCCGCACACTTTGGTTTTGGAATACACTGGATGTCAATTGATCGCCTGCTGCCTGCTCTCTGGATGTGCGGACAACCGTGGAGTCAGTGACTTGGAACAGGCATCAGGGCTGATTTACATCACAACAAAGACAAAGTCAACAATTAGACCGGGGTGTTAACACGCCGGCCAGATCCTTTAAATCACTAAAATACTGACCTATACATTGTACACACATACACACGCATGCACGCATGCACACACACACATGCACGCACGCACACTCACACACACACACACACACACACACACGCACACACACACACACGCAAGCATGCACGCACACAC
>JAXIVH010001706.1:0-5000 GCA_036785325.1 Urophycis tenuis | reverse complement strand
AGCTAACAAACTAAAGAGATTGTATACAGTCGCCGAAAGAAGGTTAGGGAAATAAAATGCAAATTTCTGGCTGTAAATGTTATTACAAGGCATTTTATTGTCGAATCTATCTTTGCAATATGCCGTGTTGCATCCTTCCGAGAATGCATCCATTTTGTTTTGTTTTTGCAGACAGAAACTCGACAGTCGTTGTTAGTAGTTAGTAGGGTGACGGTGGCTCAGTGGGTAGAGCGGGTGGACAGAGCGGGTCGTCCACCAACCGTAGGGTCGGCGGTTCGATCCCCTCGATTCCCCTCCTCCAACTGTCAGCATGTCGAAGCAAGACACTTGAGCAAGACACTGAACCCCAACTTGCTCCCCGGGCGCTTAAAGGGATATTCCGCCATTTTTGGAAATAAGCTCATTTTCCACCTTCCCTCGAGCAAAACAATCGATCTTTACCCTTTTCCCATTCATCCAGCCGTTCTGTGAGTCTGGGGGTACAACTTTTAGCTGTAGCTTAGCATAGATCATTGAATCGGATTAGACCATTAGCATCTCGCCCGCTTAAAAGTGACTACGATTTCCGGAATTTTTCCATTTAAAACTTGTCTCTTCTCAAGTTTGAAAGTGCAATAAGACCAACGGAAAATGAAACGTGGCGATTTTCTAGGCTGATTTTACCCGGAACTATATTCTCTTTCTGGCGTAATAATCAAGGAAAGTTGCAAAGGTACCATGGGCGTAGTGATATGACGCAGCGCCTCAATAGTCCCTGTAGGCTTCTTCCGGCAATACAACCAACGTGATTACCGGGACTATACTTTGAGGCGCGTCATATCACTGCGCCCATGGTACCTTTGCAACTTTAGTTCCGGGTAAAATCAGCCTAGAAAATCGCCACGTTTCATTTTCCGTTGGTCTTATTGCACTTTCAAACTTGAGAAGAGACAAGTTTTAAATGGAAAAATTCCGGAAATCGTAGTCACTTTTAAGCGGGCGAGATGCTAATGGTCTAATCCGATTCAATGATCTATGCTAAGCTACAGCTAAAAGTTGTACCCCCAGACTCACAGAACGGCTGGATGAACGGGAAAAGGGTAAAGATCGATTGTTTTGCTCGATTGTTTTGCACTGCTCTTATGTACCATAGGATGGGTCAAATGCAGAGAACACATTTCGTTCCCATATCGAGAAAATACTGAGAATGACTCAAATTGAATCTAATAATATTGCTGGCTTTGCCGACCAGCCGAGTGGTGTCTGAAGTCATCTTGAGTGATCCATATTTTTTTACATCATTCATAGCTATAACGCATCTGTCACAACACGAAAATAAGATCCATTGCATGAGAACGACTGCGCTGTGGCTTCCGATGATGATTGGGTTTGGGGCCGGTACGGACTAGACGGCCAGGATGTCTGTTTTACTCTACTGATGAGCATCGGTGGTGTTTTGTTCTCTCTGTGAACGATGATGCGCTTGTTGTGATACTTCCGTTCAGGACGGTTTTTCATCCTCTCATCTCCACGCTTGCCTGTGAGGAAAGAGCCCAGCGGTTTACATTTACATTTAGGGGCATTTAGCAGACGCTTATATCCAAAGCGACTTACTCAGATTACATTTGTCATAAGAAGGTGAAACATTTCATTGCTGCTAATACAGTCAGAAAGTCACCAGAACAAGTTTCAAGCATTTCAATTGCTAGATTAACCAATGCAAATGTACAACGTCTCTGACTAAGTGCCAAGTAACAAAGAATGATCAAAGCGCCAAATTACAAAGAGCGTTTAAAGTGCCAGTGGTTTGACCAGGGAGTGATAATCCGTCGCCGTGGTTGCATTTCTGTTGTTCTTGTCATCGGCGGCGGCCATTTTTATTAAGAAACAAAAGGAGCCGTTTACACTGCGTTTCCCGGAAGAAACGGCGCACCTGATCCCAGTGGTCAAAGTTGTTTCTTCATCGCTACCTCCCTCCCTCTCTCCCCCCTCTCTCTCTCTCTCTTTCTTCCCCGCCCCAGCCAGCATTTCTCTACCATGTTTCCACACGTTCGTTGGGTGAACGCATGTGATGGGCGTGTCGGCGAATGCTGACGTTTACTATCGTTGCCACGGTGATCGTTAGGGACGGACGCTGCCCGGCCCCCCTGAAACCACGCAGCTCCCACGTGGGTTTGGATCGTCGTCTTTGCGTTGGGTTGTATCAGAGTCGCCCGCGCTCATGTCATGTAAAAGTGTCCCTTCACTCAGCTGGATGATGTGCTTCTAATGACAAAACTTCCAATTCTCGTGGCCCCGGGGGGAACGGCACTGGGTTTTCGGTCGACATGTTTTTGTGCGGCGACCCTCGGCAGCTCATGCCGGCGTTTGCCTCTGCGGACGAGGACGGCGGTTCAGCGGTCGTTCACGGTGCGTTTGGCTCACCGCCGCCGCCGCCGCCACCGCTGTGACTCAGACGTGCGTTTGGGACGGGGGAAGGATGCGGGGCCGGGAGACGTCTGAGACGCGCCCCCCCCCCCCGGGGGGGTGAGGCGTGACGAGACGGAGCCTTTTGGGAGGCTTTTGCGAGTCACTTCCTGAAGGGCTGGAGCCCCGACGTTGGCAGGCTGGTGTGTATCCTGGAGGCCCTCTTTCATATGCAAGAGACCCCAGGTCTCTCTGGCTCCCGCTCGCATGAAAGATACCAGACATCTCTCTCTCTCTCTCTCTCTCTCTCTCACTCTCTCTCTCCTAAGTCACTCTGTGCCCCCCTGTGAATGGTGTGTTTGCATCACTTCCTGTAGGTCTCCGAAAGCCCATGTTGCTCATTTTAGTGGCCTTTTGAAAATCCTGTTCACCTGCCGTATACTTGCATTCAGGCTAAAAAAAAATACATAGACAAATAGATATGTTATCCAGCCGTACCTAGAAAATCAATGTATATTTGTTTGTTTGTTTTTTACTTATCGATCTGTGATCGATAGTATTTCCCATACATTGACAATTTATTTTACGATTTAAAATGGGTGCAATCTTATAATTGTATAGCTGAGCGCAACACATTGACTGTGGCTCTCAATCTCTCCCTGTCTCTCTATCTCTCTCTCTCTCTCTCTCTCTCTCTCTCTCTCTCTCTCTCTCTCTCTCTCTCTCTCACCAACACATTGACTGTGGCTCTAAATCTCTCCCTGTCTCTCTCTATCTCTCTCTCTCTCTCTCTCTCACCAACACATTGCCATCGGGCCCTCTGTGAATATCCCCTCCTCGCCACACACTCTGAATCAGTGGGGCAGTCACCGTGCACAGGAGGAAGGATCGCTGCATGCGTTTCCCCCCGCAGAGGAGTCGGCCGCCAAAATGAATGAAAAGAATCAGTCCAAGAGAACACCGATCAGTATGAGGGATGCCAGAAACACACAGAACACTCACATCAAGTACACACAGTCTAAATCTCAATGAGGACTCGTGTATGACAAATCTGCGATAGTTCCCACCAGTGTACAGTCTATGATAACTCAGTTTAATCTGTGTTATGTCCAGCCTATGATAACTCAGTTTAATCTGTGTTCTGTCCAGCCTATGTTAAATCAGTTTAATCTGTGGTATGTCGAGCCTATGTTAAATCAGTTTAATCTGTGCTATGTCCAGCCTATGATAACTCAGTTTAATCTGTTATGTCCAGCCTATGTTAAATCAGTTTCATCTGTGGTATGTCCAGCCTATGATAACTCAATTCAATCTGTGTTATGTCCAGCCTATGTCATATCAGTTTGATCTGTGTTATGAACAGTCTATGATAACTAAATTAATCTGTGTTATGTAGCGTCACCTGTGCAGGTATATACAGCTAGACATTAGACGCTCATTAGCATGAGTGTTTTTAACCTCAGATAGCGTTGCTGGTCTACCCCACATAAAAATATAATCCAGCGCTGTAAGGGTAATCGACTTCATCTCATTGTATGTTAACAAGTTAACGTGATGTTGCTTGCGGCAATTTCATTCAAATTAAATCACGTAACGCGAATAAACTTTAACGAAGCGGGAATTAAACTTTAATACACAAACTCATCCGTGAACACGATCTGGAGTTTCACCTGCAACGTCCGCCGAAGACTACAACTCCCACGATGCATCAGGGCGTCGTCAAACTGCGTCTGTTTGTTATTGTTTCGATGGAGAGAGAGAGAGAGAGAGAGAGAGAGAGAGAGAGAGAGAGAGAGAGAGATGGAGAGGCCCCTAGCATAGACCCTCCTATCGCACCTTTAACCCTTTCCCCTTGTCCTGCAGGGTACCTGACACAACCACCAGCTCGGTGCGTGGTTCGAACCCCCAAGCCGGCCCGTTAACGCTCTCTCTCTCTCCGCCTCCTCCTCCTCACCTCCTCAGGTCTCTGTCGGCGCATCGTGGGGGGCGTGTGGTGGTTCTTCACCCTCATCATCATCTCCTCCTACACCGCCAACCTGGCGGCCTTCCTCACCGTGGAGCGCATGGTGTCGCCCATCGAGAGCGCCGAGGACCTGGCCAAGCAGACGAGATCGCCTACGGCACGCTGGACTCGGGCTCCACCAAGGAGTTCTTCAGGGTGAGCCGGTTAAAGTCCTTCTCAATAAACCCCCCCCCCCCCCCCCCCCCCCCCCACACACATAAACACACACCGGTGATTTGTGAGCGAACGCGACGGCGGGATAAGGGGTAGAGTGGATTAGCGCGGAGTGGCGAGCGGAGTCCATTTTGCGAGGATCTTTCCAGCACGTCGATGGGTCACCTCAGGGCGCGGTTTAATATCGTACCTCGTAATAATAACACTCCTCCTCCTGGAAAACATCGACGCCCGCCTCAGCGTTTGTCGTTGGGATGTCGTGGAACGTCGAAACGTCGAGACAAGAGAGCACGCTGAGCAGCGGTAGATGATATCGCATCAGAAGCAAAAGGGGTGGCGTGGAAAGAGTAGCTGTTAATGAAGACACACTTAGCTTGACTGGAGAGCAGAGGGACTCCTGAGGACTCAGACCTGCTGAAATGAATCGTGCGTGTCTGTC
>JAXIVH010001705.1:10000-16975 GCA_036785325.1 Urophycis tenuis | reverse complement strand
GAAAATGTCCTTGTGGCCCTTTGACACCATGCATCGCAGTGAAGCACTCCGAGACACCCACGCAATGCTCACTGTAGGTAGCTGAGGTCGCTTGGTGACCAACCACCCACCTCACCACCACCAACTCACCACCAACCACCTCACCACCACCACCTCACCACCACCTCACCACCACCAAACTCACCACCACCCTCACCATCACCACCTCACCACCACCTCACCAACACCACCGCACCACCACCACCTCACCACCACCTCACCACCACCACCTCACCACCACCTCACCACCACCACCTCACCACCACCACCTCACCACCACCTCACCACCACCACCTCACCACCACCACCTCACCACCACCTCACCACCACCTCACCAACACCACCTCACCACCACCACCTCACCACCACCTCACCACCACCTCACCACCACCCACCTCACCACCACCACACTCACCAACCCCTCACCACCACCACCTCACCACTAACTCACACCACCACCGACCACCATCACCTCTGTTCTCCTCCCCCCACAGTGTCAGACAGCCCCTTCCCCAAGGAGGCCTTCTCCATCGGCGAGGAGGAGGAGGCGGAGGCAGAGGAGGAGGAGGAGCAGCAGCGGCGGCGCCAGCAGCAGGAGGTGGAGGAGGAGGAGCAGAACACGGCAGAGGGCCCGGAGCACCACCACCCGCCTGCAGGTAGGTGGAGGACATGGACGAGTGCGCGGTGTACCAGGACGGCCTCTGTCAGCACCGCTGCGTCAACACCCCCGGCTCCTACCGATGCGAGTGCTTCGTCGGCTACGCCCTGCTGCCGGACGGCAGCTCGTGCGCGCCACCGGGTGAGACCGGGGACCGCGCCACGGGGGGTGGGTGGGGCGGGGGGGAGGAGGCGGGGCACCGGCGCCACGAGGGGTCTCGCCCCTGCGTCTGTATCCCGTTGTAGGACGCTCGGGGGGGGGGGGGGGGGGGGGGGAAGGCGCGGCGGGGGTTTTTTCGATTGACGCGCGGCCAGCTAGCGAACGGGTCAGCGTTCTGCACGCGGCTGAGAGAGTTGAAGAGTTCATTGGGAACATGTCCCCGAACTGCGAGCGCCATGAGAAGCTTTTTTATCCGATCCGTCACTCGCGTTTTCAGTGTCAACACGTTGTGTGTATTCCTGCCAGGAAGCGCTCCCTATTTGTCTTTATTTGTCCACATGTTTGCGGCGTGTTATTTTCCCTGCTGGGGCGAGGAGTTCCTTCCTGTCTGGACTGATTCTGTCTAATAATAGTTATTCTAATCGCAGCCTGCCATTTATTTCCTGAGCTGAGTGAGTTCAACGGCTTTCCATCAATCTTGGTTGGCGGTTGGGGAAAAAAAAACAACCAAGGCGCGTTTACAAATCAAACTTCATTTGAGAAAAAAAATCACATAATAACAAGCAACATGTTTTGTGTGATTTTAAATTGAGATTCATCATCGTCTCTTTTACACGAGACGCCTGATGTCTCTGTTGAGTGACTGCGCTGTGTGTCTGCTGTAAAAGGTGTGTAGCGTTAAAGAGGCGCTGAATGAAAAAGCCGCGCTGAACGAGAGCCAGCCGGCTTCGTTTTAACGGCAGGTCCCGCCGCCACAAGCCTCAACAGGACGCTAATGTCAGAGCTCAGACCCCGGCAAATTAAAAGCGCGCGGTGAGGCTTACCAATAAATGTTTGTCTTTGGGCGACGTTCTCCTTTCTGTTCCCTGTCCCGTCTTCACCGCTGTCACAGCGTTTAATCTACCACCCCCAACCCCCCACCCCCCCCACCCCCCCCCCCCCAAAAAAAAAACCACACACGCAAGGCATACAGGCCCACAGGGAGACAGAAGGGTTCTGGGGGAGGGAGGGGAGAGAGGGGGGGAGTGGGGAGAGAGAGAGTGAGGAGTGAGAAAGAGAGAGAGAGAGAGAGAGAGAGAGAGAGAGCGAGGAGTGAGAGAGTGAGATAGAAGAGGGCGATAGAGAGAGAGGCAGACTCTGTGATTACAGTGTAATTACTCTCTCCTTCCAGAAGATGAGTTTATTCACTTACCCCCCCACCCTTTTTTTTTTTTGCTCTTCGTCCTGCAGAGACAGCGGGGCATGAGGAGGAGGAGAACGGCTTGGAGGAGCACCAGGCAGCAGCAGGAGGCGTAGAGGAGCCGACCACAACTCCACCTCCTCCTCCTCCCACCACCACCACGCACCACACCACCACCACCACCACCCCCGCACCGCTCAACCCTGCGAAGGTGAGACCACATCTGTCTGAGTGGAGGAGGTGTGATGAGGGGATGTGGTCGGGGTGGTTAGGTGGGTGGGGGTGGGATGGGGGAGATGGGGGGGGGGGGGAGTGACGGGAGATCACAAGCCCCCCGGTACTCTGGTTCAGCCCAGCGTCTCTAATCAGCGGCCCACCTCAAGGCGGCAAAGCCACACGGAGGAAACCCTAGGCCCCCCCCCCCCCCTCCCCAAGCCCCCCCCCCCCAGCCTGGACGGGCATGTCATTATTTTAAAAACCTTCGCCAGTTTGTTGTTTGTTTTGTTTTTCCCCCCGGCTTGTAATTGTTTCGCAAAAGGCCAGATCGGAGGAGGTGAGATCGTATCAAAGGCGGCTTTGTTTGGTACGAATGTAGGCCGGGCCGCACCGCGCCGACATGTTTGTGTTTGGCGGTCGGGGCTCGCTTGGTTACCAGGCGCGCGGCGATGCCGTTCACAGCGGAGGCCCCGCGGCAGGAAACACACTGGCACCGGGTTCGAGGATTTGACCTGAAAACAGGAAGTGAGCTTTAAACTGCCACACAATAACTTGTTTATCTCTCTTGTCTCTCTCTCTCTCTCACACACACACACACACACACACACACACACACACACACACACACACACACACACACTCACACACACACACACACACACACACACACACACACACACACGCACACGCACACACTCACACACACAAACACACACACACACACACACACACACACACACACACACACACACACACACACACACAGACACAAACACAGGAGGAGATGGACGCCGCTCTGTCCCAAACATGTGTCCCCCCCCCCCCCCCCCCCCCCCCCCCTGGATCCTGCTCTGGGAAGCACCGGCGAGTCAGGAATCAGTGTGTTGTACCTTTGCTCTAACCACCTTCACTGTGTTGTTTGTCAGGAGACAACCCCTGTGCACAGCAGTGCACCCCAGTGGGGGGAAGGGTCCAGTGCTCCTGCTCCACGGGCTTTTCTCTGAAGGCTGACGGACACTCTTGTGAGGGTGAGAGAAACACCACCCTTGCACACGCTGTACATTATGAATGGCAATTATTACATGGGCTCACTTTCGTCTGCCTGAGCACACAGCTGGGGGCAAGAATATCCTCTATTCTTCAAAAAAAGCTCTTTGACTCAGTATTCCCCAAAGCTAACGCGGCCTGGTTCCAGTCTGGTGTAGAAGTGTGTGTGTTACTAATTCACCGCTCTCTCTCTCTCTCTTTCTCGTTCCTTCCTTTGGTACTACACACAACAAAGTTAGTTCTCCACATCACTAGCTGCAGCACTAGGAGCCCCCCCCCCAGGGACACACACACACTGCAGGTGTGCTGCTGTAGGCCTCAGCACAGCATGGAGCATTAAAACTCACCTGTACTGTCTCATTGGGGTGGAAAGCAAACCAACGTGAACGACAAACAAACTCACAACACAGAAGAGCTCCCTTTACCCCCCGGGGGTTCGAACCTGGGGCCTCACAGCCGTGAGACGGCAGTGAGAACCACTGTGCCACCCTGCCACGTTCAGCTGTGTTTAGCGGATACAACCTCAAAGTCCTCTAGAGCAGACAGAGAGGAACATGAATGCACCTTGTCTCATTTCAAGTCTGAAATTATATAAACAAGAGAAGCTCATCCTTCAGTTGGCAGGACACACCACTTTAATTCATCTTCATCAACTGGCCTTTTGACTACTTGGAAAGGGAACAAAGAGTTAGCATAACTTTTTCTGCATTTTTTCATAAATAAGTTCAGCCCGTACCTAGTCATCATTCTTCTAACCTTCGTGTTCGTTGTGTTGGACCAGCAGCACCACTGCGTCACTAATCCCACACGTTCACACCAATGACGATCCTTCATCCTCCTTCATTCCGTCTCTCCACTCTCCAGACGTGAACGAGTGCCTGTCGCCGTGGCCCTGCCAGCCGGACGAGCGCTGCGTGAACACGGCGGGGAGCTACGCGTGTCAGCGGCGGACCGCCTGCCCCCCGGGACATCAGCTCAACAACCACGACGGCATGTGTGAAGGTACGGCACCGCCGCGGCGAGTCAGTGGCCAGACACCCCCCCCCCCCCCCCCCGCCGTCCTCCGCACCAGAGAGACCCCATAGCGTCGTCAGCGCCGCCGCTGAGGTGAAACCTGTGCCTGTTTACTCTCGTGAAGCGGTTAATCAGCGGTAAAAGAGGCTAAAGCTTCATTTACAGGGCCGCCGTTTAGAACAGAAGGCGGCTTTGAAGCGTCGAGGGAGCCGCCGGAAGACTCCTAAACTCTGGACTCGCTCTCTCTCGACGCTCGGCCTTAGTTTCATAAACACATCCAATAAACCGCTTACCGTCCAGTTCAGCCAGGCGTGAAATTCCAAAAATATGATAAAAAATTTTTTGGGGGGGGGGGGGGCGAAAATCTTGAATGATAAGCAGTGATCGTTGCGAGCGCGTCGTCATTAGCGGCCCCATGATGACGGAGCCCGAGTTTACAAAAGGATCGGCGTGTGTGTGTACTCTGAAGTCTGATAAACATAAACAAAACAAAACGGTGCTGATAAAAACGCAATGCGTGCGAGGGGGAGCGCGGCGCTGTGACAGCGGTGAGGTGATCACATTGTGGGGGATGTTTGGATGAACAATCTAATCCGCCGGGCCCCACCGGGAGCCCCTCTCACCGGCGAGACGGCTTCAATTAACGGTGACAATGTTATTTCACAAGCCGACGAACTCGGACAGCCGAGCAGAACTGATGCACGCCACCTGAGAGGGCCGGGCTCCTCCCCGGCGACGTCGTCTTGCGGCTTAGCATTCAGCTCGGCGACAACAACAACAACAACAACAACAACAACAACAACAACAACAACAACAACAACAGCAACAGCAGCAACATCAACAACCACCACACCTGGAGCTTTGTCTCCGCTAAAGGTTGAGTGACACCCAGTAGGCGAGCTCAAGTGGGTGCTACTCATTATAAATTGTTTTGCCCCCCCCCCCCCACACCTCGTATGGACAGAGGGGTTCTTTTCAGCAGCTGTAGTTTTACTGAAAAAAAATTTAGGCCTGCGGTGTTTACCGCCACAGTCAGATGGGAGGGATGAGAGCGCTGATGACTTCTAGCTGTGGGGAGTTCAGCTCATCTTCAGCTGTGTCGCGGACCAGAGGAACGCTCCGCCACGAGTCCAGGTGATGACGCAGCAGGCGATGTAATGCGTTTAGCAATAACGCTCATAATCGTTGCCTCTGCAGGCGATCGGTTGTGATAGAGCAGCCCATTAGCTGAATGCCACCCGTGCAACTGTTTGTTTGCAGATCACTGAGCGACTTAACACGGGTCCCTTCTCGAATCTCGGTAGTAGCTCAGTGGGTAGTGCGGGTGGACAGAGCAGGTTGTCCACTAACCGGAGGGTTGGTGGTTCGATCCCCCTTGATCCCCCTCCTCCAATTGTCCACATGGCGAACCTCACAAATGTACTGATTGTAAGTCGCTTTGGACAAAGGCGTCTGCTAAATGCCCCCTTTACCCTTTTACACCAGAAACGCTCCTTTGCCTTGGGAGGAATAACCAGTACTAGGACAATGAATGGAGCCCCCCTTCTCCCATTACGACTGCTTCTTAAACTGAGAGAATCTTACATGGCCAGAAAACCGAAATTGTCCATTGAATCAATTGGTATTGCTGAGCTGTCTTGTCTTGGCTCCGCGGCTCCTAACAGCAGGCTGACATTTCCAGTTTGACCTCCCTGACCTTTGGACTCTGGGGCTCCTTCGAGGAGCCGGACTCCTCTCTGATTTGTCAGGAGTCAATTTCCCCCGGGATGGGGTCAAATCAGAGTCAGACGGCTGCTAATCTCTCTCACTCTTCCCAGCCGTGCCCTGTCTTCTACTCTGCATCCTGCCTCCTCCTCCTCACCCTCTGCTCCATCACATTTTTTGCTTCTTCTCCTCTTCCTCCTCCTCCTCCTCCAGGGCTGTCAGTCTTCACACTGTGCCAGGTGTGTGTTTGTGTGTGTGTGTGTCTGTGTGTGTGTGTGCATGTCTATGTGCATGTCTATGTGCATGTCTAGGTGTGTGTGTGTATGTGTGTGTGTGTGTGTGTGTGCATGTCTGTGTGTGCATGTGTGTGTGTGTGTGTGTGTGTGTGTGTGTGTGTGTGTGTGTGTGTGTGTGTGTGTGTGTGTGCATGTCTGTGTGTGTGTGTGTGTGTGTGTGTGTGTGTGTGTGTGTGTGTGTGTGTGTGTGTGTGTGTGTGTGTCTGTGTGCATGTCTGTGTGTTTGTGTATGTGTGTGTGTGTGTGTGCGCATGTCTGTGTGTGTGTGCCAAAACCCTTGTTACCCATGGAAACCCTCCCCCACCGCACCCCCCTGTGAGGGGCTGCATGGTGGTAGCCCAAGTCACACAAGCAGTCAACACACACACACAAACACACACACACACACACACACACACACACACACACACACACACACACACACACACACACAGGCAATACAGACGCAATACGCACACGCACACACACACACACACACACACACTCACACCCATCATATGTATCTCATGTACGTTCACAGAAGCATCGTACTTGAACAAGCCCAGACACACAAAACGAAAGTGCACAAACGCACACGTGATCATCATAGACACACACAAACACACACAGACACACACGGCACACACCTCACCACGGGGTTGTTTGTATCTGAAATGATGTGT
>JAXIVH010001705.1:0-2500 GCA_036785325.1 Urophycis tenuis | reverse complement strand
ATCTGCTGCTGTAATCATTTTGTCTCTGAAGTATTTCATGCCAGTAATTTAACGTGATATCTTAGGACATGTATTTGAATTTCTAGTATAGTATATATACATATATACATATTTGAAAGGATGTAATCATATTTTTTTCCACAGGCTTCATAAGCTACCATGTAATTTTTATTAAAATGTTTGAAACATTCAGACGTTTTTTTTGCGTTTGTTTGCCCTCACAATAACCGCAGTTGTATTTCATTGTCTTGGGAAAGTTGAGCAAAAATAAAATGAACGGGGTCACGCTTGGGCACTTGAGAATACTTTTCTTGGTCGGGGAAAAAAAAAAATCTAGGAAAAACATGATCTCATGTCTGAACTTCAATACCTGCGTGCTGCATGTGTCTCTGAATCCAGGAACCAGTGAGCTGGTTACAATATATGAAGGCTTCGTGTCCGGGCCTGTCTCCCTGTAAATATACATCCCTATTTACATACCTGTTCACACCTCCTGTAAGCTAGACATCGTACACAAACCGCCTCGTCCCTTTGCATGTACCGTTTTGGCAAACCGTTTTATGACACCTAATTTAATAAACATAATGCTGCGTTTTATACGTTCAATAAAAAAATATGATTTACACGCTAATTTGAGTGTTACTTAACTCCATGAGGGTGCATCACGTCATTTATTTTGCGGGTTTATCTCAGTCTATGGTTTATCTGAACAGAAATAGAGCTGTACTACCATCTATAGGTTTCAGGCGGTATTACATCTACTTCGACCCTGCAGCTAAGCAATAACAAAACGTTCACTTTTTGCTGAAATAGTTTTGAATAGAAATGATATAACTTTTATAGCCTTTTACTGTGGCTCAGGTTTCTCTACCCACGCCCCGAGCTCTGACGATCACATAGATATTTGTACACAGTAGGGAAATGGTTTAAATATTTCTTGAAGGTTTGAATGAATGTCTCTTGAAAGCCCATCTGCTTCTGCCCGTTTCCTGCCACCTGCTAAGTGATCTCTGGTCATGTGACGTGTCACAAGGTTCTGTCCATAGAAGTAACACCTGATCACAGATAGTTAAAAAATGCAGTGCATCACCAGACTGAGGGTTAAACTCTGTGATCCACCCCAACATCACAAAACAATAAAACCCTCATAGCACCTTCGCCATGACTGCACTGTATTACTCAAGGCTTTGTTTTCAGGGACAGATGCTTTTACTGACGGAAGCCATTGAGATCCATCAGTGTTGTGACTAGAAAGATGGACAACAGTGGAGACCAAAAGCTTACAACCTACATGTATAAACCTGGAGGGTTATGGTGAGAGTCTGGTGAAACGCCAGACGTTTGAAGTTTCCTAGGTCTGTCCGTCCAATGAGCATTCGGGCAATTGTATGTCTGTCAAAGCAGGGGAAAAAGATAATCCTCAAACCAAGGAATGGCAAGTTTGAGTATGAGTATGGGCACTCTTGAGCAAAGCATCTCAGTGTGTGTGTGTGTGTGTGTGTGTGTGTGTACGCGGCATGTCTGTGTGTGTGTGTGTGTGTGTGTGTGTGTGTGTGTGTGTGTGTGTGTGTGTGTGTGTGTGTGTGTGTGTACGTGTGTACGTGCGTGTGTGTGTGTGTGTGTGTATGTGTGCGTGTGTGCGTGCATATGTGCGTGTGTGTGTGTTGTGTACGTGTGCCGTGCGGTGTGTGTGTAGCCCCTCTTGTTGTGTTGCTGTGTGGGGGAAAAAAGAAAAATGCATTCTTCGCAGCGCTAAGACCTTGATAAAACTCAGGTGCTGACAATGGCTCACAATTGTGGTGTATTGTAAAAAAAGAATCCCCACCTGTCATCTTCTCCCTTCAGCAGGAATTACTCTAAAGACAATCAGATATTACTCGCTTAATAAGATGAAGGCCGAGTCGCCGTCTCTCGGTGGGGGAAACGAGAGGCTCAGCGCGGGCGTTCCTCATCTCATTCCATGTCGTTCACCTTCTCCAACCTACACATGTGTGCTGCAGCGAGGGGGGGGGGGGGGGGGTGGGCTGGCTGGTGATGGGCGGGTGGTTGGCTGGCTGGCTGGCTGACTGGCTGGGTGGCTGGCTGGCTGACTGTCTGGCTGGCTGGCTGACTGGCTGTGCTGACTGACTGGCCGACTGGGTGGTGGGTGGCTAGCTGGCCGACTGGGTGGGTGGGTGGGTGGCTGACTGGCTGGCTGGCTAGCTGCTGGCTGGGTGGGTGGGTTGCTGGCTGGCTGACTGGCTGACTGGCTACTGTCCTGGCTGGGCTGGTGGGTGGGTGGGCTGTCTGGCTGGCTGGCTTGCTAACTAGCTGGCTGGGCTGGCTGACTGGCCTGTCTGCGGGTTGGGTGGGTGGCTGGCTGGGCTTGCTTGCTGGCTGGCTGGCTGGCTGACTGACTGACTGGCGGGTGGGTGCCAGGTGGGGGAGTCGAGGTGTTGGTGTTGCAGACAGGCTTGACTTTGATAGCTCAGGTGGTCACCACCTCAGGGGAGAAACAGCG